>JAYGGG010000533.1:0-381153 GCA_036346245.1 Bonia amplexicaulis | reverse complement strand
CATCATGGTTCCCAACATGCGTAGTAGCTTACTTTGGGACTACTAAACACTACTGTAGTAGCTGGGTAGTCATAAAAGTAGTCTTTGAGTTTGCCATGAAACATGTAGTGGGATGTGAATGATCAAGATAGAATTTGCCCCTCCTTATGGGAGAGATATCTCAGGCCCCTCGATGTAATGGATTATGAAAGTGCATGGCCATGCCAAGGTGATTGAGGTCAATCACGAGTTTATAATCCATCACGGAATCGAGAGAGTGATTGAGCTATTAAGAGGATGACAGGTCTGCCTTGAGCTTAATCTATATCGTGAGGCAAAGGGATTAGTACATGAGAACATTACGGGTTCGGTAGATATGATCTTTACGTATACTTTGGGGTTAATATGTCTTACTAGAGCGCTATTAACACGGTGGCCAGGAAAGGTGTTTAGGTCGCGACCAAGTATCGTGAACCTACGGTCGCACACTTAGCGGGTTGGAACACTAATTCGAATGTGATTCGGATATGGGCTCAATCGGATAGAGATCCGGATAGACTCTATTGGGCCTCGGTCCACGAGGCCCAAGTGAGGAGGTCTATATATGGAGGCGGGGGCGAGGAACGATCGATAATCCCGAGCTAAACCACGCCGCCACCTCCACAGGCCAAACCCTAGTCGATCGCGAGTCTTTGGTACACTCGCGATCGGCGTTCCACTCCGGACGTGTGGATACGGTGGGCGCTGCGCTCGTTCGGCGTTGATCGGCATCAATCTGATTGGATCCGCTCGTGGTGTGGTTGATCGCGTGGAGGAGACGATCGGTTCGGGATGATCGACTACTTCCCCTACTACCTCGACGCGTGGTTGGATCGGCTTCTCAACTCTTCTTCATTGCACTGCTGCGTCTAGTGGTAACGATCCATGATCCCTCCTTAAGCATGATGTTCTTGTGTGCGCGGTAGAAAAGTTTTGTTTTACGCTATCGTAGCCTTCAGCAATCCTTAGTGGTCACTCAACACAAACGGAGCACTATGTCACCCTTCTCCACATGGTCTCGAAGAAGTGATATCGATATCGATGTGCTTGGTCCGAGAGTGCTTTGGGGTTCTTAGCAATGCTAATCGCGGGCGTGTTATCGCGGAAGAGCGGAACACGATCGATCGCTAACCCAAAGTCCCGCAGATCGAGACCATCCAAAGCACTTGGCTACGACAGCGGCTGCGACAGCGTGCTCGGCCTCTGCGGTGGGTGTGCAACACCGGACCGCTCAAGACCGGAAGCGAGAGAAGTGCCAATGAACGGCAGGTGCCCGGTGCTCTTCCTATCTATCCTACAGCCGGCAAAGTCTGCATCCGAATAGGCTCTAAGGGATAGACATGATGAGGAAGAGTACCAGATACCATAGTCAATGGTAGCTCGAAGGTACGAAGATGCGCTTCACCGCCTAGCGGTGAGATCTGTGAGGAGAAGCTCAAACCGCACAAAGACACACGAGAAGTGTATATCCGGTCTCGGCGGTGAGGTACAAGAGGAGCCAATCATACTGAACTCCTTTTGATCAACGGCTCGCCGTCCTCATCGAGGTCAAGTGTGGTAGTAGAAGCCATCGGAGTTGACACCGGCTTTCCATCACTCATGTCGAAGCGTCTCGGGAGGTCACGGTGTGTTGCCTTGATGCAAGAAAGTACCCTCCCGAGTGCAGCTTGATTTGGAAGCCAAGGAAGAAAGTCAACTCACCCATCATGCTCATCTCAAACTCGGTGCTCATGACATCCGAGAACTGTGAAACTAGAGCATGAGAAGAGCCGCCAAAGATAATGTCATCCACATAAATTTGGAATGACGAAGGCCATTGCTGGCCGTGAATGAACAAGGTCTTGTCAACTTTACCCATCTCAAATCATGCCTCAAAAGATAGGACTTAAGCCTCTCATACCAAGCTCTAGGAGCACTTAAGTCCATACAACGCTTTGAAAAGCTTGTAGACATGACTAGGATATTTGGGGTTCTCGAAACCTGGAGGCTGTCTGACATAGACTTCTTCCTCAATGAAGCCATTGAGAAAAGCACTCTTGGCGTCCATCCGTAAAGCTTGAAACCCTTAGAAGCTGCAAAGGCAAGCGAATTTTAATGGCCTCAAGTCTAGCTACGGGGCAAGGTCTCCTCGAAATCCGGACCCTCAACACGGGAGTACCCCTGCAACCGGTCTAGCCTTGTTTGAATGACTACCCCATCCTCACTTTGCTTGTTCTTGAACACCCATTTGGTTCCAATGATATTGTGATCTTGAGGGGCTCAACAAGCGTCAAACCTTGTTTCTTCGAAACTCTCTAGCTCCTCATGCATGGCATTAATCCAAGACTCGTCAGATAAAGCATGAGAAACATCTTTGGGCTCAAAGGAGGCAATAAAAGCAGAATGAAGATAGAATTGAGATAAGCCGGTTTTCGGTGGGTAACACGCTCAAAGAGGTCTCAATAATCTGCTCGGAAGGATGGTCTTTTGAATGTGTCTAGGAGGTCCGGGATGAGATGAAGAAGTGGCCTCTACCTCGTGAGTGACAGTAGGAGGCAGAGCCACTAGCTCCGGAGGAGGCGAAGGCATGGGCGATCACCTCGAGGTGCGGTGGAAGAAGGCACCTCAAGGGGTGGATGAGGGACCGGATCGGTGTAGACAACCCTCGTCTCCATCATCCTCATCATCCACGAAGATGGTCTCGGACTGCTCTAGTGAACCTGAGATATCGGGCCTAGTCCCCGGACTGGCCTTATCGAAGGTTACCTCACAGGTTTCTACCATTTTGCTAGACTCGCAGTTCCAGACCCTATAGACCCGCGAAGAAGTCGAGTAGCCTAGAAAAAGTCCATCACAAGAACGTGACTCGAACTTATCTAGGTTCCCGGACTTCAGAATAAAACACTTGCAACCAAACACACGAAAATGGGAAACACTGGGCTTTCGCCCGTATCTCAACTCATAAGTGCGGTGCAAATGTGCTAGAAGAAAACTACATTGAAACATGGCACGGGTGGCTATAGCTTCACCCAAAACTTCCGCGGTGTAGAGTACTCATCAAGCATCATCTTGGCCATCTCGACCAAGGTACGGTTCTTCCTCTCCACAACGCCATTCTGCTGAGGGACGTATGGAGAAGAGAACTGGTGCTCTACACCTGTCTCACCACAGAAACTCTCAAAGTAGGAATTCTTGAACTCTGTGCCATTGTCACTGCGGATCGCTCGTAAGGCACCTGGAAGCTCAACAGAAAGCCTACTGAAAAGACCTCGGAAATGTGTAAACGTCTCATCCTTCGAGGCCAAGAAAAACACCCAAGAATACCTCGAGAAGTCATCAACCACGACAAGGACATACCACCCGCACCTACTGATCGCACTCGAGTGGTCCAACTGTGTCCATATGGGCGGTGTCACGGTGCATCGATCATAATAACTGTGTGGGAGGATGAGAAGCGGCAACCATCTTGCCGTGCCGGCATGGGCGCAAACAAGATCTTTGACCATCTTGAGTTTTGGCAAACCACGAATGAGATCGTGGCGCTAACTCGGGTCAAATGGTCAAATCAATATGACCAAGTCTCCTATGCGAGAAAAGAGAGGTGGCGGGACTCGAAGCAAGCAAATAGCGGAGGATCACCGGAAGACTCGGAAAATCAGCACGAAAGATCCTCCCACAACGAAATCCATAAACGGACTACAGAAGAATCAAGAATTTTGCGGTTGTTTTCTTAAAACTTACTTCAAAGTCGTCATCGATGGTGAGAAAGCGGTAAATTATCTGCAGCTTACTAACCAAGGCAACATCTTTCAAAATAAATGAATCATTAATGCGCACTGTACCTTTGGCGATGACGCGCCCAGATGAAGCATCTCCAAAGGTGATCGTCTCATCACACGGAGCACGGGCAAGGGAAGAAAACCAGCGGGAATCTCCGGTCATATGTCGTGAACACACGGAGTCGTAAGCCAAACATTTCCTTCCCCCGCGAACACGAGTCAACAAAGAGTGAAGTCTCGATAATGGGGTAAATCAAGAGTGATTTTGGCACCCAATCTTGAGTAACACGTCGGCGGATGAAGTAGTCAAGCACGTGACCTCTATCTACCCTCGCTCTCCGTCGCTCAAGGAAGCGAAGGTGCGTGAGCAGACACAGAAGCATTCTTGGATCCGACTATTATGGGAGAACGAGTGGGGCATCGGCAACACTTGGTCACGCCGCGGGTAGCTATCTCGATGGGGAAAACGAGATCTACCCTCGGGACGGCGAAGTCACGATCGAGGACGACATGAGGGCGAAAACGAACTTCGGAAGAACCAAGTCCTCGATCTTGCCCAAGCTACCAACGGTAGCAAGCCTAGACCTTGTCTGGTCTTAGGTGCACTCAAGGTGCAGGGCTGACCACGAATCGCCTAAAAGACTCAACACGGTCTCCACGCGCGATCTTGGCACGCTTGAAGCAATGGTCAATCGATGTCCATCCTTCGGCAGAATGTGCAATGATACTTTGCCTACGAGAGGCTAAAGTAGCATGAGATGGCTTCGCCTCGAGAGGCGTGCGCAGGTGAATTCACCTTCTTGTCGAAATCCCTTGGACAAAGCCCGCTGATTTAAATTGAACTTTCTTGTTCTTGGGCTTGACCTCGATCACACCTGCACTACTGATTTGAGCACCCACGGTGGATGCTTCCTCACATCCTCATGAAAATCATATCCTAGACCTTTATGAAATCTGAAATCTTAGGCGGTCTAGAATAAGGTTGAGCTTCTTCTTGCCTCCTACAAATTTCTCAAGAGTGTTCATAAGATCTGACACTCTCGAAAAAGAGAAGTGCAAGAAGAGCGGGAGAAGAAGAAGGGACAACGGAGGAGAGGAAGAAGAACCAACAAGAAGAGCGAATAGCATGTGCGTATTTTTCCTTATGCACGGCCACCTCAACCTTGAGGGCTTCACAGGACACACAGGGGGCAGCCTAATCCTAGCCATTTGGTTCTTGTAACTCTTCCTAAACGTCTCTACCATGTCCTTATCCTTTTCCAACACTTGACCTGAAAGCACAAGAAGGATGTGATTTTCTAGAAGGTCCTTAGTTAGCTTCACACATTTTTCATCTAAGGCAATCAAATCAGATTTTAGTTTATTACAACTTTTGCATGGTGAGCTAACGGGATCCTTAGAAGCATCTTGAGCCATTTTCTTATTATCATCAACAAATTTTGAAACCTGTTTGGAGCAGATTCAAGTTCAATGATAAGTTTGGGACAATTTGCACATGAAGTAATAGGCTCAAGTAGAACAGCTTGTAATTCAGCAATTTTATGATCTGCCCGTTTTAGGTTCGTCTTCAAATTATTTCAACTTTCACAAATCTCGGGCAGATCGAGCAACATGGTATAAAGACCTCTAAAAGCAACATGAGGTGCAAGAAATAGTCTCAACAGTAGAAGATGAAACAGGAGCTATCCTACTCATCTCAAGCTCAGCAAGAAGACTAATGTTCTCCACCTTAACAATGTCTAGTTCGGAGGACAAACTATCATGCGAGGTCCTTAACTTCTCCATATCTCCAAGCAAAGCGGGGCATGTATCACATTCATCACGGGAGGAGCGAGATATAAGTGAAGTAAGCTCCGTGACAATCTATCTACTTCCTTCTCCAACTCGCTACATCTAGCTCTAGATCTAGCATGAAATCCTCCTAACTTAAGAAAAGCTTCATTGAGTTGATCATAGGAGGGACATACCTCGTCGGTCGAGTAGAGCTCGTTGTCGCTGATCTCGCCCTCAAGGGCCATGAAGCACATGCCGGAGAAGTCGTTGCCGCCATCCTTGGGCTCTTAGTCCCCGTCCGTCGTCGTCGCTCCATCCCTCCACCTCGGCCGAGGTCGAGGTCGTCGAAAGCGGTGAGGGCCAGTGGAAGAGCTTCTTGGCCTTCCCAAAGTTGCGAACTTCTTCTTGCCTTGCGTCTCATTTGAGTCTTCTTGTTGCGGTTCTTGTCGGTGTAGTCGTTCTTGCCCGAACCGCGTAGTCGTTCTTGCCCTTCTCCGGCTTGGGCGGTTGCCCGAATGTGGTTAGGGCCACCACACTCGAAGCAAATCATAGGACCTCCTCTTTACCATCCTCCTCCTCTTGTAGGTATGAGAAAATCTCGCTAGGAGAGCTAGCTGTTCGTCCATAAGCTGCTCTAGCGATCATCGGTTATGTCACGAGAGGCGACAAGGAGAATCCACATATCGGCTCGGCCAGAAGAAAATCCGAGCGGGATCGGTGACTAATGCCATCGATTGTGACTTGACCGGCGAGAGACTATGTCAATCTCATGAGTCTTGAGGCGCGAGTAAAGCGCATCAAGAGTCAGGGTCGAGAGGTCCGTGGTATCCTTGATGGTAGTCACCTTCATCTCCCAAACCCGAAGATCGAGTGGAAAGCATTTGTCGGCGTTATCCAGAGTCGGAGTATGTGAGACCGGCGGCTCGGAGGTTGCTCAAAATCTTGTGAAAGCGAGAAAAGCACTCGTCAAGGGACTCGCTTGACAAGCATCTCGAATTTCTTGTATTGCGCTTGAGGCGGTCTGTCGAACCGTCTTGATCTGGGTGGTGCCCTCATGGTATGCATCGAGGGTTACCCGGATGTCGTGGAGCGGACGACGGTGAGAGATGCGATCAAATTCGCTCGCTCAATCCACGAATGATGATGTTCCTTGCCTTTGCATTTGCCTCAACATCAGCCATATTCCCGGCATTGATGTTCTCATCGGCAGGAACAACAAATTGGATTTTCACCTTCCGCCAGATGGCATACCCCTGAGCACGGATGTATGTTTCCATTCGGCTCTTCGGAAGGGTAATCAAGGCCATCAAAGATGGGCGGCAGGTGGAATACTTATCTGTTGCCATGGCTCTTTGAGACCGGTTAAGATCTATGAAGAAGAGTTAACCGGCTCTGATACCAATTGTAGGATCGGAAACGGCAACAGAGGGGGGTGTGAATGGTGCGTTTAAAAATCGCCCCCAAAGGTATCCACTAAAAATTTCATCTCCAATAGCTATAGAAGCTATGAAGAAGATATGTTCATGCTCACCAAAACCAAAATGACATTAAGAAGCAAACTGCGGAAACCAGCGAGAAAAGCCTTCTGAAGAAAACTAACAGCCTGACAAGATTACTATCTAAACAAATCATTCTAGATAGAGACTGAAGTTCACCAAAAGAAATCAAACCAACTTAGATACTGCACAAACTGAAATTGCCAAGAGACTAAAAGTAGCAGCCGAACTGCAAACAGATGATGCTCCTAACAAATGATTCCTTCACTGCCAAACAGTCGAACTACAGGAAGCTGTGATTGTTGGCAAATCAGGGATGAAGGCAAGAAATTAAATAAGAAAACTTGCTGCTGCAAAGTCTCCTTGCCAAGCACTGAAAAGAACACAGAGGACTGCTCAAACTCAGACTGCAAAGCTGCTGAAAATGGACAGAGACAGTGTATACTTTGCTGCAGAAATTTGAACTAAAATCAGTCAAAGAAGAGTACCAAACTGAAGGCTGCATGCTGCAAAAGAACTGAACAGAAACAATTTTGCTGCAACCGAGAGAGCTAACTGCAGACTGAAAAGAAAAGTGCAGTTCGGCTTAAAAGTTAAGGACTAAAAACTGAAAACCGAGTTCACAGCCGAGAGCTTAATTTGCTGCAGGCTGAGAGTACAAAAATGAAAATCTGAACAGCATACACACTGCCGAAATCTGCTATCTGAACAGCATACATGTTGCCAAAAACTGCCGAGGGAAAAAGATCAAAAAGATTGAAAACTTGTTGCTAGCTGAGAGATTGAAAAGAACTTGAACAAGAGAACTTCAATCTTTCTTGGTTCGGCTGGCAAGAGACAAAAGAAATTCATGAGCCAAAATAAGATACTACCACAGACTTGAAGAAAAGATCAACCAAGTAATAAAAGAGATAGCATCTTCTCCAGAGAACTAGATAGATTGAGAGAGCAATCTGATTAAGACTCAAAACATAGTTTTCAACTCAAGAAGGATCAAACAACTCCCTCTCTCCATCTCTTAATCCTCAAAACACCAAGAGCCTCACAAGCTTCTTGGGAGGAACACAACACACAAGGAATGAACTCTTGAAACCCTAACTCTCTCTATTGTGTCCTAAGGGTATGCAGCCCCTCACCTCTATTATAGCCCTTGGCTAACGGGTCTCAACCCGTTCGCCGGCTAAACCTAACAGAGCCGTCTCCCGCTTGTGCAGCTTTGCAAAATTCCCGTTTCGCCCCTCCTGCATCTTCCGGGAAGCTTCCGCGCTCCTTGTCTCGTACGCCTCGCAACCACCTCGAGTCCACGTCGTCTTCGACACATCCCGACCGTTCTGACCTCGGCGCCACTGCGCCTAGTCCGTCCACCGTGTCTCGCCACGACTCCGCCTCGATGTCCTGCAGACACGGACAAGAAAACACGTCACATAGCACCGCTCGATACATGAACGCGTAAATAGCATAAACAAAATTAAACCTGTCGCATCAATAGAATATACATCCTAACCCATACGACCAAGTTTGACCAGAGTCCGACCGAGCCCGTTGCACCACGCAACGTCAGGGTCCGAACAAACCGACTCAAACTCGACTTTCGAGAAACAGATGTCAATTACTCATCACTCATAATGGGATGACCTCCACATGGTCTCTCAATCTCCCCTTGATGAGTATATTGACAAACACGAAAAAACACAAAGTTGAGTTTGCAAAGTCTAACATGGTCCATCGAGTAAGAGTGAAGCTAATGACCATGTCGACGAAGGAGCAAAAGAAAGAACAAGTTTTCCTCGAGCTCCCAAGTGGCTTTTCTACCACTATTCTCCCCTTTGGCAATAAACCCATCAAGAAAGACAGAAGGAGAAAAAGTCATGAAAATGGATGAAATGGCTGGTTTGATCATTTTAAGTATGTAGAGCCATGAGGATTATCCAAAATGATCATTATGTAATACATTAAGCCATAACATACATGAATGCTACAAAGATCAAGACTAAGTATGTGCTAGACCATTCTTTTTGTTATTTTGTCATGTGCTAGACCTCAAGCCTTATGCGATCACTTCAAGCAATGAGCTTAAGAAGATGATCTTGGTCATCCAAATCTCCCCTGAGTTCATGCCTTGTGCAATGGCAAGCCGTCTCATGAGAAAGAATTGGTGAGATCAGTTTTTTCGCACAAAAGAGATCTTTTTACTTTTAATAGATTGTACTAACTTATGTGTCATCAAGAAACTATATAGCTCAATCTATTGCTCAACTAAGATTCAAGACTCAACTCAGCCTATTTGACATGACAAGAATCATAAAAAGATAATACAAAGCTGACTAGTCTCAAATATGAACATGACATGAATTAGGTCAAATTTAGCAATTTAATTAACCTATCATGGCAAAGACTTGACTACACATATAAAGTCATGATCAATACAAGCAATGGAGCATAAGTCATGGCAGAATGTATTATAATGAAAACGTGTCATGAAAGGATAATAATCAAGGCTCCATTAAGTTATGTTACAAATACAAAAGAAGAACATCCAGCTCCCTTTTAACAATTGATGCAACTTTCAGTTCAAGTTGAGTTATGTCATCATTAAAATCTAGAAGTTCCCAAATGAACTCCCCACAGACCAAAGCAATAAAAATCAAGAGGTGGCAAATAAATCAAGAAAGTCCTTAAAGCATAGATAAGATAGAGAATACTAATGACTCAGACTAACTCTTATCTACCCCATATGACTCCAGGACAACAGCTGTCGAGAAAAACACACACTAGAGAGCAAACACGTACCACATCTGCAGAGTGGCCCAACCCTCGCTAGAACCTAAAAGAAGTGAGTGAGCTCAACCTAGTGAGATAAGAAACAGCTATCCTGAAAGCACAAGATAAGAGCAAGAAGTCTAAGCAACTCAGCAAGAGACACACTCTAACCTATGCTAGAAGGACTAAACCCAATGCACCCTCAGATGCAATGCAACAGTAAGGATACAGAAGCATAAATAATGTGATAAAGCAGTAAAGCCCAAAGCTCCCCCTCACAAGAGTCCATAAGGACAGACCACCCCAAGCTCTCCCCGCAGAGCTGAAAATCTCGTGCTATCCAAAGGCTTGGTGAAGATATCAGCCAACTGGTGGTCACTCTCCACAAACTGGAGCACTATGTCACCCTTCTCCACATGGTCTCGAAGGAAGTGATATCTGATATCGATGTGCTCGGTCCCCCTCCCTACGCGTGCACGCTTCGAGATGAGCTTGCGTCTCGTGTTGTATACGCAGGGTGTGCTCGTTCTTGCGGCGCTCCTCGTCCAGCAACTCCTTCTCCCGTGTGACATTCCACTCCTCGAAGTCGAGGGTCCATTGGTCCTCAGGGTGGATCTCAAGATCGATCCATTTGCGGTAGCCACATAAGGGCTCTGGAGACTGCAAATACAGGGGAGAGATTGTTAGTGCGTGCTGTGAAGGAGAACAAGCAGGGGAAAATGGTGCATGTCGTTGTTACCGGCTGCCGATAGGTTGCGATGTCAAAACGGCGGTCGGTGTAGTCACTGGAGTAGTTTGTGCAACCCCAGTAACGCATACCTAGGCTGAGGCGGTTCTTAGACTTGAAGAACTTGCACTTGTCCCCGCACCAACAAAGGGGGGTGTCTCATTATGGATCTCGCCGTCGCTGTAACACCCCAAGATCCACAATACCCTGGGATGCTACTAAAACTGCTCTACAACTAGCCAATTTACAAGATAAATTAAACTGACAACATTTAATTAACAGGATAATCTAAGCGGAAGCATAATCGACTAGTAAATAACAGAATATTGAGAACAATTTAATATTCATAATCAACTTAACAATAATAACCAAAGGAACAATTCCAAGTTCAACATTAATAAGGAGAAACATTCATCAATATAATAACTGAGCAAAGAACTAGAATTCTTTCTACTCTATTTCAGCATTAAGATTATCATCCAAGTGCATCTATGCGGTGCCACTCTACCCTTCCCAATGCATGCTCAAGGTCCACCTGTAGGGAGGGGGAAGCAAGGGTGAGATAAAAATCTCAGCAAGCAAACAGTTTAACAAGTTATTCAAACTACAAACAATTATACATCATCATTTATAATTCCATACAACTACAACCACAATTCATGTCCATAATTATTAATCACCATAAACTTCCATGAATCATACTCTTCAATTTCAGATTTAATTAGCATATGAATGCAGTCATTTTATCCACAATTATATGCAAATGAAACATTTAATCTTCCATAACTACAATAGATTAATCATCAACATTTATTCTTCCATAATAACAATATTTATATCCTCAACCTCAAATTACCATCAATGACAATAAGACATATGTATGATCACCTCACTACTTTATTACTTCTCACATTCACAATTGCTATCAACAATTAACACTAGAGAAAAGAATCTCATGCCACAACCTCAACCCTTACCATACAGAAGGGACGAATCCCATTCCACGACCACATCTGCAATCTTCATACCACAAATAGCTCACATGAGCCAATTCCACATTACAACTAGAAAGTTGTATATTCCACAAAATAACATCACCACAATATGTTGCATATGTATGCAAATGATCTTTCCACAATGCAATGCATATGAATGCTTCATGATATGCTCTACATCACTCTTGCCAGGGCAGGAATTTTAGTTCATCGTATTACGACAATATACGATGCTGTACCGGTACGGTCGCGGCTAAGTGCGGCGACATCCATATATGCAAATGACATGATATGACATGTATGATATGAAAATTCATGAATCTCATTAATTCATCCACAAGGAGCATTATCATGCTCTCAACATATCCACATCCACCACATGTTATTTTCATGTTCCACATTATAGCATTAAGCAAAAATTCCACACGTCTTCTAGCATATTATCAACATATCAATGGATAAATATTCGCTACCATCTCCACAATTAAAATATCATACAATCATGGCATAATGTATCAAATTAAGATAATAATGTAAATTGCAAGTAGAAGGAATAACAAGTTAAACGGTAGCAACCACCGCTACGTTCACTTGCCTCAAACCGACAAAGCGAAGTACATCAAAAATCAAGAGCGCTCAGGGACAAGACCACATGTTCATAAGACAACTCTCAGCACACTACCACAGCATACAAGCACGACATAAATATATAAAACATCGCTAGAAACCCGAACCCGCACAATCTCTACTCCGCCCAACAAACCAACATAATACCCTCTGCAGCAGCACTGCTTCACAATTTCGTATCTTTAAAATATAAATCAAAATACAGCAAATGATACCTCTCTGGATTCATGACTTAAAAACCTACAATTTTCATGTAGAACGCATATTTTTATTCGGATGACAACTAGATGTAATTTAATGCCCAAAACAGAGGAAGAACTCTGTTCAGGCAGATTTGACAGCAGTATTCAAACGCGTTCCAACAACAGCACCGAGATCTAACAATTATGAAATTTATACAGAAGCTAGATCTCTAAATTATCCATAACTTTTTCAACTACGGCCATGTCTAAAAAATTCGTTTACTATTTTTAATCTCCGGATTACCGTCGGACTGTACCAATCTGTCCGCCTGACGGACAGCGGTATTGCCGACTCCGTATCTCCCAGATCCCACGGTATACAAATTTGAAATAAATACAGGAGATTCATATGGAAGTCCCCTACAACTTTTATTTTGGAAGAACCGCATAAAAATTCGTTTACTATTTTTAATATCCGGATTACCGCCGGACTGTACCAACCTGTCTGCCTGACGGACAGTGGTATTGTCGACTCCGTATCTCCCAGATCCCACAGTAAAAAAATTGGAAATAAATACAGGAGATTCATATGGAAGTTTCCTACAGCTTTCCTTTTGGGAAGACCCGCAGGAAAATTCACTTACTATTTTTAATATCCGGATTACCGCCAGACTATACCAATCTGTCCGCCTGATGGACAGCGGTAATACCGACTCCGTATCTCCCAGATCCCACAGTAGAAAAATTTAAACCAAATAAAGAAGATACATTTGGAAATCCTCTACAACTTTCCTTTTGGGAAGACCTGCAGGAAAATTCGTTTTATAGATAAAACCTGCACGACAAGCCACGCGGAGCAAATTGATCTAAAAGCAGTCAGCGTCTAATCTTTAATCGGGCATTTGATCTATTATCTACCAACAAATTCCATACCAAGAACTTTAATTAATCCATAAAACAGAGGATTTGGGATGGGGAAAAATTACGTAGATGAAG
Organism: Bonia amplexicaulis; assembly: GCA_036346245.1. Classification (NCBI taxonomy): domain Eukaryota; kingdom Viridiplantae; phylum Streptophyta; class Magnoliopsida; order Poales; family Poaceae; genus Bonia; species Bonia amplexicaulis. The sequence continues at coordinate 367,821 of JAYGGG010000533.1, read as the reverse complement.
AAATTTTCCCAATCTTTTCTCTCTTCTTCTTCTCCTTCTTTCTCTCTCCTTCTTCCTTCTTCTCCTTCTCCTTCTTCTCCTTCTCCTCCAATGGCAGCAGCTTGTGGGGAGGTGGGGCACCAACCAGGAGGTGGGGCTGCTCCCAAGAGGTGGAGGGGCTGGGGTGGTGGCCAAAAGGGTGGAGGGTTTATAAAGGGTGCTATGGTTTGGGAGGGTACGGGCCCCATTTGGGCCGACCGCCCAAATTGGTTAACTCACCCTCCGGACAGCCCAAAATATTCAAATTAATTATTTTAATTTATTTTATTCATTTTCAATGTTCTACAATTTATATTTTTCCTTCCGCGATTTACATCAAAAACCGCGATTCGCGATTGATTAAAAACTTACGCCAGTAACGACGTTCGGGATATTATCGCCTCCTCGGACGGTGCATCTCGAAGGTCATGACGGGAATGGGGTCCCGATCTTCCAACAGGTTCGGGTATGTTCGATTTGGTGGAGGCGCGACACAAATCGATCCGGCCTCGACGACACGTTCCAAACCCCGCAATCGCAGCACCACCATCTCCTCGGGTTATCAACGTGCGCTGCCGGTTGACCTTGCCAAGAAGGCTAATCCTCGCTGCGAATCGAAGAACACAAGCAAGAACAAGGAAGAACACAACCAAATTGCAGATATATTGATGAAGCACTCGAAAATTGGGGTTTCACAAACCGATGATGGCGAAACTGTTCAAAGACAGAATTAATCTAAGCAAAACCCAACCCTAATGGTGGGGTGGCGGTTGTATATAAAGGAGTAAGGCGTGCAAAACCCTTGGCGTCCTTAATGGACTCCAACACGATACAAAGCGAGCGGCCCAAAAGACGGTGTCGCAGCACCGACAGATTCTGGACGTCAATTGTTTCGACGATTCCCATTGACTCAGAAGGAATTTTGATATGAGACCAGAGCCATTGGAAATCTTATCTTCTCAGCTTTCCATACATATGTGGAACGTCCAAAGCGAGTCGGATGCGATCTGGGCGTCCGTTTAGTGCGGCTGGTCCTGGACTCCGAATTGGATTCGAAGTGGGCTTGAGTTGGACATCCAACATGATTCGACCACCCTTGCTGGACTCGTGCGCCTCGTAGCCCTTCTCCAAGTACTTCTTGATCCTCTCCATGGTTCCTAATCATAATTAAATCATTAGGTAGTAATCGATTCTCAAATGAACAAAAAGAAGTACTTAGAAACGAGCTCATATGTAAATTCAATTGTCGGGCGCGAGCTCTAGTGATTGGTCCTTGAATATCAAGTGGAGGAGTGTTGTGTATATCCGAAGAAGTGATGTCCTCATCATCCTCCCCTCTTGAGCGGAGTTGTCCTCAACTCATTCTCATCTTCTTCTCCCAAGCATGGCTTCAAATCTGAAATGTTAAAGGTGGGACTAACCCCAAACTCGGGAGGCAACTCAAGTTTATATGCATTATCATTTATCTTGTCAACTATCTTAAAAGGACCAGCAGCTCTAGGCATCAATTTTGACTTTCTTAACTCAGAAATCTATCCTTTCATAAGTGCAACCAAACAAAATCACCGGTTCAAGTTTAACTTCCTTTCTACCTTTACTACCAAGAATCCTATATTTTCATTCATCTTTTCAATGTTTGCCTTAGTAGTCTCATGCATTTTGAGAATAAAATCAGCACGCTCCTTAGCATCATTATGAACTCTCTCACTAGTAGGCAAAGGTAGAATATCAATAGGGACACGGGATTGAATCCATACACTACACGAAAAGGACTTACCTTGGTGGTGGAGTGTTCCGCTTGATTATATGCGAACTCAACATGCGGCAAACACTCTTCCCATAACTTCAAACAATAGTAGAAGACATACCATGCAAACGAACTATCTCTTTGAAAAAGAGGTCAGCAATATGAACGGCATCATCGGTTTTATGACATGGGATAAAGTGAGCCATCTTAGAAAAACGATCCACAACAACAAAAATGCTATCTCCCCTCTTAGTCCAGGCAACCCTAAAACAAAGTCCATAGAAATATCTCCCACGGAATAGAAGGAGCAGAAGTGGCATATATAAACCATGTGGATTCAAGCGAGACTTAGCTTTTGACATGTAGTGCAGCGAGCCACAAACCGCTCAACATCTCGCCTCATCTTTGGCCAAAAGAAGTGTGTGGTCAGAACGTCCTCCGTCTTCTTAGCACCAAAATGTCCCATCAAACCGCCTCCATCGCCTCCTGCAACAACAAAAGACGAACGGATCCAAGCGGAATGCATAGGCGGTTAGCTCTAAACAAAAAACCATCATTGATCACGAATTTATTCCATGTTTGACCCTCTTTACAATGCAACAACACATCCTTAAAATCATCATCAAAAGCATATTGTTCTTTAATAGTTTCAAGACCAAAATGCGACAATCAAGTTGAGACAACATGGTATAGCGTCGAGACAAAGCATCAACAATCACATTATCCTTCCCTTTTTGTGTTTAATGACATAAGGAAAAGATTCAATAAATTCAACCCACTTAGCATGTCTACGATTCAAATTGGTTTGACTACGAATATGCTTAAGTGATTCATGATCGGAATGAATGACAAATTCTTTAGGCCATAAATAGTGTTGCCATGTCTCTAAAGAGCGAACAAGAGCATACAATTCTTTATCATCGTGGAATAATTAAGAACAGGACCATTCAATTTTTAGCTAAAGTAGGCAACAGGTTTGCCTTCTTGCATCAAAACACCACCAATACCAATTCCGCTAGCATCACATTCGAGTTCAAAAGTCTTACCAAAATTGGAAGTTGGAGCAATGGTGCGTGCGTAAGCTTGTCCTTCAAAGAATAAAGGACTCCTCTTGTGATGGCCCCAATGGAACACAACTCCTTCTTTGTCAACTCAATCAGCGGTGTCGCAATGGTGCTGAATTCTTTGACAAAGCGGCGATAAAATCCTGCAAGGCCAAGAAAACTCCGCACTTGGGAGGCGTGGTGGGCGTGGGCCAACTCCATATCGCCTCCACCTTGGCTTTATCAACCTCAATTCCTGTGGAGTCACAACATAGCCAAGAAAGAGACTCGATCCGTGCAAAGGTGCACTTCTCAAGGTTACCAAACAAGCGTGCATCTCTCAAAGCATTAAAAACAGCACGTAAGTGAGTCGAATGTTCATCCATGGACTTGCTATAAATCAAGATATCATCAAAGTAAACGACCACAAATTTGCCAATGAAAGGACGTAAAACCTCGTTCATTAATCTCATGAAAGTGCTAGGTGCATTAGTTAAACCAAAAGGCATGACTAACCACTCATACAAGCGAACTTAGTTTTAAAAGCGGTTTTCCATTCATCGCCAAGTTTCATTCTTATTTGGTGGTATCCACTACGCAAGTCAATCTTTGTGAAAATTATAGCACCACACAACTCATCAAGCATGTCGTCTAGCCTAGGAATAGGATGACGATACCGTATAATAATGTTGTTAATGGCTCTACAATCTACACACATACGCCATGAACCATCTTTTTGGGAACCAAAAGAGCAGGAACAACACAAGGACTAAGGCTCTCACGTGCGTACCCACGGTCCAAAAGGTCTTGGACTTGGCTGAATCTCCTTAGTCTCTTGAGGATTGGTCCCACGCCGCGGTTTGGCAAGCTCGCTCCAGGAATCAAATCAATCTGGTGCTCAATCCCTCGAATGGGTGGAAGTCCTGGAGGTATCTCATCAGGGAAAACATCTCTAAACTCCTGCAAAAGGTTAGTGACGGGAGGCGGGCAAAGTGCAAGGCATATTATCAAGAGAAAATAAAGCATCTTTGCACACAAAAGCATAGCATGTATCATTAACATCATCAATTGCAGCAAGGTCTGTTTTGTGGCAAGCATAACAGAATTTTTCAAATGGGTTACTTGCTGTTTTCAGATTTATCATGTTCCTTTGGATCATTAGCAGACTCTCGCCCTATCGGCCTCTATAATTTCAATGGGGTCAAAGGCAGTAAAGTAACTTTCTTTTTCTTATGCATAAAAGTGTATGTGTTACTACTACCATGGTGTAAAGCATCATTATCAAATTCCCAAGGTCGACCCAATAAAGAGAGCATGCTTGCATGGGAACCACATCACAATCAACATGATCAACATAAGCACCAATGGAAAAATGGACTCGGCATGTTTGTGTTACCTTAGCTTTTCGAGTCATTTAACCATTGAATATGGTATGGATGTGGATGCGGTCGCGTGGTCAAGCCAAGCTTCTTGACCAAATCGAGAACTCACCAAGTTGTTGCAACTTCCTCCATCAATGATGACACGTGCACGGGTTCTTGATTGCAAAGAAGGTTTGAAACAAATTATGGCGTTGAAGTTTATCGGGTTGTTGTACCTGCGTGCTGAGGACTCGCTGCACAATGATGCTCAGTGGCGTCGTTGTGGGCGCCCACCAGGGCAGGTCGTCATCACCACCGCCATTGTCGTCCGTGGCGTGCAACATCATCATCCTTCTCGATATCCGAAGTCTGATGTAGCCTCCATCTTACGTAGCGATGTATGCCCGTTGGCTAGGGCAATTCTTACGCACATGACCAAGTCCATGACGCGGTGGCTTTGAATGCGGAGGAGGCCCGTTGAAGCCACGGAAGAAGAACTCTTGTCGGACCACAAAGAATTTTTGAAGAATCTACAAGGCGTGTCGTGGAAAGTGGCTTCGGTGGCGCTGCTGCCATCTTGTTCACAGGTGGTGGAGGAGAACGAAAACTCGAAGAAGACTTGGGCAGTCCGTCGATGTAGTTGTTAGTGGGGTGTAGAAGGGTCGTCCGGTGCGTGCCTTAGTTGATTACGTAGTCCCGCAATTCTTTCTCTGCAAGCATAGCAAGGTGGAACAAGCTGGTTGTGATGGTAAATTCTTTATAATCAACAATGTCCTGAATTTCACGCCGTAACCCCCCGTAGAAACGACAAATCTTATCCTCCGTGTCCTCAACAACCCCACAACGCACCATACCCTTTGGAAGCTCAGCATAATAGTCTTGAACAGAACTATCACCTTGTTCTAAGCGCTGCAATTTTTTTCTCAATTCAAGTTTATATGAGGGAGGAACAAAACGATTACGCATAGCTTCTTTTAAGCGCTCCCATGTATCAGGTTGTAAGCGCATGGTACTTAGTTCATTCCACCAGATAATAGCAAAGTCTTTAAACTCACTAGTAGCTTGTCTAACTCTATGTTGCTCAGGAACTAAGTGAGAGTTAAACTTGTGCTCTACCGTCATCTCCCAATCAAGATATATTTCAGCATCATAAAGACCAGAAAAAGATGGAATGGTAAACTTCACTTTAGCAAAAGGTTCGTCGTTACCATGACGGTTCTGGTTATTACCTCCCATACCATGTCGGTTTTGCTGAAGACGACGACGTAGTCGTGCATCTTGTGTCGCCCTCCGATCAATGTTGCCATCTGCATCATACTCTGTGGCGTCATCATGATGATGGCCATCATTGACAGGTGGTAGGCGTGCCTCCAATGTGTCCATCCGACCAGTGAGGTCAGCCATCCGCCGCTCCACCCGCTCAATGCCTTCCGTGGTGTTCAACTGGGTAATGGCGGCGACGATGGTGTCCAATCTCGCGCCGAGATCGATGAGTGAAGCGTTTTGTTTGTCGGCGCAGCTTGTGGCTGGCGCGACTAACACACTCGTTGAAATCGACCGTGTCCGTCCTCTTCGTTTCTGCCATGGTTAGAAATCACGGGGAAAACAAAGGATGATCCCTATCAACTACAAAGGAAGGAAGTGGAAACCGCAAAGTGGCTTACCAAGCTCTTACAAGTGTGCTTCTGGCGGCGGATGGTACAACCGGTGGCTGGTTCGTGATACCTTGTCGGCGTGGATGCGATGCAAGGTCAAAGCGTGCTATCCGAGTAGATATATGGAGTTTGGAAGGCCAAATATGTCGGTGGAACACAAATCAATAACAGATAGTAATCTGAATAAATGTCCAAAGTATGGTCCTAGTTCTTTGGCCTAAATGTGTAGGGCATCAAGTATGAGATGATGAACAAGGAGTCAAAGAAGAATATGAAAGCAACGACAACAACAAAGATGGCGAACCGAGAAGCTCAATTCAGCATAAGCACAAAACAAATAAATTGTTGGCACCTAAAGCGTACTCTGTTTTCTCTTTTTTCTTCTTTTTTTTTTTGCGGCTATGGATAGCACTCTCTCCTCTCTACTATAGCCGAATTTTTCTTTTTTTGTATTTTTATATTTTTTTCACGAGGCGAGCACGAAATAGGAACCACACAAAGTTGCAACTCAATCGGATGTAAGGGTGGCCTCTGAAATTAATGAATGTGCTTTGCAAATTCGGTGATTCGGTTTCGAGCCTTGAGTACTACACTTTCGGGCGAATTTGGGAAATAAATTCACGAACCCGACAAAGTTATGGCCGTATGCAAAAGTTATGGCCGTTTGAAGATGGACCTCAAGTTATGGTTCTTTGTGGGGTGAAAGCGAAGATCGGGTGGAGGAATTTGTGGAATCTGTGGCGGAAGCTCGGGAAAGGTGGGGATGATTCGGTGTGATCACGAGGCGTGATGGATGGCCAACAGAGGGTTAACGAGGGTGGGATATGGGTGGGAAAAACAAAAAGCAGGGTGGAAAACGCGATGGGTGACGACTAGGGTTTGAAGGGTGGTAGCGGGTGGGAAAACAACTCGAACAAAACACGATCTAAACCAGCAACACAACTCGACTAAGGACACAAACTCAACACTACGGACTCTGGAATCAACTTGTGCAAAGGCTAAGCGAGATCTAGGACAGAAACAACCTATGACTACAATTTTTTGTAGGGCTTTTTCATGGACTCTAGGACGAAACCGAAAATAACAAAGGAGGGGTAACTCGAACCTGGAGGAACACACAAGCTCGATTACCACTTGACGGGAAGGGGTCCCGATCTTCCAACAGGTTACGGGTATGTTCGATTTGGTGGAGGCGCGACACAAATCGATCCGGCTTCCGACGACACGTTCCAAACCCCGCAATCGCAGCACCACGTCTCCTCGGGTTATCAACCGTCGCTGCCGGTTGACCTTGCCAAGAAGGCTAATCCTCGCCTGCGAATCAAAGAACACAAGCAAGAACAAGGAAGAACACAACCAAATTGCAGATATATTGATGAAGCACTTTCGAAAATTGGGGTTTCACAAACCGATGACGGCGAAACTGTTCAAAGACAGAATTAATCTAAGCAAAACCCAACCCTAATGGTGGGGGTGGCGGTTGTATATAAAGGAGTAAGGGGCGTGCAAAACCCTTGACGCGTCATAATGGACTCCAACACGATACAAAGCGAGCGGCCCAAAAGGCGGTGTCGCAGCACCTGACAGATTCTGGACGTCCACTTGTTTCGACGATTCCCGTTGACTCAGAAGGAATTTTGATATGAGACCAGAGCCATTGGAAAGCTTATCTTCTCAGCTTTCCATACATATGTGGAACGTCCAAAACGAAGTCCGGATGCGATCTGGGCGTCCATTTTAGTGCTGACCTGGTCCTGGACTCCGAATTGGATTCAAGTAGGCTTGAGTTGGACATCCAACATGATTCGACCACCCTTGCTGGACTCGTGCGCCTCGTAGCCCTTCTCCAAGTACTTCTTGATCCTCTCCATGGTTCCTAATCATAATTAAATCATTAGGTAGTGATCGTGCAAAACTGCACACCCGCAAGTGAACGGGTTGCCACTGAAATAGCGGCGAGTGTCGTGTTCTCCACAGGGACTAGACTAAGCCTACCGGTGCTCAGCTAGAGCTAGGCTAAATGAAACGGGGGAGAAAACTAAACCTAAAACGAACTCTAAATAGCACTGACTAAACCGCAAATGAACTAGACAATCGAAAGACGGCGGAACGAGCGACACAACAAGAAACTAAGCGAGCGACGTGCCAGCGACACTAACGAACACGGCCACCAATCGACGATCTAACTAACTACCGACCGCTAGACAGAAGGAGAAAATCGAGAAGCACTAGGAGAGTCTAGAAGCACAGAGGGAGTCGAGAGAGAGTGAGGGAGAAAATAGTCGACGGCTAAGTAGACGACAATGGCACACGACAACACAACAGACTACGACAAACATTCGCACAATCTAACTATCGACAGACCGCGGAAAGAAGGAAAGAGGGAGGTCGAGAAGCAAGGGGAGTCGAGACAGCACGAGGAGAGGGAACGATTGCCGACTTGCTAGATCGCGCAACTCAAACAACACTCTGCCACAAAACGATTTACCTAATAAGAACAAGCGGCGGGATACTAACAAGCTAACATAACAAATAACGCGAAATCATAAATACTAGCCATACTCACGACTAACACAGAACAAACACCTCTAAAGATCACACACAAATTCTAGAATTAAACTACCGCAACAAGAATATATAGCAATTACGGAACAAATTAATAGAGCATCATCACACTGAGCACATGCACAGTCACAGTTCTCAGAAATTCCACAATTTATCATCACAATGCATAGCTCAGCAATTTAACAGAACAGAGCACAATATTATCTTCACTGATCTCATGCACACATCACAGATAACATTTGCATTTCATATAGCATCAGTTAACAGGGAATTAATAGCAATTTAGTTGAAGAGTAGTTGCAAACAACAAAGAGGTAAAGGGAGAAGAATTTGGGATGAACAAAGTGAAGAGGCGAGGGAAGCGGGACCGGCGCCGTCGGTGAAGATGATGATGCGACGGTGATGGAGCGAGATGAGGCGTGGCGGTGAAGAAGAAGCCGGTCGTGGCCGTCGGTGGATATGATGAAGAAGCGGCAAGTAGAAGAAGTGAGGCGGCGGATGGAGGTCGGCCCGGATGGTGGAGAGGCGGCGAAGGCGGTGGCGTGATGAAGAAGGGGAGGCGGTGGATCTGGAGATGGGGAGCAGCGGGTGGGCCGAGAGAGAGGGGATGGCGCCACAGGCGAGAAGGAGGGAAGGAAGAGGCGGCGGTCGGGGAATACAGGTGGGTGGCGAGTAGAGGAAGAGCGGCGGGTGGAGAAGGGAGGCGGAGAGATGTAGCGCCGGAGTAGGAGGAGAAGAGGCGGTTAGGGCGGCCGCCGTGCAGATGGGGAAGGCGCGGCTGTGGAGCGGGAGGCGTGGTGGGTTGGCGCGCTGAAGAGGAGAGCTGGAGAGGAGATGGTGGCCTTGATGGGAGGCGGCGGAGTAGGGTGGCGCGGTGGCGAGTCGGCTGGCCCATTGCCGGCACGAGTAGATGGAGAAGAGAGCAACGAGGGATAGGGAAAGAAGAAATTCCAGGCTCAATCTCCCACGCAGGCGGCGGCTAGGGTTATGTGGCCGAATGGGGATTGGTGATTTTGCATTTTAGCCCTCGAGTTCCGGAATTTACAAAGTCCTCCCCATTAGTGTTTTCTTCTGTTTTGGCCCTCGAACTTTGATTTCTTCATGGTTTGATCCTATGCATCCGTGATGACGCGTACATTTGTATAGAGCAGTCCCAATGCCGAATTTATGTTTATGCGCCTCGCTACATGTGGCACCTGAAAAATATAAAAATGTAAAATTGTCCATTTGAGCGATTAAATATAGAAAAACGTGTAAATGATAATAAATGGTTCCAAAATATGAAAAATATGAGGGTAAAATGACGGCTAAATATATGTAAATATGACGCATGTCATACCCCAAACTTAAAACTTTTACTTGTCCTCAAGTAAATGGCATGATATTATCGAACCCGGACAACAAGTCATTATGATAAAAGACTAGTTTCATGCATGTAATAAATCAAAAGGCATACAACAATGTAAAATATGATTATCTAACTTGAGTTTTGAGAACCATCCAAGATGAGAATGAATATTCAAGCAAAGATACCAAATGATAACTACAACACTTGACCAAATCGAGTTACATACACAAGTGTCAAAATACACTAAGTGATCACATGAATCTAACCAATAATTGTAAGGCATTAGAACTAGGTATAACATCAAGAATGAGCATAGCAAAGGATCATGCTAAGGCATTTGCTATTTGAGACAAAGAGACTAATATTTGCATGATATTTATGAAAAAGTCCACACTTGAGCCATGATACCTAATTTTTGTTTTTTTTTAATATTAGAACACACATTGGGCACTTGTGCCACTTATTCAAACCATTGGGCAAACTTTGCCGCTTATTCACACTCACACTTCACTTGGGCAAAACTGCCACTTATTCAAATGTTTGCGAACCAATGTGACATAGTCACTTATTTCACACACACACATTGCATTACAATTTTTTTTTTACTTTTTATTATTTTTTTAGTTTTGATTAAGCATCTTTAACCGGTTTTCATTAATGCTAAGTAACACATGTCCTAAGGCATGGATACCTAGATAAATCAACCATGTTATTGGCTCAAGATAGGACTACCCCTTTCACAAATTTTACATTCAAGCAAAGTATCAATATCTAAAATAACATATGCCAAAGCATGAATCTAAGATATAATCATTCAAGAGGCGATGACTAGAACCAATTCAATCCGCAAATGGTTAAAACACATGTGTAACTCGCAATGAATCAAATGCTATAGGATCACAAGGTTTCTAAGCATATCAAGGATAATAAACAATACTCAAGCTTTAATATGATGCCAAGTGACTTAAAACATACAAGGAACTAGTAACAATATGGCTCAATTAAGAAAATTTCGACATGACCTTTCTTGATTAATCATGGCGTGGGCTCACATAGCAAAGATATACAATCAAGCATAACATGAGAGCAATAGTAAAGGCCATATATCGTCAACATAAGCATAAGAATGACCATATATCATCAATTACACGACAATAAGCTCAAATGCTCACAAATATAATACAAACATGCTAGAATGTCATCCATACACATACAAGTCTTCCCCCAAGCTTAAATTGAGCAACGAATTAGGAATGAACTTGAAAGGGTAAGAAACAGCTCACCGGGCATATATGACGTAGTGGAAGTAGGCAAATCATCCCGTGTCTTCTCGCACATACAAGGATGAAGATCTAGCACGGGACCTGAAATAAAAAGAAAGAAAAGAGGAGAAACCAACAAAAACTAACAAAAGGTATGGAAATAAAAAGATAAAGAGATGTGCTCATTTGGATGTAGCGGGAGGAGGGCCAAGGACGGGACATGGAAAAGGCACATGTCCGCCCTCCTCATGAAACAACATGCCTCGAAATCCACCTGGATCCCAAGGAATATCGACTCGAACCATGTCCGCTCGTAGTCGATGGTACAAAAGTGTAAGCCTGCAAACAACCTCAAAGATATGGCAAGTATGTGTGATAGGGTTGACACCCTCTAAGTCATCAATAGAATATCCAATCATGTAGGTATATCGATAAAGCACATCATGAAGACTATAAGTGAGATGAGCACAATCAGTAATAGAGTATGTCTCGTCTGAGCGAAGGAAATCAAACCTGAGCTGGTCGGGGAAAAGTTTCCAAACTACCTGAAGTGTAGGTGAAGTAGAATGTACGGTAGTAGAAACCTCCAGAGGGGCGATGTCAACGAAGGAAGTAGCGGTGGTGGATCAATGAAATGTACTCCTCCTCAACATCGAAAGCAGCCCCCTCATCAAGATGTGGAACCTCAGAACTCAAAAGCATATCCATAGTGAAACAATCATCATCAAGAGCTAAGTCCTCATCATCTGGCTCAATGTCAACATAAGGATCATCAGAGTCAATAGGCGAAGAATCTGACTGAGGTGCCTCTAAGTGTATCTGAAGTGTCTCCATCAACAGGCCCTCACTAGCAAGATCAGGTGTAAGGCGGTGGTGACACTCATCTCTATCCGAACTATCTACGTGGTGCTAATGGTAGGTCGTGAAGCAGTAAAACTATCCACACAAATAGAACCGGTGCTCATAATAGCCTCAATCTCGTCACGAATCGCCATCACGATCACCACCGGGAGGCACATCATGAATTCCTTGCATAATGCATCAAGTCGGGCAGCCTGATCTTCATGTGAAGGAGGTGGCTCATGAGACTGCTCTAAAGACTCAAACATAGGAACTGTAAACTGGCTCGGTGAAGGAACAGGTGAACTGCAGGCAGGAGGTGTCGGATCCAATGCTAAGTCACTACTCATCCTACTCTCGAAATCTCCTATCATCCTAGATATCCTCTCCTCAAATCTAGACATCGATCAAGCTCGGGAGTAGGAGTCGATCTTTGAGGTGCAGGATAGTCTTGATGTGACCAATGAGAAATATCACGATCTCCATATCTAAAACCACGCAATGGTGTACTAGAAGCAAATGATGAGATATCAGGGTTGTTGTTTCCATATGGCAGACTCGAGTGCTCAGGCCATCCGAGGTGATAAGTGTCAGGGTATGGCCTACTCGGCTGAGCAAAGCTCATCCCATAACACTCTGGAGTGGACAAATAACCATGGCACTCACGGTTGAATAACCCCGAATACCACAAGTCGGCATATAGGAACAAGCTGGAGAGCGGTAGCACGATAAAGAACCGTCTTGATCATGCCGCTCTCTAACTCAACTCCCGCTCTAAAGCATAACACTCTAGCGGCGAGACAATAGATTTACATTCTTGAAGAGTATCATAAGTAGGAGTGCTCATAAAACCATGAGAATCATAATAGCAAGCCATAGCCTCAATAAGTAACTATATGGATCAACCTACGAGAATGGATACTAAAAGACACAAGAGAAAGAAATGACTAGGGAATGGGTTAGGAGGATAGCAATATATCACAAATATGGACAAAGACTAAATGGAAGACAAGTAAGCGCAAACACAAAACAAGCAAAAGAAAACAAACAACGACCTAGTCTATAGCCTAACACTTTGTCGCTCAAAGCTAATCCCGACAGCGCCAATTTCTTGATCGTGCAAAACGCACACGCAAGTGAGCGGGTTGCCACCGAAATAGCGGCGAGTGTCGTGTTCTCCACAGGGACTAGACTAAGGCTACCGGTGCTCAGCTAGAGCTAGGCTAAATGAAACGGGGGAGAAAACTAAACCTAAAACGAACTCTAAATAGCACGACTAAACCGCAAATGAACTAGACAATCGAAAGACGGCGGACGAGCGACACAACAAGAAACTAAGCGAGCGGCGTGCCAGCGACACTAACGAACACGGCCACAATCGGCGATCTAACTAACTACCGACCGCTGAGACGAAGGAGAAAGTCGAGAAGCGGGAGAGTCTAGAAGCACGGAGGAGTCGAGAGAGTGAGGGAGAAAGCGATCGACGGCTAAGTGAGCGACAATGGCACACGACAACACAACGGACTACGACAAATATTCGCACAATCTAACTATCGGCGGACCGCGGAAAGAAGGAAGAGGGAGGTCGAGAAGCAAGGGGAGTCGAGGCGACGAGGAGAGGGAGCGATTGCCGACTAGCTAGATCGCGCAACTCAAACAACACTCGCCACAAAACGATTTACCTAATAAGAACAAGCGGCGGGATACTAACAAGCTAACATAACAAATAACGGCGAGAAATCATAAATACTAGCCATACTCAACGACTAACACAGAACAAACACCTCTAAAGATCACACACAAATTCTAGAATTAAACTACCGGCAACAAGAATATATAGCAATTACGGAACAAATTAATAGAGCATCATCACATCGAGCACATGCACGATCCAGTTCTCGAAATTCACAATTTATCATCACAATGCATAGCTCGGCAATTTAATGAGCGAGCACAATATTATCTTCAACGATCTCATGCACACATCACGATAACATTTGCATTTCATATAGCATCGATTAACGAGAATTAATAGCAATTTAGTTGAAGAGTAGTTGCAAACAACAAAGAGGTAAAGGAGAAGAATTTGGGATGAACCAAGTGAAGAGGAAGCGAGGAAGCGGGACCGGCGCGTCGGTGAAGATGATGATGCGAGCGGTGATGGGCGAGATGAGGCGTTGGCGGTGAAGAAGAAGCCGGGTCGTGGCCATCGGTGGAGATGATGAAGGCGGCGTAGAAGAAGTAGGGGCGGCGCGATGGAGGTCGGCCGGATGGTGGAGAGGCGGCGTAAGGCGGTGGCGCGTGAAGAAGAAGGGAGCGTCGGTGGATCCGGAGATGGGGAGCGGCGGGTGGAGCCGAGAGAGAGGATGGCGGCCACAGGCGAGAAGGAGGGAAGGAAGAGGCGAGGCGAGTCGGCGGGGAGTGCAGGTGGCAGCGAGTAGAGGAAGCGGCGGTGGAGAAGGGAGGCGGAGAGATGTAGCGCACGGAGTAGGAGGAGAAGAGAGGCGGTTAGGGCGGCCGCGGCGAGATGGGGAAGCGGCGTGTGGAGCGGAGGCGTGGTGGGTTGGCGCGCTGCGAGAAGAGGAGAGCTGAGAGGAGATGGTGGCCTTGATGGAGAGGCGGCGTAGGGTGGCGCGGTGGCGAGTCGGCACAGCCGCCGGCCGGAGTAGATGGAGAAGAGAGCAACGAGGGGATAGGGAAAGAAGAAATGCAGGCTCAATCTCCCAGCGGTGACTAGGGTTATGTGGCGAATGGGGATTGGTGATTTTGCATTTTAGCCCTCGAGATTCGAATTTACAAAGAAGTCCTCCCCTATTAGTGTTTTCTTCTGTTTTGGCCCTCGGGAACTTTGATTTCTTCGCGGTTTGATCCTATGCATCCGTGATGACGCGTACATTTGTATAGAGCAGTCCCGAAATGCCGAATTTGTCGTTTATGCGCCTCGCTTTGGCTGCTGAAAAAATATAAAAATGTAAAATTGTCCATTTTGAGCAGTTAAATATAGAAAAACGTGTAAATGATAATAAATGGTTCCAAAATATGAAAAATATGAGGGTAAAATGACGGCTAAATATATGTAAATATGACGCATGTCAGGTAGTAATCGATTCTCAAATGAACAAAAAGAAGTACTTAGAAACGAGCTCATATGTAAATTCAATTGTCGGGCGCGAGCTCTAGTGATTGGTCCTTGAATATCAAGTGGAGGAGTGTTGTGTATATCCGAAGAAGTGATGTCCTCATCAGGTCATACTGCAAGGCCTGCGTCTGAGGTGGTGCTGCATACGACTCCATGGGATGATCCGTGGGATGGCCAAAAATAGAGCTCAGAAAATCGGTCGACGAGGGGTCTATGTCCTGCGGAGATGGTACAGCTGAATTAGGCCATGGGCAGCAATTTTAGTAATAAATATTAATATCACAATGCATTTACCTGGGTAGTCTGAAGTGCCGATGACCGACCATGAACTTCGCCGCCCTGTTGCTCCGTGCAACCCTACATATTTTAGGCAATTGGCTTTCAAATACACATGTTTTGTTGACTACGTTAGTGCATATTGGTGTATACGACTGTCCAAATGACGATGCCGCAGGGAAGTCGCCCAAGTACCCCTGAGCCGAGTAACCTTGGTCGGTCTGGCCATACCACCCGTGCCGCTCCTGCAGGCTGGATGAGCATCATCTTGTGACGGCGGCAGCAGCACCTCCGGTTCTTTGTGGCGAGTTGGGGTCGCTGTCTAGAGATCGCCCCGTCGGCTAGGCGAGAATGTTCGCTCCTCTGTCCACCTCCGTGATGACGATGGCTGCAGCAAGGTGCTATCCTATCACAAATTCTACGAGAGGAAGATGGGGTTAGAGATACATGTCAACCGAGTGCATGAACAAACAGTGGGCAAATATCGTACCGCTAGTCCCAACCGTGTGCATGACGAGCGAGCGTAGCTGGGTCGACTGCTGGACTACGATGGACGTGACGATGATGGACGTGCTGATGGTGCTGCTGACGGTGGCGCGGAGGAGGGTGGTGGTGGTCGACGTGGTCTATGACCGCGTCGTGCAACAGCATCATCCCTGTGGTGACCACAACTGATGGTCCGTAACGCAGACCTAGCCTCATCATAGATGTTGCGCATCAAGTGAGCGGCGATCAATCAATTTCCCCCACGGTGGATAGCTGGCGACCTCGTCATGGATACGATGCAACCGGTCGAACTGCAGTGAATCACATAACAAGTTAGAACATAATATTGCACAGGGTAATTATGTACTAATCTCTTACCGTCTTGTCGTGCCGTGCCGCTCAATGGCGGTCTGGACCTGCCTCTATAGCGGCCTCGTGTATGACCTCAACTGGACGCTGTGGTGGTGCCCTAGTAAGCCTACTGCGGGTGCGTGGCACGTACCACTCGAGGTATGTACTATACGTGTCGAGGTCGTACGGCCGTGTCTCCTCCACAACCATCGTGTCCGCGTGGTCACGCCACATGTCTGTCCATGCCCGCTGTACGCCTCTCCAGTCTTCGTTCGCTCGCCCTCTCCTCGATTGCCTGCGAGTTAATTGAGACATCGCACAATTAGTAGGGTCACAAAGTAATGCATTAATTAAAGTTACCGTGAAATCACATACCGGTGGGTGGTGGGTGAAAGAGGTCATCCTGGCAGGGGTGGGACAACCTGGTACATGCTGAACTGCCTCATGACTCGCTGTGGGTTGTATGGCTCGACGCAGTGAGAGAACACCAAGTGGCAAGTTGTCAACCAATACATGTGATCCTGCCCACACTGAGATGATAATCTGTGGGGGGCCGTGTCCATAATGAACGGTGGAGTCCATAGCCACCAGACTATCTCTGCCTCGTGGAGTGTCCCGAACATGTTGTGGAACTCCGGGTACACACGTCTCGGTCTCTCCTTGGCCCACTGCAACTGACCATGTGTCCAACGCGTACCCATGGTGGGCCCATCAATGGGGTCGTCGCCATTAGCAAGGCCATAGAAATACGGGTTGAACTCGTAAGGGTGCACAGAAGTTCCAAAGTAAGGTCTGCCAACGGGGAAGTGTTCCCATGACCACAACTGAAGAAGAATGTAGCACACGGCTCGGACCGGCTCGGCGGCCGTAGTATGTTGTGAGGCATCACACAAGCCTCGGCCAGTGGTGCTAGGGAATAAGACCCATCGGAACAGAAATAGCAGGTACGCAACGAAGTGTGTCCGCACCTGGTCCTCATGTGCGTGTGCAGGACATGTCATGTACCAACGAAGCCATCCATGTGGCACACCAGTGAGCGGATGGACCTTCAATCTGCACCTTGGGAGTGGCACTCTGGCGACACCATAGAGGGTAGACACAGAAACATCGTCACATCCTGCAGAGTAACCGTCATCTCGCCCCACTGGAAGTGGAAGGTGTGAGTCTCCGGCCTCCAACGATCAACGAGAGCGGACAGCAACGCCGCATCAAGCGCAGCGCATGCGGTACATTCAACATGCGGGCAATGGGCGTGACGCGTTATACCGCATGAGTGGGATGTACTGCGATCGAGAGGCCGATGCTCTCGGGCTCCTAAGGATCAAGCTGAGAGACCATGTGAGGTCATCCCATGTGTATGATGAGTAATTGACATCGGCTTAGGGAAGTCGAGTTTGACTTGGTTCGTTCGGACCTTGACGTTGCGTGGTGTAACGGGCTCGGTCGGATTTGGTCAAACTTGGTCGTATGGGATTAGGATGCATATTCGATGATTCGACGAGTTTGGACTTTATTATGCTTCTTGTATCGGCGGTGCTATATGACGGTTTGCTTATGCGTGTGGATGCGGGGACTTGAACTAGGTCATGGTGAGGCGTGGGAGGGCCGGGACTAGGCACGCAGGAGGTGTTGAGGTCCGGCGGTCGGAGGCGTTGAGGATGATGGAGGCTGTTGTGGTGGTTGCGAGCCGGAGGCGAGGAACCGGGCTGGAGCTACGGAGGTGGACACGACGAACAGCGGCAAATGGATCGGGACTAGACTCGGGAGGAGTCGAGGTTGAGCAGTCGGATACCGATTGCGGTCGTGTGCGACGGAATAGACCGGGACTAGACTCAGGAGGAGTAGGAGGTCTAGTCGGTCGGAGTCAGGTGCGGTCATGCGTGAGCGACAAGGAGCGCGGAAGCCTCTGGAAGGTGCGGGGAGGCGGTCGGTAATTTCGCAAAGCCGCACAAGCGGAGGCAGCTCCGTTAGGGTTTAGGCGGTGTAACGGGTTGGAGACCCGTTAGCCAAGGGCTATAAATAGGTGTTGGGGGCTGCATACCCCCTCATAGTTTTTGAGCTTATTCATCCCTTTGTGTGTGTTGTGTTCCTCCCAAGAAG
Organism: Bonia amplexicaulis; assembly: GCA_036346245.1. Taxonomy (NCBI): domain Eukaryota; kingdom Viridiplantae; phylum Streptophyta; class Magnoliopsida; order Poales; family Poaceae; genus Bonia; species Bonia amplexicaulis. The sequence continues at coordinate 349,630 of JAYGGG010000533.1, read as the reverse complement.
CATGTGAGGCTCTTGGTGTTCTTGAGGATTGAGAGGGAGAGGATGGGTTGAGAGACTTGTAATTACTCCTCTTGTTCTAATGTCCATGCGTATGGGGATGTAGGGTTGGTTTGTGAGATGAGCGGATGTAAACCCCTGTTTTGTAATCCTTCATCTCCTTAAGTCTATCATAAATTTTCGAGATGATTTGGTTTCTTCCTTTTCCCATATGTTTGCTTCGGATCTTTTCATTTCTTAGCCACATGTTCTCTCGGTCCTTCTCGGTTGTCTGGTTAAGTCTCTTCGTTACTAGTCTGGATCAGTTTTTGGCCAAGAATTATCTCCTGCAGTTTTGGTTGTTTGACAGGTTCTTGATTTCTTATATCTTCTTTGTTGTTCTGTTTGAGCCAAACAAAGAAACAAAATAGCTGTGCAACTTTGCAGCAGTACACTCACTGCTTTCGGTCAAGAAATGGCTGCAGATCCCTTTTTCATTTTCGGACAGGCCTTTGGTCCTTGCAGTTGAAATTACGTTCTCCAGTTTTCGGCTCATGAGCAGATGATTTGCTCCGATACTTCTTGATTTCGGATGTGCTAGTAGACAGCCTTTGCTTGGCAGTTTTCTTGGCGTTTTTGCAACTGATCTCCCTTCTTTTGGGCAGCAGCAACTATCTTCTCTTTATGAAAGGAAAATGCAGAATCAGCCATTCTTTGGATTACTCTCTTTCTAAGTTCATCAGAATATTTAGGTCTAAGTCATGTGTGTTTGATCTCAGAAGTACAAGGATCATCCAATTATTTCTTTGCTTCTTGGTTATCCGATAATTCTTGTTTCACAATCCTCGGACAATTCTTTGTTGGCGTGATGGTTCTTCCCTTTCAGTTTTACTTTCTTCTCCCTTTCGCTTTCTCTTTTTCTGCAGACTTTGGTTTGCATTTCGGTTTCAGTTTTCTTTTTTGTTTACAGCTGTTCTTCAGTTCGTGTGTGTGTGTGTTCCTCTGAGGTTGAGGCTTAGTACAAGATGGTTGTAAGAGAATTCTGTTTGGTCATTCATCTCTTCTAATCCTTATGGAAAGATTTTCGTTTTTGCTTGAGATGATATGATCTCTGTGACTGATCTCTGTTCTCTTCTCTTTGTTTGAATCTCCTTGGTTCTGGAGTCATCTAGCTATATGGTTTATGGTCTTAATCGGTTGGCAGAGGAGAGGAGCTAGTATTTTGTAATTTCGTGTTAGAATTTTTGTTAGAATCAGTTGGTCTCAATCTTTGGTTTTAGTTAGAATTCTGTTTACTTGTCTTGGGGAGCACATCGTTCACGAGATCACCTCCTGGTTTTGCTTCTCTGATCATTAGTTTCTTTAGTTTCAGTCTTTGGTCATCTTTTCGGCTTTGAGTTTCTTTGGCCAACAGTCTGTTTGCTTTGTGACTTTTCAGTTTGGGCAGTCCTGATTTACTTTTCTTTTGGTCAGCAGTATCAGCTTCTCTGCTGTTTCCTTTTGCAGCTCTAGTACTCTCTGTTCTCTTTTGCGTTTTTCTGTGGTTGGCCAGAGTTAGAGTTATGACTCTTTGTTACTAATCTTTCTGTCTTTAACATTCTGTTCGGCATCTCTTTTTCTTCAATATTACTCAGTATTTTTTGGCTTGGTTTCTGTTTTTGGTTGTGTCCCTGCTGCAGTATTTACTGCTGCTCTGAAGATCATTGTCTTTGCTGTTCTGATGATCACTGAAATCACAGCTGCAGTTTCGGCAGGCCTTCTTCTGTGTGCTGTTCCCTACTGCACTATTCTTGGGAGATTAGTAGTCGGTTTGTGCTGCCTTCGGCTGCTGTTCTTTTCCTGAATATCCTTGTTTTCGGCAGTCTTGCGACTCTTTCTCTTTTATTCTTTGCTGAGATTTCTCTGTTCAGCCGAGACTAATTGTTGTGTTCCTTTGTCAACAGAGAATGCTATGCTTTCTGCCTACTATCAGCATTGCTCCATTGAGTCAGTGATGTTTGTTTTATTGTTCGGTCTCTCTCTCTTGGACTGCATTAGATCCCTGTGTTCAGTTATTGCAGTTTGAGGTCTATTTCCTTGGTTTGACAGTGAAATCTATTTTCTGAAGATTAGGTCGGTCTAGTTTTTGCTTCTCCTTTGAGTTTCCGCAGTCAATCGGCAAAAATTGTTTTCGTCATCCAGTGAGCTATCTTCTTCTTTATAGCTGCGATAGCTATCGGAGAAGAAGAACGGTTGAATACTTCGGGCGATTTTTTAAGGCACCATTCACCCTCCCTGTTGCCATTTCCGATCCTACAATTGGTATAAGAGCCGGTTAGCTCTTGCTCGTAGATCTTAACCGGTCTCTGTAATGGATTGCGCGAAGGCTACGATAGCAGAAAACAAAACTTTTCCACCGCACACACAAGAACATCATGCTTAAGGAGGATCATGGATCGTTACCACTAGACGCCAGCAGCAAGAAGAAGAGTTGGAGAAGCCGATCCAACCACGCGCGTCGAGGTAGTAGTGGAAGTAGTCGATCGTCCCGAACCGATCGTCTCCTCCACGCGATCAACCGCACCACGAGCAGATCCAATCTGTAGGTTGTTGATGCCGATCAACGCCGCAACGAGCAGCGCCTCCACCGGTATCCACACGTCCGGGATCGGGCGCCGATCGCGAGTGTACCGGCACTCATGAGCGCTAGGGTTTGGCTCGGAGGTGGCGGCGGTTTAGCTCGGGATTATCGGATCGTTCCTCAGCCCTCGCCTCCATATATAGACCTCCCACTTGGGCCTCGTGGACCGAGGCCCAATAGGAGTCTATCCGGATCTCTATCCGAATTGAGCCCATATCCGAATCACATTCGAATTAGTGTTCCAACCCGTTAAGTGTGCGACCCTGTAGGTTCACGTATACTTGGTCGCGACCTAGAAACACCTTTCCGGTCACCGTGTTAATAGCGGCCTCTAGTAAGACATATTAACCCCAAAGTATACGTAAAGATCATATCGGCTGAACCTGTAATGTTCTCATGTACTAATCCCTTTGCCTCACGATATAGATTAAGCTCAAGGCGAGACACATGTCATCCTCTTAATAGCTCAATCACTCTCTCGATTCCGTGATGGATTATAAACTCGTGATTGACTCCTCAATCACCTTGGCATGGCCATGCACTTTCATAATCCATTACATCGAGGGGCCCGAGATATCTCTCCCATAAGGAGGGCAAATTCTATCTTGATCATTCACATCCCACTACATGTTTCATGGCAAACCCAAAGACTACTTTTATGACTACCCGATTCACGGAGTAGTGTTTAGTAGTCCCAAAGTAAGCTACTACGCATCTTGGGAACTATGATGATCTCAAGTCTAAGGATTCCACATAAACACTACTTGAGACCAGCGATGACATATGGAATCTCTGCGTGTCTCATGGCGGGTCTATCCAACATATGTTCACTAACACATGTCCATATTATTGATTTGGTATCTCCATACCATGATCCATGAGACATGATCATCAATCAATACATATGCTGATCTTTGAATCATATTTGTTCCTCATATGAAATATAATCGGGGATCATTTAGAAATAGCAACATTTTGGCATTAAGAGTCTCATGAATAAGTCACATACTCATTGATCAATAGTGACAATGTCTATTTCAAGGAACAAAGCAATGTATCATAAACATAGTATGTGATATATTCAACATCTTCATGTTGCCTCTAGGGCATATCACCAACAGTCTCCCACTTGCACTAGAGTCAACCATGTAGGTATCTAATACCCATTGCCCTAGTGTGAGCCTCATGCTTTGGTTGGGGAAGCGGCTTTGTCAACGGATCTGCAATGTTCAAATCCGTGTGTACTTTGCATATCTTAACATCGCCTCTCTCCACAATCTCGCGGATGAGATGAAATCGCCGTAGAATGTGCTTGGACTTCTGGTGCGATCTTGGCTCCTTGGCTTCGCAATGGCTCCACTTGTTGTCACAAGATGAGGTCCATTGAATGGAGGCACTAGCCATCACACCAAGCTCGAAACAAATTTCTTGATCCAACGACCTCTTTAGCGACTTCGAAGCCGCTATGTACTCGGCTCGTTGTAGAATCAACAATCGTCTCTGCTTGGAACTCTTCCACTCACCGCACCGCCATTCGGCGAACACAAATCCAGATTGCGATCTAAAATCATCTTTGTCGGTTTGGAAGCTAGCATCGGTGTAACCATTTACAACGAGCTCTTCCTCACCCCCATAGACGAAGAACACATCTTTAGTACTTCAAGATGTTCTTTACGGTAATCCAGTGACTTTCACCGGATCGGTAGTATCTACTGTAGCACTTAAAGCATCTGAGACATCGGACGTGTACAAAGCATGGCATACATAATGGATCCAATAGTGAAGCATATGGAATCGCATTCATTTTATCCCGCTCATCGGTGTACTAGGACACCGATTCTTGCTAAGATTTATACCATGTGACATAGGTAGGAAGCCTTTCTTGGAATCTGTATGTTGAACCTTTTCAACACCTTGTCAATGTACGTATCTTGGCTTAATCCAATCGACCTTTTGATCTATCTCTATAGATCTTGATGCCCAGAATATATGCGCCTCTCTAAGTCTTTCATAGAGAAACTACTTTTCAATGAAGACTTAACAGATTCGAGCATAGGAATGTCATTTCCGATCAATAATATGTCATCCACATATAAGACCGAAACACGAGTGCGCTCCACTAGCCTTTTGTAAACACAAGGCTCTTCTTCGTTCTTGATGAAACCAAACCCTTTGATTACTTCATCAAAGCGAATGTTCCAACTCGAGATGCTGCTTTAATCCATAAATGGATCTTTGCGGCTTGCATATCTTTCTAGGCGATTGCGGATCGACAAAACACGTGGGTGTGTCATGTACACATCCTCACTCGATTTCCATTAAGGAAAGCTGTTTTGACATCCATTGCCATATTTCATAGTCGAAATAGCGACAATCGCTAGAATGATCCGAATAGACGTTAGCATTGCGACGGGCGAAAAGTTTCATCATAATCAACACCTTGAATTTGTTTGAAACCTTTGGCCCAATCGCGCTTTATAGATGTGAATATTTCCATCTATGTCTATCTTTTCTTGAAAACCCATTTGCACTCAATGGTTTTAACACCATCAAGTGGATCAACCAAGTTCCAAACTTGATTCTTGTGCATGGATTCAATTTAGGATCTCATGGCTTCAAGCCATTTCTCGTAGTCTGGTCCCACCATCGCTTCTTCATAGGTCTTAGGTTCATCGTTGTCTAACAACAATATATCCCGTTGTTGAGTAGTCAAGAACATGTACCTCTCGGTACACGGCGTGACCTCTCGACCTCGTGGTGCGGTGTGTCCACAACAGGTTCTTCAACAGTTTGTTCATCTGTTGTGGTTCAGTAGGAGCTGAAACGTTTTGGTGTTTCTCAATTTCTTCAAGTTGCACCATGCTCCCACTATCCCTTCTTGAGAGAAACTCTTTCTCTAAGAAGACACCATGCTTGAGGCGACAAACACTTTGCCTTCTTCTTGATTATAGAAGTAATATCCTTTTGTTTCCTTAGGATACCCGATAAAGAAGCATTTATCGATTTAGGTGAGCTTATCGTTGTAAACGTTTTACATAAGTCTCACATCCCCAAATCTTAAGAAAAGACAAGCTAGGACGTTGTCCTGTCCACATCTCATATGGTGTCTTTTCTCGATTTTGATGGAACTCTGTTTAGTGTGGCGGTGTTTCAAGGCGTACCCCAAAAAGACAACGGAAGATCACTGTGGCTCATCATGGGCGCACCATATCTAATAGGTGCGATTTCTCGTTCGATACCCCATTCCATTGAGGTGTTCGGTGAGTCAATTGTGGAACAATTCCACAATCCTTGAGATGATTACCAAACTCATGGCTCAAATACTCGCCTCCACGATCGGATCGTAGAAACTTGATTGTCTTGCCTAAATGATTTTGCACTTCATTTTGGAATTCTTTGAACTTTTCAAAGGATTCGACTTATCTTCATCGGTAGATATATCTATATCTACTAAAGTCATCGATAAAAGTTATGAAGTCTTGAAAACCACCTCTAGTTTGTTGAGCTCATTGGTCCACATACATCGAATGTACGAGTGCCAATAAGTCACTTGCCCGTTCACCTTGACCGGTGAAAGGTGCTTTTGTCATCTTGCCAAGTAAACAAGATTCGCATGTCTCAAATGATTCAAAATCAAATGAGTGCGAATACCATCTCTATGGAGCTTCTTCATCGTTTCTCATTTATGTGACCTAGCGGCAGTGCCAAATAAGCGTGGATTCAAATCATTCGATCGTTGCCTCTTTGTATTAATGTTATAGACCGATGACTCTTCAAGAGTAAGAACATATAACCCATTCACCAATGGAGTATGACAATAGAACATATCTTTGAAATAAAGAGAACAACCATTGTTCACAGATCTAAAGTCATAACCTTCGCTTGTAAACATGAAGCGAAATAATGTTCTTGGAAAGAGATGGAACACAATAACAATTATTCAATTCCAAAACTAATCACGAAGGTAAAGACAATGGCATGGTGCCAATGTACCACCGACAACTTTGCTCCATTGCCAGCGAAGATCCACTTCGCTCCTCCTCAAACTTCTACTTCTTCTTAGCCCCGCAACGATTTGCAAATGTGAGCAACCGATCCGGTATCAAATACCCAAGAATCGATAGATGAAGTAGTAAGATTGATTTCTATAACATTTATACCGGAGCGGAAGTCGTACTTCCTTCTTTTCTCAAGATCCTCCAAGTACTTTGGGCGGTTCCTTTTCCAATGTCACGATTGCTTCTGATGGTAGCAATCGCATCGAGCAGGGCCCTTCTTGACTTGCTTGGCCTTAGAACCGCTCGCGATCTCATCGGGAGCTAACTTTCTTTGACCGCGCCTTTCTTTACATAGGGCTTGCCCTTGCCTTTCTGCATCATCATCACATGATGGCTGCTTTTCTTAATGCTTTCCTCGGTGATTTTAGCATCCCATGCAACTCGACCAAGGTCTTGTCCATGTTGTTCATGTGATAGTTCGAATGAATGGCTCAAAGCTCGAGGGGCGGCGAAGAATCACATCGTAGCCAACTCTTGGCTAAGGGAAAACCAAGCTTTTCCAGACTCTCAATGTAGCCAATCATCTTAATCACATGAGGGCTGACGGGATTGCCTTCTGCAAGCCTGCACGCAAACAAGGACTTTGAAGTGTTGAACCTCTCAGCCCTTGCTTGGTTCTCAAACATACCACGCAACCCCACAATGATATTGTAGGCATTGTGTTCTCATATTGCTTCAAGCTCGAGAGGACATTGTGGCGAGCATGAGACAGCTCACATCAAGGTAATCATTCGTTTGCTTCTCATAAGCTTTCCGTGCAGCCACAATAGCATTATCAGGCAAGTCATCAGGATAAGGAGACTCAAGGACATACTCCTTGCGCTCTTGCTTGAGAACAATTCTCAAGTTGCGATACCAATCCAAAAAGTTCGTTCCATTGAGTTTTTCTTTCTCAAGAATAGATCGCAAATTAAAAGAACTGGATGCGGCATTAGTTGACATGATCTACAACAAAGAATACGCAAAGTTTAGCACTATGTTTATGTTCATCTTTTATTAAACTATTTAACAAAAGATACTCCCACTATATGTTTTGTAATCGTCTTCCCTCTAACGACATATAGTGGTCAAGATCCATGTTCATCTAAGTTCTAGTGAGCTTTGGCATCACTGCTAGAAACCTAGTGGCGTGGGTAAGCAACACTTGCTAATCACATCTTATGTGACTCTTGTTTGTTGGGTGACATCAATATGTCCCGGCCCCAACCTATGCCCCAAGGTCCAAAACTGTTTTGATAACCTTGTTAAGTAAACCAATACTATGCATGTGGATGTCCGACATCCATCCTATTAGATCAAGATAGTTGATGGTACTCTGCTTTGGCGGACCTACCAAACAATGATCATGATTCTTATAAGCGCGACAATTGGAAGGGCATCAAAACAAATTCTTAATTTTTCTTGAGAGAAGCTATTCTATCATGAAAAACTAACCCTTAGTTGGTATGACATGAAAGAATAGTACGACAAGAAATAAACATCACATGCATATAATCACATTATACTGTGAATGGTATGGCATTTTGTATCGTAGTTGTCGCCATGGTTCCACGGTGATATTCTTCGCCACACTTCTTGTCCTCTTTGTCATCATGCTTGAAGCCTCCATAGCAAAGAACTAATCTATTACAACTAATAGGTAGCAAATGAATTACATGAGGAGCTTAAGCATCACAAGTCGACATGCGGTCGTTATACAATTAAAGAACGACCTCAACCGGTTGTGATTAATACGACACACAGCCGCCAAAACACACATGCATCACATATGCATCTATGCCATACCATTCACATCATTCCTGCAAAAACAAGTTAAGCGTAGAACATATTCTACCGCCCTGACATGAATGTGTTTCTATAACAATCTATGTGTGTACGCAACGGCGGTCCCACTAACCAAATCGCTAGATCACAATCTATGTGAAAACCTCACGGAATTACATAGATCGCATCTATGAAATCGCTATGAAAATCTCATCGGGCCGATCAAATCAACCCAAATCCGAGCCATTCAAAATGTCTCAATTTTCATTAGATCGATCACATTGATCATCGCGATCGGTATGCTTGAGGAGGCCGCAACACAAGACCTCGATCTGTTGGCTCAATCTCTTCGATCGCGCTGATTAGCCCGATGGTGTTACCGGTAGGTAGGGGCAAGTCGCAGCGTACATCAAAGAAGGAGCACGAACTAATCTTTTTGGCCACATGATGCTATCAACTCATACATATTCCAACCCTTATGACCGATTGATCTAGTCCGTAATAGATCCAATCTATTACAACCGCTAATCCAGATCGCAAACTAAGTAAGATGGCTCTAATACCACTAATGGATTGCGCGAAGGCTACGATAGCAGAAAACAAAACTTTTCCACCGCGCACACAAGAACATCATGCTTAAGGAGGGATCATGGATCGTTACCACTAGGCGCCAGCGCGCCGAAGAAGAGTTGGAGAAGCCGATCCAACCACGCGTCGAGGTAGTAGTGGAAGTAGTCGATCGTCCGAACCGATCGTCTCCTCCACGCGATCAACCGCACCGCGAGCGATCAATCTGAGGTTGTTGATGCCGATCAACGCCGCAACGAGCGCGCCTCCACCGGTATCCACACGTCCGGGGCTGGGCGCCGATCGCGAGTGTACCGGACTCGCGAGCGGCTAGGGTTTGGCTCGGAGGTGGCGGCGTGGTTTAGCTCGGGATTATCGGATCGTTCCTCAGCCCTCGCCTCCATATATAGACCTCCCACTTGGGCCTCGTGGACCGAGGCCCAATAGGAGTCTATCCGGATCTCTATCCGAATTGAGCCCATATCCGAATCACATTCAATTAGTGTTCCAACCCGTTAAGTGTGCGACCACAGCAGGTTCACGTATACTTGGTCGCGACCCGAAACACCTTTCCGTCACCGTGTTAATAGCGGCCTCTAGTAAGACATATTAACCCCAAAGTATACGTAAAGATCATATCGGTTGAACACGTAATGTTCTCATGTACTAATCTCTTTGCCTCACGATATAGATTAAGCTCAAGGCGAGACACATGTCATCCTCTTAATAGCTCAATCACTCTCTCGATTCCGTGATGGATTATAAACTCGTGATTGACTCCTCAATCACCTTGGCATGGCCATGCACTTTCATAATCCATTACATCGAGGGGCCCGAGATATCTCTCCCATAAGGAGGGGCAAATTCTATCTTGATCATTCACATCCCACTACATGTTTCATGGTAAACCCAAAGACTACTTTTATGACTACCCGATTCACGGAGTAGTGTTTAGTAGTCCCAAAGTAAGCTACTACGCATCTTGGGAACCATGATGATCTCAAGTCTAAGGATTCCACATAAACACTACTTGAGACCAACTGATGACATATGGAATCTCTGCGGTGTCTCATGGCGGGTCTATCCAACATATGTTCACTAACACATGTCCATATTATTGATTTGGTATCTCCATACCATGATCCATGAGACATGATCATCAATCAATACATATCTTGATCTTTGAATCATATTTGTTCCTCATATGAAATATAATCGGGGATCATTTAGAAATAGCAACATTTTGGCATTAAGAGTCTCATGAATAAGTCACATACTCATTGATCAATAGTGATAATGTCTATTTCAAGGAACAAAGCAATGTATCATAAACATAGTATGTGATATATTCAACTTCTCCATGTTGCCTCTAGGGCATATCACCAACACTCTGGAGCATGACAACTAGTAGGGAACCTTGTGAGCTTCTCTTTGCATCTTGTTGGGGTGTTTTTGCCAATGATGTCCTTTGTGACAAGAGGCTTCATTTCGGCGAGAGGGTGATTTCATTTGCAAAAACCACAAGTGTGAGCTTTGTGGTACATTCTGTCTCGGTTGGTTGCTCAAGTACCAGGATCGAGAAAATCTTGAAAGAACACACAGATGATGATGATGATAAGAAGGACGAGCGCTAATTCATCATGAGCAAGGTAAAACCTCATTGTGACCTTAGCCTTGTCCAAGATGAATATACTTACTCTTAGAGAGAATATGAGATGCCTAGATGATAAACTGCTAGATTGATTTTGCTAGGTGGAAATCTCATTTATCATGTGTAGGTTGTGAGTCTAGTTCTGTAGGTGGCTTAAATTTAATTTCTGTACTTGCTTGTTAAAATCTGAAAATGAGAAATTAAAATTGATTCACTACACATGTGTAGAGGAGCTTGAGTTTGCTAGGGCTGAGATTAGAAGGCTATATTCTTCTGTTCTAGCTTCTCTTGTTTTATGTTTGTACTAGCCATGTTGCTCTTGTTGATCCAATTTGTTTGCATTTCCTTCCCTGGTTTATAGTGTGATTCTGTAAGGGATGGTGTAAATGCTTTGAGGAGATAGCACGGTGATATGAGTCTTGTGACTTAGTCTCCTCTGTTCTTTTGGATTAGGAGCCGTTTGTAGTAAGCATAAATCTTTCTGTTTCATATCCTTTCCTTCTACTTTGGCTAGTGCATTTCTTGTTGGCTCTTCTCGTGAGGTCCAAGGGACTTCTCTTTGAGCAAGAATGGTGCTTTGTCCTTTTGGATCTTGTCTCGTAGTAGACGCTTGCACTATTGCTCATTTTTGTGAAGGATGGACCGCATTGGCTCATTGGCATCGTGGACATGTTTCGTGTGTTTTCTCGTTTTTGTCCACGTATTGTCTCGAGGAGGAATTTTCGCCGTTTCTCAAATGATGGACCTCGTTCGCCCAAACGAGGTGCGCATCTACGGTAAGGAGAAGTTGTGAGTTTCTTTGGTGCTTTTGTTGGTTCTCTTCTTGGTGCTTTCAAGTTAGGTATTCACCGCTTTTTCAGAGTGGGGACTCGAATTGTCCATTTGCGGTGTGCCTCTAGGATCTAGTTTCTTGCATGGACCATCAACTACATCATGTAGACTTGCATTCTTCTAATGTGAGTGTGTCAAAGTCTTGGGTTTCTAAGTACATGCTTACTAACCCTTCGGGATCCAAGACTCGGTACATTATTCTTGTAGGTGTCAAGATGCGGGATGGTAAACATGTACTCGATTGTGTTCTAGTTTTCTTCTTCATCACGTGATTAGAACACTTGTTGGTTCACTACTTTATGGCCTCCAAGAGGCATATGCTTTCACCGGTTGCGTCTCCACCTATGTCAGACCCGGATTTTGCAATCCAGAATCTGCTGTGCCTTACTGCATTATTCCCTGGATCAGTAGATAATGCTCACAGATACATTGCCGAATCATTTCATACACGCGGAATTCACAACAACCCATAATAATATTACATTGCAAAAGTGAAGTTAGGCCTTCACAAAGTGCAGTTGTTACAATAGGGCCAAGCAGGCCAAGTATTTACATTACAAAAGTCTAGCAGCGGAAGAGATACAAAGTAGGCCTTTAAACTACAAGCAAAGACTGAGGGCAAAAGTGGTCATACAAATATTACTAGGGCTCTAGTAATATCTGGATGAAGTCACACCTTAGTCTAGATGCCTAAGGTTCTAAGCGCGGATTATTCGCCCTAATTCCGTAGCGGTCTTCTCCATCCGTGGCAGTGCTTCCTCGAAGGCATACGGATCTTGAGCTCCCGGATCTGGATTTTTGGTATTGCGAGAGTGAGCACACTAACCACCGTGCTCAGCGAGTCCACACACAGAATGCAGTAGGTAGTATGCAAGGCTTTTAACAAGGAAAGGCTCAAGTTGTTTTGTTTGCAAAAATGTGCTTTCTGAACTATAATACTTAAAATCCCCTAGGACCTAGCCAGTTGAAATCTTTAAACATGATACTCCATGACATATACATTTATCTTTATCGAAACAGAGGTCATCCACCATTACATGATCTCTGCTCCTCATACCATGCCTTCAGCGTATAGTCGCTTACATTACCACTGGGACGACACCCAGGACAACTCAAATAAGGGCCTTTCTCTGCCCTCCGCTTTTCCATTCCCAACCCCAAAGTTTTTTTTTTGAAAAAGAACTATATCTAGTTAAGTTCCCATGTCCGCCCATGACCGTGGGCACGGCTATTCGAATAGTTTTGACTCTGCAGAGTGTGTACACTTTACCCACATGAGATAGATCGCTCATTGCCCCACATGATTCCTTAGCCATGTGGTCGAGTAGACCGTCACGGGGCCTTTACATTGCATTTTTCTAGCAGAGTTACGACCGCTAAGGTTTCCACTTCCTCCGGGTACGACCACCCTTCCAGAAGCCTCCTCTTGCGCCATCACGTCGGAGGATGTGGCCATCCTCTACCCGCCCGTGTTCACACCGACACAACTCATACTAAGTCAATGCAAATTAGTTGGCCCTGCCTACACTTTGCCAGCATGTGGTTGCACATGTTGTACCGTGGGAGGTCATCACAAGATTCAGTCCTTAATGGTTATCTGGGCGGTTCTACCACGATCCACTTGTGCTATCACGGCACCACTTTATCACAAATCTGTGCTATCACGGCACCATTCAACACCCATACCCTCAACCATCCGCCCAGATAATTTAGCATGTGAGGTTCTTTCGGACGAAAATATACTGATACCAACATAAACTAGTCATCATCACAATGACTGCCCAATACTGCTTTCTTGTAGTTTGCAAGATATGCTAGGGTGCTTTCACACCCTTGTTTATCTAAAACAACCCTAAGCATGCATTTATAATTATAGACTTAGTTTCAAAAGAGTTGTAGTATTATTACTTTTACTAGGGTGACAAGGATCACATAGCCAAAAGTATTGCAAGGGGCATATACTAAATCAAGAGAACATGGGCATATATCTAAAAGCTGAAATTAACATGTATTGCAACATAGACATAAGCATGCAACTTATAATACTTAAACCAAAATACTTTATTGAAAACGTAGGCTCAAAATGATCAAAGCATTGACTCGCCTTGGTTCTTTGAGGTCCGGGTTTTGAACATTGGATTCTCAACAATGCAGCTTCCTCCTCTTGAGTCTCGAAGCTACGTTTTATCTGTGAAAATTTAGATAAAATCATCACAACAATCGAATAACACAATGAAAATTTGAACAAGCTTCAAAAGTGTTGGTTCTGGTTTCATTAGGTAGCCCTTGATTTTAGATGAATTTAGAAATTGATTTCACTAAATTTGGAGCTAAAATGAATAAGTTATACACATTTGAATATCTTGGTTTGAATAAATCCGAAAAATATTAAACTCGACATGTGGGACCCACTGTCGTTGACACTTTTCAGCGGCGACACGTGGGGCCCAGCGGCAATGGCTCACGCCTGCCCCGCGGGCCACGGCATGCGGGGTCGGTGTCGGCCGCTTCGGTGTATCTTGTGATCGGCCGACGGTGGGACCCACTGTCGGGCGGAAATAAAGAAAGCTCAACCTCGGTGCTGCGTGGCGGGGCTCGAGCGCGCCGAGGGAGCCGGGGAAAGGAGTGGCGGCGGTAGCCAACCCGCCGCTCGGTTTATTTCACCCTTAAGGATGATTTTCCCTTAAGGGGGATGCGCGGAGGTGGGGCGGGCGGCCGGGGCGGGAAGGCGGTCGCCGGCGGAGGGAGGCTCACCGAGGTTGGGAGCTTCGTGAAATGCAAAGCTGAGCTTGCGGCGAAGCTGTTGGTGGCGACGAGGAGGACCGGGGATCACCGGAGGTGGGTCGGCGACGAGCAGCAGCGGCGGCTCAGGGAGGGCTCACGGCGCCGGCGAGCTACGGCCGTCGGGAAGCTCGGGGGAGGCCGGCAAAAGTTCGGCGACGAACAGGAGATGGTGTGGGAGCAAGAGATCGAGTTCTCACGGTGAGAATCGGTGGAATTGCGAGAGGGGCCGTCGGCGGAGTTGGGAAGAAGCAAGAATCTGCCGTGATCCGGCGGCTTTTGAGGGCAATGCTGGTTGGAAAAGGCAAAGGTGGCACAGCGATAGCCGTAGGGAGGCTGCCCCGGCGACTGGCGGAGGCGGCGGGCGGCCACCAGCGATGGGCGGCAGCGAACAGGCGGCGGAAGGCGGCGGGGTTGGGCGTCGTGGGGTCCTTTCCCATAATCTGCCCCTCGGTGGGGCCTCTGCGGCATGGGCGTCGCCTGCGAGAGGAGGGGTCCGGCGGCGGAGGAGGAGGAAGAAAGGGAGAAGAGGCTGACAGGGGCCCGCTGCGAGAGAGAGAGAGCGGGAGAGGGATCCGCGGCGGCCGAGATGGTGCCGGGCGGGGCGTGGCGCCATCCGGACGAGGCGCGTGTCGGCCGGCGGGAGGAGGCGGATCCGAGGCGGCGTGGGCGGATCGGCCCGTCACACGCGTCGGTAGGGGTGGGATTTTGGGTTTTATTTTGATTTTGAATTTTAGAAATGCTAGAGGGCATAATACAATTCGGAAAAATACTAAATCACCACCAAAAATTCTAGAAAATTCACGAGAGGCTCAAAGAGATATTTTGGGTTTAATAAAATTATTCCACCACAAAATGGTTATTTCATTTAATGCACTTTGGCCTACAACCGACTTCTTTTCCTTCTTCCTTTTTATTTTCTCCTCTTTTCTTTTATAATTGGAGATATATTTACTTTGTGTAAAAGCACTCATATATATATACATATATATACATGCATATACATACATATATATACATATATATACATATATATATATATATACCACTCGTTATTTTTACTATATAGGACGCTGAAATTGGGCACCAGGGTGCCCGGGCACCTTGATTTCAAATGCACGAATTCAACCCAAATTCGGGTATATTTTTTGAAAATATCAGTTTTAGGGTATATACCCATCTATAACAATTCAAATGAAACATATACCTTTGAAAAAATATACTTGAATTCAAAGTTTTGAACGAATTTAGATCACATGCTTTGCTGATTTATATATATAATCAGCACATACCTACAATCAAACTATCAATAAAAAAGGCAACTATAGTTCAAATTTCAGTTCGAACTTGTTTGAACTAATTAGTAAACTAGTTAATGTTGATATCTAAGAAATTTTAAAAATTTTCGCACGCGATACATACCTATTTTAGACTATGGTGCCCGGGCACCAAGGAGCACTCGTTATTTTTACTATATATATATATATATATATATATATATATATATCTAAGCTTGCCCTACTCATCTCTAGGAAGCTTTCCTCGGCATACGCCACTTATACTCCTGAAATTTAAATCAGTCCTTGTTTCTTTATGGATCATCTTTTCATATTCGAATTCAAACTTAGGATCCTCTATTAATTAAACAGATGAGCTCTTCCACAAAATTCTTCAGAAAATCACTTTCAAAACCCGACTCAACACAATACTCTACAAAATATTCTACAATATTTTATTATACAGATCCTCTGAGTTTTCAGGATGTTACACCTATTTTGTGAGCTACTCTATATCTTCATGCTTTTATATTCATGATGATCATAATTAGCATGTTGTGCGTGTTCTTGTGCTCACTCGTACCATATTGGCATGTTTTACTCTTGATATCTTCCTGTCATGCCTTTATGTGTACGTTGCTTAAGTATCCTTGTACCTTGTTATATATGTTAATTGATTGGATGCTTAAGCTTTGACTTGACTTCATGAGTATAAGTAGAATGTATGTTTTAGAAGTCAAGTATCATCATGACCTTGTGCCTTGTAATATCCATCATGGTCTATTGATTATATATTGCTCCTAATGTCTATTCACCATTATTTATCCATGTTAGCATACTTTTACATGATTTTGTTCTGTCATGATGTATGCTTGAGTATGGACATTATGAGCTTGATTAGTATCTCGGATAGTTGTATATGTCATGATGCTATGTTTATTCATGTCTTCTTATCTTTACTTGTGTACATGCTTATATCCATGCTAGCATATGCTTCTGTGACTTTTCCTTGTCACCTGCTATGTGTATGGTTATGATTCATTGTGATGCATGTATACCTTGATCTTATTCATTTCAGTTATGGCATGAAATAAACTGTATGACATCTTGGTAGCGTTAGTTTGTGCTTATGCTTAGATATCATGAGATCTGTGGTTAGGTCACATGCTCCTTCTAGTATTGGGTGGCTCTAGACTTACTGTTCTAGATGCTTCTGATGAGGGCTAGATTGAGCTTGTGTGGGTGTATGTTCTCATGTATTCTATGTCATTAGTACTAGTGATGCTGCTGTTGTTGTCATCTGTCCCAGTACTGGTTCCATGTTGTATATCATTTACCCCAGTACTAGGACACCGGTTGTCTCTGTGTTTAACCTGCAGGCTGTGAATGAGGGGGAGACTGATACAGCCTTTACGACCGCTCCTTGGCCTTTACGACTATGTCATAGCAACTATGAGCGCAGTCTGGACTCTCGGCCGAACTCGATGCAACTACATCAGGTATGCGATCACGACTCCCCACCGAGCGACCGTGAGAGAGGTTTGCTCCCTTGTGATATTTAGTATTTTTGCTTCCCATCACTTGGCTTTGCATTGGTTATTTATTCTAGTGGTAGGAAGGGTCCGATTGGATAGATGAGAGCCATCTCTAGGTGATATTGTCTTAGTCACACCTCTCATCCAAATGGTTCTCTAGGATTATTTAATACCTAGTCTGGGCTTTGGTTCTCTAGGTTTATCTTCTGCCTAGTTTGAACTTTCTTCTTGGCCACTAGAGTCTTGTGAGTTGACATAGTGTGCCTTTGCTCCATGGTATGAGTTTATAGGCTAGAGACCATGAGGATAGAGTGTGTTTGAGAACCACCTCTTTGAGTTAGAACCTTCCTTTTCTGAATTTTGTGCCAAACTTTCTGGTTCTTCTCAATTTGCCTTCTCTAAGGGGAGTTAGAGTCTTTCTGTTTGTTCGGGCTATTTTTCAAGGAGAGTTCACCTCTTGTTCATTCATTTGTATCTTGTTGCATAATATTCACATGAATGCCGGTACAGATTTTGGAGCCCTAACTATTATCTTTATGTGACATGATATCATGCTTTATATCTTGCCATATCTTCTAATAGCTTGATTTATCATGCTCTTCTATGTGTTGCTTTGCTCTCGCCATACTAACTTAATTAAATATGAACAACTTGAATTAAATCTTGTCCTGTTCAATCTTGTGACTAGTATGGCTTTAGAGATCCTCTCCTGATTCATGCCATGTCGAATAGTGCTCTAGTTTATAGAGAGTGACCACCAGTTGGTTGTTATCTGTGCAAAGCCTTTGGATAGATCTAGGTTTTCAGCCTTGTGGGGAGAGCTTGGGGTAATTTGTCCTTATGGACTGTTGTGAGGGGGAGCTTGTGCTTTACTGTTTTACTATATTTATTATGCTCTTACTCCTTTCTGATTGCATTGCATACGGGTGCATTGGGTTTAGTCCTTCTAGTATAGGTTAGAGTGGTTCTCTTGCCGAGTTGCTTAGACTTCTTACTCTTATCTTGTAATTCTAGGATACTGCTTATTAGCTGGTTCTTTTCTTACTAGGTCGAGCTTACCCACTGCTTATAGGTTCTAGCGAGGGTTGGGCCACTCTCGGGTAGACAGAGTACGTGTTTGCTACTTAGTCTGTTAGATGTCCAGTTGATAGTCCTGGAGTCATATGGGTTAGATGAGAGTCAGTCTGAGCCACAGTTGTCTCTATATCTTGTCTATGCTTTAAGGACTGTCTTCTTTGGTTTCTTTGCCAGCTTCTCGATCTTATTGCTTTGGTTCAGGGGGAGTTCATTTGGGAGCTTCTGGAGCTTAATATTGACATAATTCAACTTGAACTAAAAGTTGCATCACATGTTGAGGGGGAGCTGGATTTTCTGCATTACATTCTGCATTGTAATATAACCACATTGTGCCTTGATTATTATCCGGTTATGACATACTTACAATGCTTAACACCTTGCCATGACTTGTGCTCATTTCCTAAATTTATCATGACTTCATAAGTGTAAACTAGCTTGTGATATGATAAGTTAATTAAACTTGCTCAATTTGAACTAAAAACTTATCATGTTAGCATACGAGACTAGTCTTTCTTGAGCTATCCTTGCATGTCAAATAGGCTGAGTTGAGCGTTGAATCTCTATTGAGCCTTAGATTGAGCTGTTTTAGTCTCTTGATGATGCATAGGTTTGTACAATCATTTCAAAAGCAAAAGAGATATCTTTTGTGCGAAAAAACTGATCTCACCAATTCTTTCTCATGAGACGACTTGCCATTGCACTAGGCATGAACTCAGGGGGAGTTTTGGATGACCAAGATCATTTCCTTAAGCTTCTCGCTTGGAATGATCGCATAAGGCTTGAGATCTAGCACAAGACTTAACAAAAATCTGGTTGGAAACGACCATAAGTTTCAAAAGAAAAATATGTCATTTGTGCTCAATTTGCTCAAGTTACAAAAGAACTAAGTACTTGAACTAATGTTTATTCTTGAGCATAATAGCACTCTATTTGGACTCAATATTAGATTCTTGGTTCCGCTTAGCTTATTGGCATGGCCTGCATCATCCTTGGATATCTCTAGCTAGACTTTGCTTATTGATGACTTGACATGCTCACAAAATGCATTACACTTCAGTTCGTCATCTCTTTGTGCTAGCTAGCTTATACATATCCTGTCATGATCTAGATAGCATTCTATTGAGTTATGGCTTGATGTAATTCTTAACGGTCATTTTGGATAATTCTTATGGCTCTAAATGCTTAGAATAATCAAACATCAGCCATTTTATCTTTTTTCATGACTTATTCTCCTTCATGCATTCTTGATGTGTTTATTGCCAAAAGGGGGAGAATAGTGGTAGAAAAAGCCATTTTGGGAGCTTTGAGGAAAACTTGTTCTTTCTTTTGCTCCTTCTGTCGATATGGTCATTAGCTTCATTTCCTTCTTTGGACCATGTTGAATTCTTCAAACTCAACTTCATATGCTTTTTTGCAATTGATCTCCCTTCTTTTGGGCAGCAGCAACTATCTTCTCTTTATGAAAGGAAAATGCAGAATCAGCCATTCTTTGGATTACTCTCTTGTTTTATGTTTGTACTAGCCATGTTGCTCTTGTTGATCCAATTTGCTAAGGCTGAGATTAGAAGGCTATATTCTTCTGTTCTAGCTTCTCTTGTTTTATGTTTGTACTAGCCATGTTGCTCTTGTTGATCCAATTTGTTTGCATTTCCTTCCCTGGTTTATAGTGTGATTCTGTAAGAGATGGTGTAAATGCTTTGAGGAGATAGCACGGTGATATGAGTGCTGCATCTTGTGACTTAGTCTCCTCTGTTCTTTTCGATTAGGAGCCGTTTGTAGTAAGCATAAATCTTTCTGTTTCATATCTTTTCCTTCTACTTTGGCTAGTGCATTTCTTGTTGGCTCTTCTCGTGAGGTCCAAGGGACTTCTCTTTGAGCAAGAATGGTGCTTTGTCCTTTTGGATCTTGTCTCGTAGTAGACGCTTGCACCATTGCTCATTTTTGTGAAGGATGGACCTCATTGGCATCGTGGACTTGTTTCGTGTGTTTTCTCGTTTTTGTCCACGTATTGTCCAAACGAGGTGCGCATCTACAGCAAGGAGAAGTTGTGAGTTTCTTTGGTGCTTTTGTTGGTTCTCTTCTTGGTGCTTTCAAGTTAGGTAATCACCGCTTTTCCAGAGTGGGGACTCGAATTGTCCATTTGCGGTGTGCCTCTAGGATCTAGTTTCTTGCATGGACCATCAACTACATCATGTAGACTTGCATTCTTCTAATGTGAGTGTGTCAAAGTCTTGGGTTCCTAAATACATGCTTACTAACCCTTCGGGATCCAAGACTCGGTACATTATTCTTGTAGGTGTCAAGATGCGGGATGGTGAACATGTACTCGATTGGGTTCTAGTCTTCTTCTTCATCACGTGATTAGAACACTTGTTGGTTCACTACTTTATGGCCTCCAAGAGGCATATGCTTTCACCGGTTGCATCTCCACCTATTTTGTGAGCTACTCTATATCTTCATGCTTTTATATTCATGATGATCATAATTAGCATGTTGTGCGTGTTCTTTTGCCCACTCGTACCATATTGGCATGTTTTACTCTTGATATCTTCCTGTCGTGCCTTTATGTGTACGTTGCTTAAGTATCCTTGTACCTTGTTATATATGTTAATTGATTGGATGCTTAAGCTTTGACTTGACTTCATGAGTATAAGTAGAATGTATGTTTTAGAAGTCAAGTATCATCATGACCTTGTGCCTTGTAATATCCATCATGGTCTATTGATTATATATTGCTCCTAATGTCCATTCACCATTATTTATCCATGTTACCATACTTTTACATGATTTTGTTCTGTCATGATGTATGCTTGAGTATGGACATTATGAGCTTGATTAGTATCTCGGATAGTTGTATATGTCATGATGCTATGTTTATTCATACCTTCTTATCTTTACTTGTGTACATACTTATATCCATGCTAGCATATGCTTCTGTGACTTTTCCTTGTCACCTGCTATGTGTATGGTTATGATTCATTGTGATGCATGTATACCTTGATCTTATTCATTTCAGTTATTGCATGAAATAAACTGTATGACATCTTGGTAGCGTTAGTTTGTGCTTTTGCTTAGATATCATGAGATCTGTGGTTAGATCACAAGCTCCTTCTAGTATTGGGTGGTTCTAGGCTTACTGTTCTAGATGCTTCTGATGAGGGCTAGATTGAGCTTGTGTGGGTGTATGTTCTCATGTATTCTATGTCATTAGTACTAGTGATCTTCTTCTTGTTGTCATCTGTCGATCTTGGTTCCATGTTGTATATCGTTAACCCGAGTACTAGGACACCGTTGTCTCGTGTTTAACACAGAGGTCGTGAATGAGGGGAGGCGATCGGCCCTTTACGACCGCTCCTTGGCCTTTACGACTATGTCATAGCAACTATGAGCGCGGTCTGGACTTTCGGCCGAAC
Organism: Bonia amplexicaulis; assembly: GCA_036346245.1. Classification (NCBI taxonomy): domain Eukaryota; kingdom Viridiplantae; phylum Streptophyta; class Magnoliopsida; order Poales; family Poaceae; genus Bonia; species Bonia amplexicaulis. Next base: position 328,080 of record JAYGGG010000533.1, on the reverse strand, counting down.
TCGATGCAACTACATCAGGTATGCGATCACGCCTCCTCGTACGTCCCAAACATACGATGCAACACCTTTCGTTTCGCACGCCATGCCTTCTTGTAGCTCACTTCAATCCCCTCCGTATTCGCTACTTCTGCCATTAGAACCTTCGGACAAATGGACACATCAGCCGCGATGAGGTGGCTCACCAGCTCCGCAACATATGATGATGTCATGTTACGGTGCCTACGTACTGGCCCCGCAAGCTCGCAACTATGATCATGCAGCACCGTTATCCGAAACTCAGTGCCAGCTCCCTTGAACCGCTGTGCATGAACTTTGCCAGCACAGGACCCTTCGACACACTTCACAATGTACATGTCTGGGTTTGACCTGTGCACCCGATACATCCGGCTAGTGTTCACGGCGTATCTAGCAATAGCCTACTGGACAGCACTCTTATTACGGAAGCACTATCCCAAAATAAGTGTGGCCTCGCTAAACCCCATTCTCCTCCTCACTTTGTGGCGATACTAGGGATGCATGCTTTGTCGTCCGGTCCGGGCGACACGTGCGCAAGCGTCGGTGGTCACAACACCACCTACCACCCTCCAATTGCGACCGCCATCATCGTCTGTCCAAAAGCGTACATTTCCTCATCCTCGTCCTCGCCGCCCACTTCTTCCACAGTCCGCAAGGTACTCATGATACCAATACGGCGCCCACCACCTCGCCCCACACCTTCGTTGGCACGGAAATTCTCCGCACGCCTCCGAGGTCTTCATCACCCACTTCCTCGCTGACATGTTCTCCCACAAAAGCGTCTTCATCACCCGACTACTGGTCGCGGTCGTGCGGTCCAGGACCGCACGACCGGCTAGGTGTCGGCTCCGGGCGAACGCGTGGTCGGGAAGGGGGCTACTTTTGGAATTTTTTTGCTCCGAGAGCCAGATTTGGAATTTTAGGTTGCAACAGTGTTAGATATGTCTAAAATTCGTCCTTGAACAGTAGTGCAGTAGTGAACCCAAGAAAAGGAAAATGACAGGGAAGGAAGAGAATCACCACCAGAGGCTGCAACCAGCTATTCAGTATACCTTGCCTTCCCAGTTGCTTCGCTCCTTTCCCCACGCAGGCAAGCAAACCCAGCCAAACCAAACCAAACCCGCAAAACCCCCCAAAATTACCACCGCAGAATCAAGCAGCCAAGAATCCGTGTTCCATCCATGGCAGATGAGGAGGCGGCCGAGCAGGGACCGTCGGCGTGGCCCCCCTGGACCTCCCTCCTGCTCCAGGCTATGAGCAAACGGCGGACCTGGGTGGCCTCTTCCTCGCCGTGTACGCCACTCTGCTCTCCTCGTCGTGGAGCCTGCTCGCGTCCGTGCGCGCCTGGTACTACTCCGCGGCGGGCGGGGCGGCCGCCGCGGTGCACCCGGCGGCGCTGTACGCGTCGGTGATGTACGGCACCGTGTTCGGGCTACTGTCGATGGGGGCCACGGTGGCCGTTGCGGCGCCGGCCATGCTAGTGACGTGGATCATCGTGCTCGTGCTGCTGGCGTTCGCGGGGAAGCCGAGGAGGTCGCTGGTCGCCGAGGGGCGGCGCGCCACGGCCGACATCGCGCGCCTCGTGCTCCGCATGCTGTTGCGCGAGGGCAACGCCGTCGCCGCGCTCTGCGCCGCCGCCAGCTTCGCGGCCCTCCTTCTCGGCCGCCGCGAGGACGGCGGCGTGGCCAGCGCCGAGCGGCAGCTGATCTGATGCTTTCTTTTGACTGTCTTTTGTTCCTTCTGCAGTTAATTTTTCGTTTTTAATCTTGTCCGGATGCAGCCGTTGTAAACCAAGATTTGGGGATTTCGTTTTTGCGTTTTTCCCCCATGTTTTTTCTCGTTTTAGGCGTGTGTCATTAGAGGTAAATTGTGGGGCAGAAATTGTTTAATTAACGGGCTAACATGGCAGTGGTGATGGCCTTTTTAATTTGGCTTCGCTTTGAGAGTAGGAATGGCATCTTCTCGTATCATTTCGACAGCTAGAAAGCAGAGCGTGCTAGTGGCTAGAATAGAAGCTATTCGGCGTCGGAGAAACACTGGCTGTTAGTCTGTAACTGTAACCAGATTGTAATATGTCAGCTCGACGTAAACATACGTCACATAAAATTTTAAGGTAATACAGAGGAGAGAGAAAAAGAAGAAAGAAAAGTATTTACTATCTACTTTATAACAGACGATCTTATAAACAGTATTTACTATCTATATCATTATATAAATAACTATATAAAATGACATATTAATCGTATAAGACTATTACAGATAAACACATAGATAATATATTATATACATTATCTTTAGGGCCTGTTCTTTTTTTTATGACTTATGAACTTTTGATGAAATTTTTGAATTTTGGTGTTTGAGCATGAGATTGCGAGAGAGATATTTGCTTGTGATTTTGGTTGTTACAGATGTTAGGCTTTTAATGTGTACTACAATTAACTTGCAGATCCCGTCTTGATAAAATACTCCATTTAAAAGTTAGGTACTGTAGCAAAAATCAAAAGCCGTTTTTAGAAGCCGTAAAGAACAGGGCCTTAGTCTTGTTTATAAATAACATAAAGATATATTATAGATTATCATTATTTATATTTATTATACATGCTCTAATGGCCGCCTAAATAATGTCACGGATAACCATAACGACACGGCGAGTAACGACCTAACACCTATGCCACACGCTGGGCTATGTGGCTAACTAATACTAGAGCGGGAAGGGCTACTGTATCCATTCTCGGATGTATCCGTAGTCCCGTGCCACCTCGAAATTAAATTCAAAAGGTTATGAACAAAATGTGATCCTTTTGGTGAGGTAAAAAAAACTGAAAAGATTGTGGAGGAAAGGAAGGACAAATTCTATTGAATGGAAATACCAAAAATAAAAGGAAAACAGATAAGAGTTAATATGCACTAAATTTGAGTTTGTATTCTTGCTCAGAAAAACGAGTCCAAATTTCAACCCACAATTCTAAACTGTCGATAACACAGCTTTTGAAGTACCAAAATCAAGTCCCTTGACCCGCTCGACCAATTCGACATGGTTTTGATTGTCGTGAATGCCTAATGTATGCCAAATCACATAACACATGATATAACAAATTAGCAAATAAAAAGATGAAGGGGCCCACATGTTAGTCCTACCCTATCTTCTTTTTCTCTCTGTAACACCGTGTTTTCAGTTAACCTTAAACCACGAGTTACAAAGCTAAACAAGATTAATTAAATAACTAGTGATTTAAAATGTGGGCATTTTATACTTTTCTATGTATTTGTTTAAATTGAATCCAGTGAGTGATAAGCAAATACGTTGCTTTCACAATTTCATTGATAAGGACAAAAACAATCTATATAAACTACATTGAGAAATAAAATTTAATTGCGCAACAAGTAAAAACATTCAACTCAAATATAATATATATCAGTTTGTAGTACAACTGTTAATTAATTACAGTCGTTATACAGTAAATCAATTACTCCATCGAGCGATAATTAAAATTTACATTGAGTCAACTAAAAATATTACAGCACGTATTACATAAAAATGATAGTACAAATTACAACAAATTTATAATTCTCGGTCTAAACCAAATGACCGTCTCAAAAAACTAAATAATTATAGCACAATTGTAATCAATCTGGAAGTGCATGATTTAATTTACACCGCACTCATCTCCTACATTAATTACAATTCACTGGTTGTACCAAAACCAAACCCCAATATTCTTTGTGAGTTAGTAATTATGAAAATACCGAAAAAGATTGAACAAAAGAAGAATTTTTTAAAAAAAGAATTGTCGTCAGAACACTAGAATTTAATTTCGAGCTAGGCATTCCGCTCATCAAGATATCAGACCGTTCAGGGGCCAGTCCAGACATCTCGCAGCCGTAGGGTCATCATTCGGCAGTAAAACAAACCTCAACTTATTTAGAAGTCCATTTTCCAGCCCAAGCATATAAATATCTCAATCCATTCCTCCCCTCAGGACAGTGACAAGAGAGAGAACACATAGCTACACAGCCAAGAGATAAGGGTAGCCATTCGGCCAAAAGAAGGCCAGAGAGGCAACACTACGGCCAAACAAGTAAAGCACATCTAGCTTTTCCCCATCTAGTTCTTTCCCATTTTCCCAACTCCCATTCCTCCCCAGATCCACCATAAGGAAGCCCCTTAGTTGGCCACCACAAAACAAGAACTCAAGCTTAGCTAGCTAGGACCAAGGAGCAAGGAGGCAAGGAGTCAAGCCCTAGGAGGAACGACTAGGAGCTCCCACGAGCCATAATGCACACACAGAGCAAAGGGAAAGCGACCACCACAACCATTTCCATCCCTACCATGAATTAACTCGATAGCTAGCTGACCAAGGTAGTGTAACAACCCCGTTGTTATTTTCAAAATTTCAGTAATAAAAAAAATAAATAACTAAAAATTAATTCAATTTAAAATAAAAATAAGTGTTCTTTAGTTGCTTGAATTTGAGAGTTTGTTTTGCCCGTTTTTAGCCTTTTAAAAAAAGGGTTTTGTTAAAAGTAATTTTGCTAAAAACATAAAACTATTGGCAAATAAAAGGTATTGATAAATTTCGTAAAGAAACTATTTCAAATTAAGTATTTAAAACCATTTGGCTTTTATTTAGAATTTCTATAATTTTCTGGATTTATTTGGAGTTATCTGGATTTTATTTCAAAGCCTAAAAACAAGAAAATATATTTTAATATTTGCTTAAAGCTAAAAAGAATTTATTTAGCCTTTTCCAAGCTTCCCAAAATTTAATATAAATTTCTGAGATTTTCTGAGATTTTAAAATCAATTTTAAAGCCAAAGGGTGTTTTTGTAAAAGCTAAAAGTATAATTTTGAGTTGAAAATATTTTAGAAAGTCTAAAAATGTTTTATAGAATTTTTGGGAATTTGTTGGAATTAAAAATCAATTTTTGAAGTTAAAAAGATATTTTATATAATTTTAGAAAGGCCAAAATAAATTAAAAATATTTTTCCTAAGTATAAAATATCTCCAGGAATTTTCTATAAAGTTTCTGGAATTTTTAAACATTATTTGCTATTTTCTAAGTATTTATAAATATCCCTCCTATTTTCTGAAATTAAAATCCGAATTTTAAATCCGATTTTTCCTCGTGCTGACACGTGGCGTAATCTGGTTAAATCCGGATTTTTTTTCTTGATTTAATCCGGGCCGTCCGTTGCCACTTAACCCCCAACGGCCCAGATCCACCCTTGGACACATGTCACGCATCTAGCCACCCTCCATTTCTCTCTCTCTATCTCACTTACATGCGGGACCCACTTGTCATGAGCTTCTTCCTCCTCACTTCTTCTTCTTCCTCCCTCCCTTTCTCTCTTCCCCTTGCCCCCCCCCCCATTGCCGCTTGCCGCCTTCTCCCGCCATCCCGCCGCCTCCTCCTCCGCCCGCCCTTTCATGCCCGCACCCAGCCAACGGTCTTGGCCGCCTCCCTCAGCGTGCCCCGGTCGTCGCCGCCATTAATGCCCGCCTCGAGCTCCGTTCGCGCCCGCTTCCCAAAGCCGCCTCGGCTCCCTTCCTCCTCGATCGCCGCACCGCCTTCATTCTTGTGCAGCGCCTGGTTCCCACCGCCCCGGCCGAGCGGGTTTCTTCTCCGAAAAATCCGTGAGCAGCCCCTCCTTCCTATCGAACCCCCAACCGAGGCCTCATTTGGCATCCTCCTCCACCCCCCTCCTCCCCACCTCGGCCTCTCCTTGGCCGGCCGGACCCCGCCAGCCGAGCACCCCATGCCGCCGCCTTCTCCCTCGCCGCTTGTCTCCGGCAACCACAGGCCCGCGCGCAGTAGGACCGGACTCCGCCTCCTCCTCCACCCCTCCCTCATGCCGGCTGCGAGCCTCGCCGGCCGAGCTCCTGGCGCCGCCACGTGGCCGCCACATCGCCGACCCGCCGCGTGGCGTGGCCGCCGCGTGGATGCCGCGTGTGCGCCGCATGGCCGCCGCGTGGCTGTGCGTGCCACGTCATCTAGGCCGCCGGTCCATGGACCCGGTCCTCCGTGAACCCGGGCCCACCCGTCAGCCACCTATTTTCCCGCCCAAGGATTTCAAAAATGTGCTGACGTCATCATGACGTCAAAATTCCCTTTTCCTTTATAAAAATAATTCGGCTGAAAATTAAATGCCCCTGCTGATGTCATAAATCAGCATTTTCAGTACAAAAATAAATCAGAAAATTTCCTCTTTTTCTTTTTCCCTGTTTTTAAACTTCCGGAAGCCATATCTTATTCATTTTAACTCCGATTTGAGCCGTTCAAATTTCTAAATTTTTCTAAAATCCTAAACTATTCAAATATGTACTTATTTTTAATTTTTGAATTTTATTTGAATTTTTTTTGTTTGGATCTTCGCGTTTAGGTTTCGACGATTTCGGAGAGATCGATTTCAACAGCGTTCGTCGCAGAGGAACCAGGCAAGTTACACCTTTGATCATGTTGACCCCACTATTTAAAATTATTTATATTGTTTTTAAATTAATATGCATGATTACTTTTATTCAATGTCTAGTTTAAATTCCATTTTAAACTATAGTTATGTCAAATTCTTTGGATAGCCAGATTTGACATCAAATGCCATTGTACCTTGTCAACCCTAGATAAAACCTAGTTAGTATAATAGCACTAACTAGAAATTTCATAAAATTGCTTAGCCATGCTGAGAATATTATGATTTGGGACAATCTTTCACATAAAATGATAAGCTTTTATCTTGTATTCCTGACTTTGGTGAGTCAGAAAAGTTTATAAAATTATTTCCAAACAAAATATAAACTTGGTTTAGACTTAGGCAAATTGTTAGGGTGGTGGGTGCTTGCTGGTATGCATTGTCGTTTGGTGACGCAATGTTGATTGCCAGGCATAAGGGTATGTGGTTAGTGCCTAAGTCAATAAAGGACCGATGCATGAGCTACTATTGCAAAGCCCTTTTCAGATTACCACAAGTCCGGTATGGGACGGACCTAGCCAACTAATTTGTGAAGTTCCAACTTAATCTCGCTAAGCCGAATGTGGGCGGCGTAGTCCGTGAGAAGTCTCACATGGCACAAGAGGGGGCTCCAGCATGTGGATTCATGCTGTGGTGAAACCTTAGTGGCGGCGTTATTATGTTGGCAACGGATCATTGTAAAGGCTTTGTTATGATTTTCTCAGTCGCACGCCTTCGGAAGCGTGTAATGGCCGACAAAATGAGATTATCATATCTTGTGGGTAAAGCTGTACAACCTCTGCAGATTGTATAACCTATCGTGGATAGCCATGCCCACGGTCATGGGCAAGCTGAGTAAAGTTTTTCACGGATTAGATTTTGATTTTGAAAACACTTTATGAAACCTTGTGGATGGATGGAATCCATAAGAGATTTTGGAAAACCTTGTGGATGGATGGAATCCATGAGAGAATTTTGAAAAAACGTATGGATTGATGGAATGCATGCGAGTTGGTTTTGGAAAAATTGGTCCAGGTGGGATGCCCGTGAATAGGTTAGTGTTTGGTTGGAGCCTGCACTAACGTTACTTATGTTGATTACAATGTTGTTTTAATTATTGTATCAAATTCAGCTTTCGCACTTACCTTATGATATTTACTTCAATGATGCCTTATATGCAAACTAACCATATTATGCCTTCCTTTGATATTCATATGCATGCATGAACTCTGTTAAAACTCCTGGTGTAACTTGTGGAGTACGTTTGTACTCATGTTGCTCTATCTAACTCTTTCAGAGGAAGCCTTGACGACTTCGGTGAGGATTACGACTAGGCCACGTCTTCTGATCATTCGCCTTGTGGGAAGGCCGGATGGGTCCGCTTATTGTTTTCTTCCATTGTTATCTTATCTTGCTATTGTAAACTTTGGCCTTGAGCTCATATTTAGTTAAATAAAATTTGTCATTTTGCATGATAAATGTCTTTGTTTCCTTGTGTGCACTAAGCTTTCACAGGATAGTCACGATTAACACGAGGGTTTCGGATTGTTGCTCTGGGTCCCGACAGAGATGGTATCAGAGCATTAATGACTCTAGGACGTGACCGAAGATAGAATAGAATGGTTGGACCTTAAGAATTTATTTTAAAAGTAATTTCAAAAGTTATGCTTATTCTTACCTCTCAATCTTTGCTCACTCTTATCTCTCATTCCTTTCTCATCTTTATGTCATCTTTGGAAAACTTATTTCTGATTCTTCTCTTGTTCGAAAACAACTAGATGGTCAACGATTAAACTTCATCGACTCTGCCACAACTTCAATCTTCACCTTAAAGGATCAAACCTCGAGAGCTGCGAAGGATCACACCAAGACAACCCTTACATCTCTAGGATAAGTTGTTAGGCTAGTCGATGAGCGAAGTTATAATTGTCGCTTCCTCTTTGTCGACGGTAGTAACTAATATTTAAAGATTTTTGCCAAAGATTGGTGTTTTTATTGGATTGTGCAAAACAACCCCTTTCCCTCCTTTGTCTTAAATCTCCTCTCATCTAAACTCCAAGCAGATGGTGAACACAAGAAGGAACGTCATTGACAACAACCCCAATGCCAACGCCGAAGCACAAGGAAGTCAGTCTGCTCCAATCCCTCCGCCTCCACCAGAAGTCAGACCTGATTGGGCTCAATTAATGGCAAATCAGACTCAGTTAATTCAACTCCTAGCTCAAGCCATCAACAACCCATTCGGCAGATGCAACGACCACCACTCAAGCTCCCAGGCAAATGCTCAATTTCGAGGATGAGGCCCCCAACCTTCTCAAGTAGCACAGAACCAATGGATGCTGATGATTGGCTCCGCGCCATTGAAAAGAAATTGGACATCCTGCAATGCACCGACCGAGAAAAAGTTCTTTTTGCTACCCATCAGTTGAATGGACCAGCATCAGAATGGTGGGATACTCTAACCGCCTCTCATGCCAACCCCCAAACTATTTCCTGGAATGAGTTTGTGCAAGATTTTCGGAAAGCTCACATCCCTACAGGTACCAAGATTTTGAAAAAGAAAGAATTCAGAGCCCTGCGTCAAGGAAGCCGTACAGTGAATGAATATCTACAGAAATTTAATCAACTATCCCGCTATGCACCAGAAGATGTGGCCAATGATGAAGACAAGCAAGAAAGATTTTTGGAAGGCTTGAACGACGACATCTCCGTACAGTTGATATCCGGTGATTATGCAGATTTTCATCAGTTAGTCAGCAAAGCAATTCGCCAGGAAAGCAAGAATGTGGAGATCGAGAATCGGAAGAGAAGAATGTCTACCCAGCACATGAACCTTGGAAGCTTTTCCAAAGTTAGAAGAACCCTGCCACAAGCCAACAGATTTCAACCGTCATCAATAATAAAAGAGTTAGTACCAGCAAACACCTCCACCGACACCGAAGACAGCAAAACTCTGATGATCGGCTTTCCACCAAAGGACCAGAACCCCGCAGCAGAAGTTATTTGTTTCAGTTGCCATGAACCAGGACACTACGCCAAAGCGTCCCCGAGCGGCGACCGGTGAAGAATAGTACATCGGAAACCTCGACTGCCAACACCCTCCGAGCAGCAAAAAGAATGCCGCAAAAGGGACGTCTCAATCAGATCTCAGCTCAAGCCAAACAGAGTAAGATCCAAACCTATTTCTTTGCTAGCCCATGTGAATCTCGGGGACGAGATTCTTTTAAGGGGGGTAGTTTGTAACAACCCCGTTGTTATTCTCAAAATTTCAGTAATAAAAAAAATAAATAATTAAAAATTAATTCAACTTAAAATAAAAAAAGTGTTCTTTAGTTGCTTGAATTTGAGAGTTTGTTTTGCCCATTTTTAGCCTTTTCAAAAAAAAGGGTTTCGTTAAAAGTAATTTTTCTAAAAACATAAAACTATTGGCAAATAAAAGGTATTGATAAATTTCGTAAAGAAACTATTTCAAATTAAGTATCTAAAAGCATTTGGCTTTTATTTGGAATTTCTGTAATTTTCTGGATTTATTTGGAGTTATCTGGATTTTATTTCAAAGCCTAAAAGCAAGAAAATATATTTCAATATTTGCTTAAAGCTAAAAAGAATTTATTTAGCCTTTTCCAAGCTTCCCAAAATTTAATATAAATTTCTGAGATTTTCTGAGATTTTAAAATCAATTTTAAAGCCAAAGGGTGTTTTTGTAAAAGCTAAAAGTATAATTTTGAGTTGAAAATATTTTAGAAAGTCTAAAAATGTTTTATAGAATTTTTGGGAATTTTTTGGAATTAAAAATCAATTTTTGAAGTTAAAAAGATATTTTATATAATTTTAGAAATTCCAAAATAAATTAAAAATATTTTCCTAAGTATAAAATATCTCCAGGAATTTTCTATAAAGTTTCTGGAATTTGTAAACATTATTTGCTATTTTCTAAGTATTTATAAATATCCTCCTATTTTCTGAAATTAAAATCCGAATTTTAAATCCGATTTTTCCTCGTGCTGACACGTGGCGCAATCTGGTTAAATCCGGATTTTTTTTCTTGATTTAATCCGGGCCGTCCGTTGCCACTTAACCCCCAACGGCCCGGATCCACCCTTGGACACATGTCACGCATCTAGCCACCTCCATTTCTCTCTCTATCTCACTTACATGCGGGACCCACTTGTCATGAGCTTCTTCCTCCTCACTTCTTCTTCTTCCTCCTCCTTTCTCTCTTCCCCACCCTTGCGCCCCCATTGCCTTGCCCGCCCAGTCTCGGCCATCCCATGTAGCATCCTCTCCTCAGCCCTTTCATGCAGCCCCGCCAACGGTCTTGGCGCCGCCTCGCCTTCGCGTGCCCCGTGTCGTGTAACACCCAGGACCCACAATGCCCGGGATGCTACTAAAACTACTCTACAACTAGCCAATTTACGAAAATAAAATAAGCGGCAACAATTACAAAATAATATAGTATAAGCGGGCGTAAACAACTAAGATAAATGTAATAGATAACAAATCATTAATCATATTCAACTATAACAAAACATCTATAGGAGCAGATCATAATCATACAAGATTATCAATAAGCATACTGAGATTATCTCATAATGTAAATCATCAATACAACATATCAAAAGCATAAATACAATGCTTGACCCATCCCATCCTCATGTGCAAGTGTGTCAATTTAATAATTTAATTACCACGGACCTAAAGCCCGCTCTGATACCAACTGCAGCATCCCAGGGCATTGTGGGTCCTGGGGTGTTACACGTCGCCGCCATTAATGCACCGCCTCGAGCTCTGTTCGGCCCAGCTTCCCAAAGCCGCCTCGGCTCCCTTCCTCCTCGTAGCCTTGCATTGCGCCTTCATTCTTGGCTTGCCTGCTGTTCCACCGCCCACCGGCGAGCGGGTTTCTTCTCCGGAAAATCCGGCGAGCCGCGCCGCCCTCCTTCCTATAAAACCCCCAACCGAGGCCTCATTTGGCATCCCTCCTCCACCGCCCCTCCTCCCCACCTCGGCCTCTCCTTGCCGGTCCGGAGCCCGCCGCCGAGCACCCACCCGCCGCCGCATTCTCCCTCGTCGCCGCTCGTCTCCGGCCACCCAGGCCCCGCCGCCCGGTGGACCGGACTCCCGCCTCCTCCTCCACCGCCCTCAGCCCGTGGCCGGCAAGCCTCATGCCGTGCCGAGCTCCCGGGCGCCGCCACGTGGCGCCACATCAGCCGGCCGTCTGCGGCGTGGCCGCCGCGTGGATGCTGCGTGTCTTGCGGCGCGTGTGCGCGCGCGCCGCCCAGCGTGGTGTCGTGCCACGTCATCTAGGCCACCGGTCCATGGACCGGTCCTCCGTGGCAAGACCCACCCGTTAGCACCTATTTTCCGCCCAAGGATTTCAAAAATGTCTTGGCGTCATCATGACGATCAAAATTCCCTTTTCCTTTATAAAAATAATTCATTGAAAATTAAATTCCCTGCTGACGTCATAAATCAGCATTTTCGGTACAAAATAAATCAGAAAATTTCCTCTTTTCTTTTTCCTCTTTTTAAACTTCTGGAAGCCATATCTTATTCATTTTAACTCCGATTTGAGCCGTTCAAATTTCTAAATTTTTATAAAATCCTAAAATATTCAAATATGTACTTATTTTTAATTTTTGAATTTTATTTGAATTTTGTTTGTTTGGATCTTTGCGTTTAGGTTTCGACGATTTTGGAGAGATCGATTTCAACAGCGCGTTCGTCGCAGAGCAACCAGGCAAGTTACACCTTTGATCATGTTGACCCCACTATTTAAAATTATTTATATTGTTTTTATATTAATATGCATGCTTACTTTTATTCAATGTCTAGTTTAAATTCTGTTTTAAACTATAGTTATATCCAAATTCTTTGGACAGCCAGATTTGACATCAAATGCCATTGTACCTTGTCAACCCTAGATAAAACCTAGGTAGTATAATAGCACTAACTAGAAATTTAATAAAATTGCTTAGCCATGCTGAGGATATTATGATTTGGGACAATCTTTCACATAAAATGATAAACTTTTATCTTGTATTCCTGACTTTGGTGAGTCAGAAAAGTTTATAAAATTATTTCCAAACAAAATATAAACTTGGTTTAGACTTAGGTAAATTGTTAGGGTGGTGGGTGCTTGCTGGCATGCATTGTCGTTTGGTGACGCAATGTTGATTGCCAGGCACAAGGGGTATGCGGTTAGTGCCTAAGTCAATAAAGGACCGGTCTGTGAGCTACTATTGCAAAGCCCTTTTCGTACTACCACAAGTCCGGTATGGGACGGACCTAGCCAACTAATTTGTGAAGTTCCAACTTAATCTCGCTATAGGTTGAATGTGGGCGCGGCGTGGTCGTGAGAAGTCTCACATGGCACAAGAGGGGCTCCGGCATGTGGATTCATCTTTGTGGTGAAACCTTAGTGGCGGCGTTATTATGTTGGCAATGGATCATGTAAAGGCTTTGTTATGATTTTCTCGATCGCACGCCTTCGAAAGCGTGTAATGGCCGACAAAATGAGATTATCATATCTTGTGGGTAAAGTCGTACAACCTCTGCAGTGTATAACCTATCACGGATAGTCGTGCCCACGGTCATGGGCAAGCGAGTAAAGTTTTTCACGGATTAGATTTTGATTTTGAAAACAGTTTATGAAACCTTGTGGATGGATGGAATCCATAAGAGATTTTGGAAAACCTTGTGGATGGATGGAATCCATGAGAGAATTTTGAAAAAAAAATGTATGGATGGATGGAATCTGTACGAGTTGGTTTTGGAAAAATTGGTCCGGGTGGGATGCCCGTGAATAGGTTAGTGTTTGGTTGGAGCCTGCACTAACGTTACTTATGTTGATTACAATGTTGTTTTAATTATTGTATCAAATTCAGCTTTCGCACTTACCTTATGATATTTACTTCAATGATGCCTTATATGCAAACTAACCATATTATGCCTCCCTTTGATATTCATATGCATGCATGAACTCTGTTAAAACTCCTGGTGTAACTTGTGGAGTACGTTTGTACTCATGTTGCTCTATCTAACTCTTTCAGAGGAAGCCTTCGACGACTTCGGTGAGGATTACGACTAGGCCACGTCTTACAATCATTCGCCTTGTGGGAAGGCTGGATGGGCTGCTGCTTATTGTTTTTCTTCCGCTGCTATTGTAAACTTTGGCCTTCAGGCTCATATTTAGTTAAATAAAATTTGTCATTTTGCACGATAAATGTCTTTGTTTCACTGTGTGCACTAAGCTTTCCTGGGATAGTGCGATTAACACAGAGGGTTTCGGAGTTGTTGCTCCGGGTCCCGACAGGTAGGCCACAGAAACATTCCCAACAATTTTGTTGCTTTCTAAGACCACATAGGCATCAAATGTATTCAAAATACGTCATTTCTAACATAGCAAAACCTAGCCACCACTAGTGAGTATCATCTAGCACCAAAAGCTACCAAAGCACTAATATGTTAACCTTCAGCAAGCTAGCGAATAGGACAGTACGAGCATAGATAGAAGAAGGTACCAAGGGGCAAGTTGTCGTGGTGACTGGCACTACACGCACCCGACGTTCATTCCACACCCCTGGCACACGTAACAACCTCGATTCCCGCCATAGCAACCGCGTAGCACCACGCTCGCATCCCAAATCGAAAAGCATGCAAATTGTAATTTAACTCAATCTAGCAATAGAACAAAGTAGAACTAGAGAAAGAAATTGGCTTTCGGCCATGGATAAGGGGAGGGGAGAACAATCGGCGGAGAGGTGAAGAAACTAGTGGACCCGAGTGACCCGTAGCCACTCAAGGAAGAGGAGACAGGCTAGTGAGACCACAGCCGGGCATGGGGTCAATGACGCGAACCTTAGTAGTGACTATAGTCGGAGCCCAAAGAGAGGGCAATGATGACGGTGGCGCATGAAGCTGAGGTAGGAGGCATGACACCGGTGGCTGGAGGCGTGAGGAGGTAGCAGGGCCTAAGGAGCTTCGGGGGAGGAGCGGCCATGGCTAGGGCCAAGGAGGCCCGGGCGGAGGCCTAGGGAACTGAGGGAGCAGGGGCTGTCGGCACTGACACCTAGGCACGATGGCCAGGAGCCGTGGGAGGCACCTGAGCATCCCATGTTAAAATCAATCCACACAATTTTACTAATGATATTTCATTGCAAAACATCATTAACCAGCATGTGCGTTATTAAAAACAAACTGATCGTCTTTAGTAGATTGGAACTTAGCACGTACTGCTTAAATTAATCTAATACATTGTAAATCATTCTGATGCATATTTAAATACTTAACTAATTGATTAGTGGCATATAGTTGGTAGAAACTTGCTACAGATTATCTAGGATTCTTAAAATAAATTAACTGCCATCCAGCGAAGTAAATTCTACACTCGACCAAATAAAATTACACATAGCAAATAAACTTTAACACGATGATTAAAATAGTATGTGAGTTATTAAAATCCACAAGCAGTTAGAGTAAAATTTAGGGATCAAACAGGGATGTTTTAGTGTAATTTATCCAATTATTTCCCACATGTTATTTTCTTCATCATCGGTAAATTAAATTATAGCACGTATACTAATTGCGGAGAGAAACCTTGGTTTGAGAGCAGGCTTTACCAGAATGACCTTGGGACCCAGAACTCCAATCTAAACTTAAGCAAGCATCTCTTTGAGCATATGATCAGAGTATCTTCCGTAAAATAAGTATTTCCCTATTAAGTTATTATCACCCTACATAAAAATTAAAATCATGTATAAATCGAATGAATATTGTGAGAAAGAAATAAAAGAGATAAGGGTAGGCAGCTGGGAAAGCTACTGTTGTACATAAAATTTAGGGTAGATAGTTGGAGAAGCCAATGTTAGGCCAATAAAGTGGGTGGAGGGTCCCCAAGCTAGGAAAGAAAAGGGGCAGGTATGGGACCTTTTGCAAAGGAATAAAATATAACGATTTACACACTTCACTTGTGTAATAGACCGTATAAGTCCTATCAACCATTGTTCCATCTAAAGACGGGCAGAATCAGACCGGGCACCTAGATTACGACCCGGTCATAATTGGACAGGTCTACCCCATACGATCTGTCATGTACGATACCATTCCCATGGAACACAAACAGATTCTGAATGCCCACTATGGCATACTTACAAAATTTTTCAAAGTGTGTAACGTTAAGTTACAGCTCTTCTCAATATTCTTAGCACTACTAGACTAAGCATATCACGTATGTAACACCCTACAATTCATAAATTATTGCTGACAATAGTGCATTATATTTCTAAACGGACAGCTACAATGATATTCATTTTTTTACATAACGGTAATGTACAAAAATCTGCACAAAGCACAACAATTTAACCAAAAAAATGCATGTCTAACAGTTTCTGCATAACATTGTACAAAATGCATACTAACTTTTTTCCAAACGCAGAAAAAATACAATGTTGTTCCCACGCAAACAAAATAACCTATGCATCAAGTACGCCATTTATATAATTACCGTGACTAATAAGCATTTAACGACACTAACAACGCTGCTTTTTCGACGTCAACTAAAGTCACTGACCGATTACAAAAGGCTAACTACCACCTTTTTATACTAACAAACTACTATTTTCCTGATTACATGCTAATTGCTAAAAAACTTATAGCATGTCGATGAAAATTACCTCTTTCGGATGCTCCAAAGATGATCTACAACTTTTCCAGCTGTGCAAACTTCAAACTCAAATTCAAAATCTTTCAAAAATCGGATGCTTTCAAGGCTTTCTTCCTCTCAGTTCTGTGCTCTTGGCTAGAGTAGAATGAAATGGCATTGCTGTGTATTCCAGAGAACGAATCCTCACTTTTTATCATGCAACCAGCGAGGAGAGGGGGCTAGGTGCGTAGGAGGTGCCATGTGCGGCGGCGGAGGAGGCCAACCGGCCAACTAGGCGCCTCGCAGCGGGCGGGGGGGCAGCCCTACGCGTGGCGGGCGACGCACCGAGCCAAGGTGGCACGAAGGGGAGTCGCGCCGACTAGTTGGCTTAGGAGGGAGGCGTGGAAGGTGGTTTTGTGCGGGGCGGGAGTGTGCAAGGGGCCAAATTTGCCATTTCACGCAAGAGGAGGCCAGTTCCGAAAATTCCTAGAGGTGAGGGCTAGTAATGCCCAAATTTACGAAAACACGATCGAATTGCGAGTAGGCGGTTGAATTGGTGTTGGCGCTCGTGTCTACTACCGACTTGGTCGACCAAGCGGTGGCGGCGCAGGAGGAAGCGGCACTCTAGCGCGGTGTGCGATAGCGTTGTCCAACACACAGGTGATGGGATCGGCACCACGATGGGTGTTGATGCGCTAGCGCGTGACAAGCTGCGATAGGAGGAAGCGATGGCTGCTGGTGGTAGATGCGAATAGGCACCGGGCAAGGAACAAGAAAAGCATATGCGGCTAGGGTTATGTTTTTTTGTTTATCTCTTCTCCACATTTCCTTTAAACATGGAATGACTTTGAATCAAATCCTAACTCTTCACGTTCGACTCGATCCAAGCACGACTCCTCTAAAAAAAATCCAAATGTCCCCTTTCCATATACCCTCTTTCTACTAATTACACACAAGTCCTCAAGAGGGACAATTCTGGGATATTACATTCTACCCCTTTTAATGGAATTCAACCCTACCCCTCACGATTCTACCCACAATCCAGACTGGACTACGGTCAAACTTTAGCACGTCCATGATGTGAACAACAGATACACGTCACTCATGATACCCCAACTCACAACTCACCTCCCACTCTGATCGATGTGACCGAACTACCAAAGCACCTTGGCGTTCGACAATATCTCATGCCTCATCACCAGCTTTGACACCCTCCAGTCTTCACACTGGATGGGTCCAAAGGTGAGATATTGCTCGTTGGTCAAAGCCTATTCTGACATCTCGTGCTATGGATTTTTCCCCCAAATACTTCCTCGACACTAAACGTACAACACAATGTGCACAACATGTATGAACCCAAGAAGGTCCAATCAATAAGCCAGTTCTCAAAATGGACCACTATCGGGAATTGTCCAGCACACCTCGGTCAGCTTCCCCTTGGTATCGAACCGCATGATGTCTTCGGTTTAATATACCTCAGGAGTACCTAGACACCCACCTCGGACTCCAATCCTCTCCTTCACACCTCATCAAAGCTCTCCCGAGGATCTATAGGTCTTTTATTTTCTGATGTGACACAGCTATCTAATTTTCATGTATCTACAAAGCCTCATCCCAAACTCAGGTACAGGTAGAATCAACTTACCATTCAACTCTTGATTCACTTAAGGTTTGAGATATTACACTCTTTACTCCTTAATATTTCGCTCTCATATTTCACAACAACCCATTCCACTCATAATAACGCCGATGATACAAAAGGCGGCCTAGGCGGCCGCCTTGGCGTGGCGGCACCATCACCGCGACTTGGCCCCTCGGTGGGATGTTAGGCGGCTAGGCGACTGGGCGCTCGTAGGCGGGCATAGACGGTCAAAGGCGGGCGCGAGGCGGCGGCAAACCAGGTGGGCGCGGCGGCTAGGCGGCCACCGAGGACGCCTAGGTGTGGGACAACGACATAAGAAGCACGAAACGGTTGCGGGCATGTGACATTTCGACAGAGCGCGCAAAAGGGAAAAGCTGTTGGTGATATGCCCTAGAGGCAACATGGAGATGTTGAATATATCACATACTATGTTTATGATACATTGCTTTGTTCCTTGAAATAGACATTATCATTATTGATCAATGAGTATGTGACTTATTCATGAGACTCTTAATGCCAAAATGTTGCTATTTCTAAATGATCCCGATTATATTTCATATGAGGAACAAATATGATTCAAAGATCGACATATGTATTGATTGATGATCATGTCTCATGGATCATGGTATGGAGATACCAAATCAATAATATGGACATGTGTTAGTGAACATATGTTGGATAGACCCGCCATGAGACACTGCAGAGATTCCAAGTGTCATCAGTTGGTCTCAAGTAGTGTTTATGTGGAATTCTTAGACTTGAGATCATCATGGTTCCCGGCATGCGTAGTAGCTTACTTTGGGACTACTAAACACTACTCCGTGGCGGGTAGTCATAAAAGTAGTCTTTGGGTTTGCCATGAAACATGTAGTGGGATGTGAATGATCAAGATAGAATTTGCCCTCCTTATGGGAGAGATATCTGGGCCCCTCGATGTAATGGATTATGAAAGTGCATGGCCATGCCAATGTGATTGAGGAGTCAATCACGAGTTTATAATCTATCACGGAATCGAGAGAGTGATTGAGCTATTAAGAGGATGACACGGGTCTCGCCTTGAGCTTAATCTATATCGTGAGGCAAAGGGATTAGTACATGAGAACATTCTGAGTTCGTGATATAATCTTTGCGTATACTTTGGGGTTAATATGTCTTGCTAGAGGCCGCTATTAACGGGGGTGACCGGAAGGTGTTTACGGTCGCGACCAAGTATACGTGAACCTCTGTCGCACACTTAACGGGTTGGAACACTAATTCGAATGTGATTCGGATATGGGCTCAATCGGATAGAGATCGGATAGACTCTATTGGGCCTCGGTCCACGAGGCCCAAGTGAGGAGGTCTATATATGGAGGCGAGGGGTGAGGGAACGCACCGATAATCCCGAGCTAATCCGTAGCCGCCACCTCGAGCCAAACCCTAGCCGCTCGCGGTCTTTGGTACACTCGCGATCGGCGTTCCACCCCGGACGTGTGGATACCGGTGGAGGCGCTGCTCGTTCGGCGTTGATCGGCATCAACAACCTCTGATTGGATCCGCTCGTGGTGTGGTTGATCGCGTGGAGGAGCGATCGGTTCGGGACGATCGACTACTTCCACTACTACTCGACGCGTGGTTGGATCGGCTTCTCCAACTCTTCTTCATTGCAAGCTGGCGTCTAGTGGTAACGATCCATGATCCTCCTTAAGCATGATGTTCTTGTGTGCGGTAGAAAAATTTTGTTTTCGCTCTCCTAGCCTACTCGCGATCCTTTAGTGGTATCAGAGCCATCTTGCTTAGTTTGCGATCTGGATCAGCGCATATGTTGATATGCGGTTGTAATAGATTGGATCTATTACGGACTAGATCAATCGGTCATAAGGGGTTGGAATATGTATGAGTTGATAGCATCATGTGGCCAAAAGATTAGTTCGTGCTCCTTCTTTGATGTACGCGCGACTTGCCCCTACCTTTGGTAACACCATCGGGGCTAGCTCGCCGCCACGGTCGATGGATTGAGCCAACGGATCGAGGTCTTGTGTTGCGGTCTCCTCAAGCATACCGATCGCGATGATTGATCTAATGAAAATTGAGACATTTTGAATGGCTCGGTTGGGTTGATTTGATCGGCCCGATGAGATTTTCATAGCGATTTCATAGATCCGATCTATGTAATTCATAGCGGGACCGCCGTTTGCGTACACGCATAGATTGTTATAGAAACACATTCATGTCAGGGCGGTAGAATATGTTCTACGCTAACTTGTTTTGCGGGAATGATGTGAATGGTATGGCATAGATGCATATGTGATGCATGTGTGTTTTGGCGACTGTGTGTCGTATTAATCACAATAGGGTTGAGGTCGTTCTTTAATTGTATAACGACACTGCGTGTCGACTTGTGATGCTTGAGCTCCTCATGTAATTCATTTGCTACCTATTAGTTGTAATAGTTTAGTTCTTTGCTATGGAGGCTTCAAGCATAATGACAAAGAGGACAAGAAGTGTGGCGAAGAATATCACCGTGGAACCATGGCGATGGCGACCACTACGATACAAAATGCCATACCATTCACAGTATAATGTGATTATATGCATGTGATGTTTATTTCTTGTCATACTATTCTTTCATGCCATACCAACTAAGGGTTAGTTTTTCATGATAGAATAGCTTCTCTCAAGAAAAAAAATTAAGAATTTGTTTTGATGCCCTTCCAATTCTTTGCGCTTATAAGAATCATGATCATTGTTTGGTAGGTCCGCCAAAGCGGTACCATCAACTATCTTGATCTAATAGGGTGGATGTCGGACATCCACATGCATAGTATTGGTTTACTTGACAAGGCTATCAAATTAGATTTGGGCCTTGGGGCATGGTGTTGGGAGCCGGGCATTGGATACCACCCAACAAACAAGAGTCACATAAGATGTGATTAGCAAGTGTTGCTTACCTACGTCACTAGGTTTCTAGCAGTGATGCCAAAGCTCACTAGAACTTAGATGAACATGGATCTTGACCACTATATGTCGTTAGAGGAAGACGATTACAAAACATATAGTGGGAGTATCTTTGTTAAATTGTTTAATGGAAGATCAAACATGAACATAGTGCTAAACTTTGCATATTCTTTGTTGTAGATCATGTCAACTAATGCCGCATCCAGTTCTTTTAATTTGCGATCTATTCTTGAGAAAGAAAAACTCAATGGAACGAACTTTTTGGATTGGTATCGCAACCTGAGAATTGTTCTCAAGCAAGAGCGCAAGGAGCATGTCCTTGAGTCTCCTTATCCTGATGACTTGCCTGATAATGCTACTGTGGCTGCACGGAAAGCTTATGAGAAGCAAACGAATGATTACCTTGATGTGAGTCGTCTCATGCTTGCCACAATGTCCTCTCGAGCTTCACAAGCAATATGAGAACACAGATGCCTACAATATCATTGTGGGGTTGCGTGGTATGTTTGAGAACCAAGCAAGGGTGAGAGGTTCAACACTTCAAAGTCCTTGTTTGCGTGCGAGCTTGCGAAGGGAATCGTCGACCCTCATGTGATTAAGATGATTGGCTACATTGAGAGTCTGGAAAAGCTTGGTTTTCCCCTTAGCCAAGAGTTGGCTGCGATGTGATTCTTGATCGCTCCCTCGAGCTTTGAGCCATTCATTACGAACTATCACATGAACAACATGGACAAGACCTTGGCTGAGTTGCATGGGATGCTAAAATCAGCCGAGGAAAGCATTAAGAAAAGCAGCCATCATGTGATGATGATGCAGAAAGGCAAGGGCAAGCCCTATGTAAAGAAAGGCGCGTCAAAGAAAGTTAGCTCCCGATGAGATCGCGAGCGGTTCTAAGGCCAAGCAAGTCAAGAAGGGCCTGCTCGATGCGATTGCTACCATCAGAAGCAATCGGACATTGGAAAAGGAACGCCCAAAGTACTTGGAGGATCTTGAGAAAAGAAGGAAATCGACTTCCGCTCGGTATAAATGTTATAGAAATCAATCTTGCTACTTCATCTACCGATTCTTGGGTATTTGATACGGATCGGTTGCTCACATTTGCAAATCGTTGCAGGGGCTAAGAAGAAGTAGAAGTTTGAGGAGGAGCGAAGTGGATCTTCGCGTTGGCAATGGAGCAAAAGTTGTTGCGGTGGCTGTTGGCACCATGCCATTGTCTTTACCTTCGTGATTAGTTTTGGAATTGAATAATTGTTATTGTGTTCCATCTCTTTCCAAGAACATTATTTACGCTTCATGTTTACAAGCGAAGGTTATGACTTTAGATCTGTGAACAATGGTTGTTCTCTTTATTTCAAAGATATGTTCTATTGTCATACTCCATTGATGAATGGGTTATATGTTCTTACTCTTGAAGAGTCATCGGTCTATAACATTAATACAAAGAGGCAACGATCAAATGATTTGAATCCCACTTTTATTTGGCATGTCGCTTAGGTCACATAAATGAGAAACGCATGGAGAAGCTCCATAGAGATGGTATTCGCACTCATTTGATTTTGAATCATTTGAGACATGCGAATCTTGTTTACTTGGCAAGATGACAAAAGCACCTTTCACCGGTCAAGGTGAACGGGCAAGTGACTTATTGGCACTCGTACATTCGATGTATGTGGACCAATGAGCTCAACGACCGAGGTGGTTTTCAAGCTTCATAACTTTTATCGATGACTTTAGTAGATATGGATATATCTACCGATGAAGATAAGTCCGAATCCTTTGAAAGTTCAAAGAATTCCAAAATGAAGTGCAAAATCATTTAGGCAAGACAATCAAGTTTCTACGATCGATCGTGGAGGCGAGTATTTGAGCCATGAGTTTGGTAATCATCTCAAGGATTGTGGAATTGTTCCACAATTGACTCACCCTAACACCTCAATGGAATGGGGTATCTCGAACGAGAAATCGCACCTTATTAGATATGGTGCGCTCCATGATGAGCCACATGATCTTCCGTTGTCTTTTGGGGTACGCTCTTGAAACACCCTTTCACACTAAGCGAGTTCCATCAAAATCAGTAGAAAAGACACCATATGAGATGTGGACAGGACAACGTCCTAGCTTGTCTTTTCTTAAGATTTGGGGATGTGAGACTTATGTAAAACGTTTACAACCGATAAGCTCGGTCCTAAACCGATAAATGCTTCTTTATCGGGTATCCTAAGGAAACAAAGGATATTACTTCTATAATCAAGAAGAAGGCAAAGTGTTTGTCGCCCGGCATGGTGTCTTCTTAGAGAAAGAGTTTCTCTCAAGAAGGGATAGTGGGAGCATGGTGCAACTTGAAGAAATTCGAAACACCGAAAACGTTTCAGCTCCTGAGAACCACAACAGATGAACAAACTGTTGAAGAACTGTTGTGGACACACCGCACCACGTGAGGTCGAGAGGTCACGTCGTGTACCTGAGAGGTACATGTTCTTGACTACTCAACAACGGGATATATTGTTGTTAGACAACGATGAACCTAAGACCTATGAAGAAGCGATGGTGGGACCGGACTCGAGAAATGGCTTGAAGCCATGAGATCCGAAATTGAATCCATGCACAAGAATCAAGTTTGGAACTTGGTTGATCCACGATGGTGTTAAAACCATTGAGTGCAAATGGGTTTTCAAGAAAAGATAGACATAGATGGAAATGTTCACATCTATAAAGCGCGATTGGTGGCCAAAGGTTTCAAACAAATTCAAGGTGTTGATTATGATGAAACTTTTCGCCGTCGCAATGCTAAAGTCTATTCGGATCATTCTAGCAATTCTCGCTTATTTCGACTATGAAATATGGCAAATGGATGTCAAAACGCCTTTCCTTAATGGAAATCGAGTGAGGATGTGTACATGACACATTACACGTGTTTTGTCGATCCGCAATCGACTAGAAAGATATGCAAGCTGCAAAGATCCATTTATGGATTAAAGCGAGCATCTCGGAGTTGGAACATTCGCTTTGATGAAGTAATCAAAGGGTTTGGTTTCATCAAGAACGAAGAAGAGCCTTGTGTTTACAAAAGGCTAGTGGGGCGCACTCGTGTTTACGGTCTTATATGTGGATGACATATTATTGATCGGAAATGACATTCCTATGTCGAATCATAAGTCTTCATTGAAAAGTAGTTTCTCTATGAAAGACTTAGGAGGCGGCATATATTCTGGGCATCAAGATCTATAGAGATAGATCAAAAGGTTGATTGGATTAAGCCAAGATACGTTACATTGACAAGGTGTTGAAAAGGTTCAACATGCGAGGATTCCAAGAAAGGCTTCCTACCTATGTCACATGGTATAAATCTTAGCAAGAATCGGTGTCCTAGTACACCGATGAGCGGATAAAATGAATGCGATTCCATATGCTTCACTATTGGATCCATTATGTATGCCATGCTTTGTACACGTCCGGATGTCTCGTATGCTTTAAGTGCTACGGTAGATACAATCGAGATCCGGTGAAAGTCATGGATTACCGTAAAGAACATCTTGAAGTACTTGAGAAGAACTAAAGATGTGTTCCTCGTCTATGGGGTGAGGAAGAGCTCGTTGTAAATGGTTACACCGATGCTAGCTTCCAAACCGACAAAGATGATTTTAGATCGCAATCGGGATTTGTGTTCTCTCGAATGGCGGTGCGGTGGTGGAAGAGTTCCAAGCGAGACAATTCTTGATTCTACAACGAAGCCGAGTACATAGCGGCTTCAAGTCGCTAAAGAGGTCGTTTGGATCAAGAAATTTGTTTCGAGCTTGGTGTGATGGCTAGTGCCTCCAGCCCAATGGACCTCATCGTGACAACAAGGGAGCCATTGCGCAAGCCAAGGAGCCTAGATCGCACTGTCCAAGCACATTCTACTGGCGATTTCATCTCATCCGCGAGATTGTGGAGAGGCGATGTTAAGATATGCAAAGTACACACAGATTTGAACATTGCGGATCCGTTGACAAAGCCGCTTCCCACCAAAGCATGAGGCTCACACTAGGGCAATGGGTATTAGATACCTACATGGTTGACTCTAGTGCAAGTGGGAGACTGTTGGTGATATGCCCTAGAGGCAACATGGAGATGTTGAATATATCACATACTATGTTTATGATACATTGCTTTGTTCCTTGAAATAGACATTATCATTATTGATCAATGAGTATGTGACTTATTCATGAGACTCTTAATGCCAAAATGTTACTATTTCTAAATGATCCCCGATTATATTTCATATGAGGAACAAATATGATTCAAAGATCAAGATATGTATTGATTGATGATCATGTCTCATGGATCATGGTATGGAGATACCAAATCAATAATATGGACATGTGTTAGTGAACATATGTTGGATAGACCCGCCATGAGACACCGCAAAGATTCCAAGTGTCATCGCTTGGTCTCAAGTAGTGTTTATGTGGAATCCTTAGACTTGAGATCATCAT
This sequence comes from Bonia amplexicaulis, assembly GCA_036346245.1. Lineage (NCBI taxonomy): Eukaryota > Viridiplantae > Streptophyta > Magnoliopsida > Poales > Poaceae > Bonia > Bonia amplexicaulis. Next base: position 302,922 of record JAYGGG010000533.1, on the reverse strand, counting down.
GGTTCCCAAAGATGCGTAGTAGCTACTTTGGGACTACTAAACACTACTCCAGAATCGGGTAGTCATAAAAGTAGTCTTTGGGTTTGCCATGAAACATGTAGTGGGATGTGAATGATCAAGATAGAATTTGCCCTCCTTATGGGAGAGATATCTCGGGCCCCTCGATGTAATGGATTATGAAAGTGCATGGCCATGCCAATGTGATTGAGGAGTCAATCACGAGTTTATAATCCATCACGGAATCGAGAGAGTGATTGAGCTATTAAGAGGATGACACAGTCTCGCCTTGAGCTTAATCTATATCGTGAGGCAAAGGGATTAGTACATGAGAACATTACGTGTTCACCGATATGATCTTTACGTATACTTTGGGGTTAATATGTCTTGCTAGAGGCCGCTATTAACGTGGTGACCGGAAAGGTGTTTCGGTCGCGACCAAGTATACGTGAACCTCTGTGGTCGCACACTTAACGGGTTGGAACACTAATTCGAATGTGATTCGGATATGGGCTCAATCGGATAGAGATCCGGATAGACTCCTATTGGGCCTCGGTCCACGAGGCCCAAGTGAGGAGGTCTATATATATGGAGGCGAGGGCCGAGGAACGCACCGATAATCCCGAGCTAATCCGTGGCCGCCACCTCCGAGCCAAACCCTAGCCGCTCGCGAGTGCTTGGTACACTCGCGATCGGCGTTTCACCCGGACGTGTGGATACCGGTGGAGGCGCCGCTCGTTCGGCGTTGATCGGCATCAACAACCTCTGATTGGATCCGCTCGTGGTGTGGTTGATCGCGTGTGGGAGACGATCGGTTCGGGACGATCGACTACTTCCACTACTACTGACGCGCGTGGTTGGATCGGCTTCTCCAACTCTTCTTCGGCACAAGCTGCCTAGTGGTAACGATCCATGATCCCTCCTTAAGCATGATGTTCTTGTGTGCGCGGTAGAAAAATTTTGTTTTCTGCTCTCGTAGCCTACTCGCGATCCTTTAAAAGCTAGGGTTGGGGGGAGACTTACAGAGCAGCCGCACCTCCAGGTATTCCCACGCGCTGGCGCTGTCGAACTGTCGGATCCCTCCGCCTCGCGTCCTCGCTGGATTTGGCCGAGCAGCCCGAGCTTCTCCTCCGCCTCTGGCCTCCCCCTTCGTCGGATTATCCCAGGACCCAGGTACTGCACTTCCTCCCCTCCGTCCTCCGCCTCCCCCTCCGCCTCCGTCCTCCGCCTCGACCTCGGCCTCCCTCGCCTCCATTGGGCAGCTGGGAGATTCGGTGAGGAATCCGGTTGGGGTCGGAGGAGCGCACGCCGCACGATCGATTTGGCCCAGGATTCGTAGGTCCTTCCCAATATGAATATCGAGAGCCATTGTTGAAGGAGGAGGTAGCGAGAATAAGTGGTTTGTTGAAGGCACATGAGGAAGAAAGATTCATGACCGGGTGCTCTATTATGACTGATGCTTGGACGGACCAAAGGGGGAGCATAATGAACTTATGTGTACATTGCTCATTGGGAACATGTTTTTTACATTCAAAGGAGGCTTCGAAAGATGCACTCACAAGTGAGTACATCTTCGAGTATGTAGATGCTTGTATTGAAAAACTAGGTCTACAAAATATTGTGAAAGTAGTGACGGATAATACTTCCAACAACATAAGATCAAAAGAATTGTTGAAGGCCAAAAGACCAAATATCTTTTGGAGCTCATGTGCAACACACACTACAAACGTAATGCTTCAAGGAATTGGTACCATGGCAAAGTATAAAAAGACACTTGAGCAAGCGAAATCTTTGACCGTTTTAATTTATTCACATCACAAGACATTGGCCTTGATGAGGCGACATACAAAGAGGAGAGATATAATAAGGCCGGGGGTGACTAGATTTGCTTCGGCATTTCTTACTTTGCAAAGTTTGATCGAGAAGAAGGTTGAACTAAGAGCGATGGCGCTAAGTAAGGAATGGAAAGAATCCGCTCGTACTAAAAAGGGCAGAGGCATTGATGGGAACGGCGTCCCGATCTTCCAACAGGTTCTGGGTATGTTTGATTTGGTGGAGGCACGACACAAATCGATCCGGCTTCCGAACGACACGTTCCGAACCCCGCAATCGCAGCACCACGTCTCCTCAGGTTATCAACCGTGCGCTGCCCGGTTGACCTTGCCAAGAAGGCTAATCCTCGCCTGCGAATCGAAGAACACAAGCAAGAACAAGGAAGAACACAACCAAATTACAGATATATTGATGAAGCACTCGAAACTTGGGGTTTCACAAACCGATGACGGCGAAACTGTTCAAGACAGAATTAATCTAAGCAAAACCCAACCCTAATGGTGGGGGTGGCGGCTGTATGTAAAGGAGTAAGGGGCATGCAAAACCCCTGGACGCGTCCTTAATGGACTCCAACACGATACAAAGCCGAACGGCCCAAAAGACGGTGTCGCAGCACCCTGACAGATTCTGGTCATCCACTTGTTTCGACGATTCCCGTTGACTCAGAAGGAATTTTGATATGATACCAGATCCGTTGGAAAGGTTATCTTCTCAGCTTTCCATACATATGTGGAACGTCCAAAACGGAGTCCGGATGCGATCTGGGCGTCCGTTTTAGTGAAGTTTGGTCCTGGACTCGAATTGGATTCGAAGTCGGTTTGAGTTGGACATCCAACATGATTCGTCCGCCCTTGCTGGACTTGTGCGCCTCGTAGCCCTTCTCCAAGTACTTCTTGATCCTCTCCATGGTTCCTAATCATAATTAAATCATTAGGTAGCAATCGATTCTCAAATGAACCAAAAGAAGTACTTAGGAACGAGCTCACATGTAAATTCAATTGTCGGTATGAGCTCTAGTGATTGGTCCTTGAATATCAAGTGGAGGAGTGTTGTGTATATCCGAAGAAGTGATGTCCTCATCATCCTCCCCCTCTTGAAGCGGAGTTGTCCTCAACTCGGTCTCATCTTCTTCTCCCAAGCATGGCTTCAAATCTGAAATGTTAAAGGTGGGACTAACCCCAAACTCGGGAGGCAACTCAAGTTTATATGTATTATCATTTATCTTCTCAACTATCTTAAAAGGACCAGCAGCTCTAGGCATCAATTTTGACTTTCTTAACTCAGGAAATCTATCCTTTCGCAAGTGCAACCAAACAAAATCACCCGGTTCAAGTTTAACTTCCTTTCTACCTTTACTACCAAGAATCCTATATTTTCATTCATCTTTTCAATGTTTGCCTTAGTAGTCTCATGCATTTTGAGAATAAAATCAGCATGCTCCTTAGCATCATTATGAACTCTCTCACTAGTAGGCAAAGGTAAAATATCAATAGGGCACGGGATTGAATCCATACACTACCGAAAAGGACTTACCTTGGTGGTGGAGTGTTCCGCTCGATTATATGCGAACTCAACATGCGGCAAACACTCTTCCCATAGCTTCAAATTGTTCTTCAAAATAGCTCTCAACATGGTAGACAATGTGCGGTTCACCACCTCGGTTTGGCCATCGGTTTGTGGGTGACATGTGTAGAGAACAACAACTTTGTACCCAACTTGTTCCATAGAGTACGCCAAAAGTGACTCAAGAACTTGGCATCACGATCCGAAACAATAGTAGAAGGCATACCATGCAAACGAACTATCTCTTTGAAAAGAGGTCAGCAATATGAACGACATCATCGGTTTTATGACATGGGATAAAGTGAGTCATCTTAGAAAAATGATCCACAACAACAAAAATGCTATCCCTTCCCCTCTTAGTCCTGGGCAACCCTAAAACAAAGTCCATAGAAATATCTGCCCACGGAATAGAAGGAACAGGAAGTGGCATATATAAACCATGTGGATTCAAGCGAGACTTAGCTTTTGACATGTAGTGCAGCGAGCCACAAACCGCTCAACATCTCGCCTCATCTTTGGCCAAAAGAAGTGTGTGGTCGAACGTCCTCCGTCTTCTTAGCACCAAATGTCCCATCAAACCGCCTCCATCGCCTCTGTAACAACAAAAGACGAACGGATCCAACTGGAATGCATAGGCGGTTAGCTCTAAACAAAACCCATCATTGATCACGAATTTATTCCATGCTTGTCCCTCTTTACAATGCAACAACACATCCTTAAAATCAGCATCAAAAGCATATTGTTCTTTAATAGTTTCAAGACCAAAAATGCGACAATCAAGTTGAGACAACATGGTATAGCGTCTAGACAAAGCATCAAGAATCACATTATCCTTCCCTTTCTTGTGTTTAATGACATAAGGAAAAGATTCAATAAATTCAACCCACTTAGCATGTCTACGATTCAAATTGGTTTGACTACGAATATGCTTAAGTGATTCATGATCGGAATGAATGACAAATTCTTTAGGCCATAAATAGTGTTGCCACGTCTCTAAAGAACGAACAAGAGCATACAATTCTTTATCATACGTGGAATAATTAAGAACAGGACCATTCAATTTTTCGCTAAAGTAGGCAACAGGTTTGCCTTCTTGCATCAAAACACCACCAATACCAATTCGCTAGCATCACATTCGAGTTCAAAAGTCTTACCAAAATCCGGAAGTTGGAGCAATGGTGCGTCGTAAGCTTGTCCTTCAAAAGATTAAAGGACTCCTCTTGTGATGGCCCCAATGGAACACAACTCCTTCTTTGTCAACTCAATCAGCGGTGTCGCAATGGTGCTGAATTCTTTGACAAAGCGGCGATAAAATCCTGCAAGGCCAAGAAAACTCCGCACTTGGGAGACTGTGGGGGTGGGCCAACTCCATATCGCCTCCACCTTGACTCTATCAACCTCAATTCCTGTGGAGTCACAACATAGCCAAGAAAGAGACTCGATCCGTGCAAAGGTGCACTTCTCAAGGTTACCAAACAAGCGTGCATCTCTCAAAGCATTAAAAACAGCACGTAAGTGAGTCGAATGTTCATCCATGGACTTGCTATAAATCAAGATATCATCAAAGTAAATGACCACAAATTTGCCAATGAAAGGATGTAAAACCTCGTTCATTAATCTCATGAAAGTGCTAGGTGCATTAGTTAAACCAAAAGGCATGACTAACCACTCATACATTAAAAACATCTCTCAAAGCATTAAAAACAACACGTAAGTGAGTCGAATGTTCATCCATGGACTTGCTATAAATCAAGATATCATCAAAGTAAACGACCACAAATTTGCCAATGAAAGGACGTAAAACCATGTTCATTAATCTCATGAAAGTGCTAGGTGCATTAGTTAAACCAAAAGGCATGACTAACCACTCATACAAGCCGAACTTAGTTTTAAAAGCGCTTTTCATTCATCGCCAAGTTTCATTCTTATTTGGTGGTATCCACTACGCAAGTCAATCTTTGTGAAAATTATAGCACCACACAACTCATCAAGCATGTCGTCTAGCCTAGGAATAGGATGACGATACCGTATAGTAATATTGTTAATGGCTCTACAATCTACACACATACGCCAAGAACCATCTTTTTGGGAACCAAAAGAACAGAACAAGACAAGGACTAAGGCTCTCACGTGACGTACCCACGGTCCAAAAGGTCTTGGACTTGGCGCTGAATCTCCTTAGTCTCTTCGGGATTGGTCTGTCGACGCCGCGGTTTGGCAAGCTCGCTCCAGGAATCAAATCAATCTGGTGCTCAATCCCTCGAATGGGTGGAAGTCCTGGAGGTATCTCATCAGTGAAAACATCTCTAAACTCCCGCAAAGGTTAGTGACAGAGCGAGCAAAGTGCAAGGCATATTATCAAGAGAAAATAAAGCATCTTTGCACACAAAAGCATAGCATGTATCATTAACATCATCAATTGCAGCAAGGTCTGATTTTGTGGCAAGCATAACAGAATTTTTCAAATGGGTTACTTGCTGTTTTCAGATTTATCATGTTCCTTTGGATCATTAGCGTGAGCAGCTCGCCCCTATCGGCCTCTATAATCTCACCGGGGTCAAAGGCAGTAAAGTAACTTTCTTTCCCTTATGCATAAAAGTGTATGTGTTACTACTACCATGGTGTAAAGCATCATTATCAAATTCCCAAGGTCGACCCAATAAAAGAGAGCATGCTTGCATGGGAACCACATCACAATCAACATGATCAACATAAGCACCAATGGAAAAATGGACTCGGCATGTTTGCGTTACCTTAGCTTTTCCAGAGTCATTTAACCATTGAATATGGTATGGATGTGGATGCGGTCGCGTGGTCAAGCCAAGCTTCTTGACCAAATCAGAACTCACCAAGTTGTTGCAACTTCCTCCATCAATGATGACACGTGCACGCCGGTTCTTGATTGCAAAGAAGGTCTGAAACAAATTATGGCGTTGAAGTTTATCGGGTTGTTGTACCTGTGCCGAGGATGCGCCGCACAATGATGCTCCGTAGTGTCGCCGTGGACGCCCACCAAGGACGAGGTCGTCAACACCACCGCTATTGTCGTCCGAGGCGCAGAACATCATCATCCTCCTCGACATCCGGCGTCGATGTAACCTCCATCTTACGTGGCGATGTATGCCCGCTGGCTAGGGCAATTCTTTTGCACATGACCAAGCCCATGGCAGCGGTGGCAATCAATGCCGGAGGAGCGGCCCGTTGAAGCCACGGAAGAAGAACTCTTGGCTGGACCACCGCAAAGAATTTTTGTAGAATCTACAAGGCGTGTCGTGGAAAGTGGCTTCGGCGCTGCTGCCATCTTGTTCACAGTGTTGTGTGGGAGAACGAAACTCAAGAAGACCGGGCGGTCCGTCGATGTAGTCGTTCGCGGCGTGTAGAAGGGTCGTCCGGTGCGTGCCTTAGCCGATTCGTAGCGTCCTCGCAATTCTTTTTCTGCAAGCATAGCAAGGTGGAACAAGCGGTTGATGATAGTAAATTCTTTATAATCAACAATGTCCGAATTTCACGCCAGTAACCCCGTAGAAACGACAAATCTTATCCTCCGTGTCCTCAACAACCCCACAACGCACCATACCCTTTTGAAGCTCAAAGATAATAGTCTTGAACAGAACTATCACCTTGTTCTAAGTGCTGCAATTTTTTCTCAATTCAAGTTTATATGAGGGAGGAACAAAACGACACGCATAGCTTCTTTTAAGCGCTCCCATGTATCGGGTTGTAGCGCATGGTACTTAGTTCATTCCACCGATAATAGCAAAGTCCTTAAACTCACTAGTAGCTTGTCTAACTCTATGTTGCTCGGGGACTAAGTGAGAGTTAAACTTCGCTCTCCGTTATCTCCCAATCAAGATATATTTCGCATCATAAAGACCGAGAAAAGATGGAATGGTAAACTTGACTTTAGCAAAGGGTCGTCGTTACCATGACGGTTCTGGTTATTACCTCCCATACCATGTCGGTTTTGTTGAAGACGACGACGTGGCGTGCATCTTGTGTCGCCGTACGATCAATGTTGCCATCTCGCATCATACTGTGGCGTCATCATGATGATGACCATCATTGACAGTGGTAGACGTGCCTCAATGTGTCCATCCGACCGCTGAGGTCGACCATCCGCCGCTCCACCCGCCAATGCCTTCCGTGGTGTTCAAGCGGGTAATGGCGGCGACGATGGTGTCCAATCTCGCCGAGATCGCTGAGTGAAGCGTTTTGTTTGTCGAGCGCACTTGTAGTGGTCAGCGACTAACACACTCGTTGAAATCGACGGTGTCCCATCCTCTTCGTTTCTGCCATGGTTATTGGAAATACAGGAAAACAAAGGATGATCCCTATCAACTACAAAGGAAGGAAAGTGGGAACCCAAAGGAAGTGGCTTACCAAGCTCTTACAAGTGTGCTTACCAAAGCGTGGGTGGTACAACCGGTGGTGGTTCGTGATACCTTGTCGAGCGTGGATACGATTGCAAGGTCAAAACGTGCTATCCGTAGTAGATATATGGAGTTTGAAGGCCAAATATGTCGTGGAACACAAATCAATAACAGATAGTAATGCTGAATAAATGTCCAAAGTATGGTCCTAGTTGTTGGTTTTAATGTGTCCTATATCAAGTATGAGATGATGAACAAGGAGTCAAGAATGTAATATGAAAGCAACGACAAAGAACAAAGATGGCTAGGCACCGAGAAGCTCAATTCAAGATAAGCACAAAACAAATAAATTGTTGGGACTTAAAACTGTGCTCTGTCAGGTGTTTTTTTTTCTTTTTTTTTTTGTTGCGGCCACGGATAGCACTCTCTCTCCTCTCTACTATAGCCGAAATTTTTCTTTTTTGTATTTTTTCACAGAGCGAGCACGAAATAGGAACCACACAAAGTTGCAACTCAATCGGATGTAAGGAGTGGCCTACGAAAAATAATGAATGTGTCAATCAATTCGGTGATTCAATTTGAGCGAGTACTACACTTTCCAGCCGAATTTGGAAAATAAATTCGCCGAACCCGACGAAGTGGGGGAGTTTCGGATGTAAAATTTAATTTCACCCAATTTCAAAAAAAAAGCAACTGATTTCGAGTCCGTATGCGAAAATTATGGCCGTTTGAAGATGGACCTCCAAGTTATGGTTGCTGTGGAGGTCAAAACGAAGATCGGGTGGAGGGAATTTGTGGAATCTGGTGGCGGAAGCTCGGGAAAGGTGGGGGATGATGCGGTGTGATCACGAGATGTGATGGATGACGAAAACAGAGGGTTAACAGAGGGTGGGATATGGGTGGGAAAACAAAACAGAGGGTGGAGGAAACGCGGCGTGACGGCTAGGGTTTGAAGGGTGGTAGCGGTGGGAAAACAACTCGAACAAAACACGATCTAAACCAGCAACACAACTCGACTAAGGACACAAACTCAACACTACGGACTCTAGAATCAACTTGTGCAAAGGCTAAACGAGATCTAGGCCAGGAAACAACCTATGACTATAATTTTTGTAGGGCTTTTCATGGACTCTAGGACGAAACCGAAAATAACAAAGGAGGGTAACGCGAACCTCAAGGAACACCAAGCTCGATTACCACTTGATGGGAACGGGTCCCGATCTTCCAACAGGTTCGGTATGTTCGATTTGGTGGAGGCGCGACAAATCGATCCGGCTTCCGAACGACACGCCCGAACCCCGCAATCGCAGCACCACGCCTCGGGTTATCAACCGTGCGCTGCCCGGTTGACCTTGCTAAGAAGGCTAATCCTCGCCGCGAATCAAAGAACACAAGCAAGAACAAGGAAGAACACAACCAAATTGCAGATATATTGATGAAGCACTGGAAACTTGGGGTTTCACAAACCGATGACGGCGAAACTGTTCAAGACAGAATTAATCTAAGCAAAACCCAACCCTAATGGTGGGGGTGGCGGCTGTATGTAAAGGAGTAAGGCGTGCAAAACCCTGGACGCGTCATAATGGACTCCAACACGATACAAAGCGAACGGCCCAAAAGACGGTGTGGCAGCACCCTGACAGATTCTGGTCGTCTACTTGTTTCTACGATTCCCGTTGACTCAGAAGGAATTTTGATATGAGACCAGATCCATTGGAAAGGTTATCTTCTCAGCTTTCCATACATATGGAACGTCCAAAACGGAGTCCGGATGCGATCTGGGCGTCCGTTTTAGTGCAGTTTGGTCCTGGACTCGAATTGGATTCGAAGTCGGTTTGAGTTGGACATCCAACATGATTCGTCCGCCCTTGCTGGACTTGTGCGCCTCGTAGCCCTTCTCCAAGTACTTCTTGATCCTCTCCATGGTTCCTAATCATAATTAAATCATTAGGTAGCAATCGATTCTCAAATGAACCAAAAGAAGTACTTAGGAACGAGCTCACATGTAAATTCAATTGTCGAGCGCGAGCTCTAGTGATTGGTCCTTGAATATCAAGTGGAGGAGTGTTGTGTATATCCGAAGAAGTGATGTCCTCATCAGGCATCGTGGCAACGGGGACACTCATTAGTAGATCCTTTTGGAATGGTGTGAGCAATATATTGAAGGTATAACCTACTTCTAATTTTATATTTGTATGTTTTCTATTGTGTGCTATTTCACTATTTGATAATGCTTGTATTTTGCTCATTTACTTTAAGGTTTTTGAGCCATTGGTCAAAATTATCCGTATGATTGATGAGGATGGTCCATCCATGGCCTTTCTTTATGGAGAAATTCTAGAAGCTAAGAAGCAAATCAAGGAGTCCTTGAATAATACAGAGAGTAACTACAAGTTAATAATTGAAACAATTGATGCTAAAATGAAGGGAAGACTTGATTCTCCATTGCACATGACGGCATACCTATTGAATCCATATTATAGTTATCGTGATCGATCAATCTTTTTAGAACAAACCATAATGGATGTCTTCATTGAATGTGTCGAAATCTTTTATCGTGGTGATGAAGAAGCAATGGATCAAGTGCTCAATGTCGACTTTGACATTTTCAAGGATAAAAGGGAAACCTTTAGGAAAACTCCTGCATGACTTGGATGTCAAAAGTTTGATCTTGTTCCCGGTAAAATTGTTCTCACTTCTCAAATTTAATGAGTCAATACATGCAGATTGTCTTTTGTCCGTTACTAATATTTTTGCTTCCTATTATGTAGCCAATTGGTGGTCTAAGTGTGGATGTCATGTTCCTCGCTTGCAAAGAATGACTATAAGAATTCTTTCCTTAACATCAAGTTCATCCGGATGTGAAAGAAACTGGAGTACTTTTGACATGGTTTGAGACTAACTCTCAAGTCCCATCTCTTATGTCACTGTTTCAATTTAAGTACTGAACTAACATTTACTTTGTAACTCGTAAATACATACCAAGAAGAGAAATAAATTAGATGTTCACCACCTCAACAATCTTGTCTATGTCCAATTCAATGCAAGACTTATGAACAAAAAAGAAAAGAGCAAATCAAAGAATATAGATGTTTTTTTAGCTTCACACGCTACTTTTGCTCAAGGATGGGTTATTGAAGGTGGGGATGAGGAGGTTGACCCTGAGACGGGTCTTTCATGGAAACTCATTGAAGAAGCAAGTGTGGCTAATGAAGCCACACAACCTCGTAGGAGCACAAGAGTGAGAGAACTTCATGAGGATGATTTCGAATCCGAAAGTGAAGAGGAAGAGGAGGTGAACGAGGAACTTGACAATTTTGAGTTCGAATCCGATCAAGATGAAGTGATTCCAACAAAGGATTACGGTCAAGAGGATGAAGATTGATCATTTTATCTATGCATGCTACTTTGTTAAAGTTTCTTTAAGAATTATTTTGCTATGTGTGGTTGAGAATTTTTGGTGTGAGATGTTATGATGTGAACTATGTCTATGTATGGTTGTGAACTTATTTTACACTTTTATTTGATATATGTGACTATGTTTTATTGTCTTGCAATCATTTCTTATTTCTTTCATTCTTTCATACTTACATAGATGTCTAAAGAGCAATAGTTGAATAAATTTATCTACATACTAAGAGTCTCATGTATTGCTTAATTTTTAATGTGCAAGTTTACATGAAGCATTTACACCAAGAATTTACTTCAAGTGATACAATATCCATTATCATCTATCAAATTTACAACATTACAAATTATTCTAGGTAACAATTCTTCCTCCAAACATCATGTATGTCTTGACATCGCCAGTACGACATCATGCTAAAGTCGGCCGCTTAGGCCCCGCCTAGGCGGCCTAGGCGCTAGGCCCCTGCTTGCCGCCCGCCTAGCGCCTAGCGCTTACTTGAACATTGATAACTGCAACACATCAATAAAAAGTTTCTTTTCCTCGGGCACAAAACCCGCCTTGGAAAAGAAATTCGAACAACCCAGAAACCAAAAGGTCATACTTGCTTTCCATGACACAAATGCCCTAACTCTCAACAACACCACAAGCTTTTCTCTCATCTCATATGATACCCTCACCTTGCGGAATACATCCCTTTTCAGCTGGAAAACACATACCACAGTCTTCAAATCAACTCTCTTTCAAAAGAATCCACTTGGCAAATAACAAAGAATTCACCCAGAATTATTCAAATTCCAGATAAGTAATTTGCATTCAAGAACCATTTTGAAAAGAACTCATTGGTTTGAAAAATGCCACTGCAATCATTAGGCTTAGAAAAATGCCACTCCTTTCATATTTTGCTAATGTTGGACCAAAATGCCCTCATCTTCTAACTCTTGACTAAGCCACACATGCCTCCCAGCCCTGCCTTGTTAGGGTTTCAAGTATGCGGTTGCTGGAGAAAGCATCTGCGAAGCTGACCCAGGCTGGAGATACAGAAACCGGCGCAATAGACGAGGCAACATGGACTTGGAGGGCACTAGCCATGAGCCATGGAACCATTTGGCCAGGCCATGCACGACGCCTGCTCCTAACTCCTTGCAAAGGCGGCTGCACATGTACACCACTATAACTACATCGATCACCAATTAACCAAATCAATCATGCATGGCTTCAATGACCGATCTGTGATTCTCTATCTCAAGTAGTACGATTCAATGATGTGTACAGCACTATTAAGTACACACTAGTAAGTATAGTATTAGTTGTTGCTCATCTTTTGCGAAGGATATGTATTGCAAGGTACTGCATAAGTGGCAATGACTATGCGTTTAATCCGTGCATGCATGCGTGGATGGATGCAGCAGGCAGAGGCATGGCAATACATCGTTTGGTTCAATCTGGCATGGGAAATGTCTCGTGTGGTTGACTAGCCACAACACAATCCCCTTGCTTTGCTTCCTCTGGCAACCACACAAGCTCCGGCAAGACAGAGAAAGGAGGTGAGGCTTGGTCAAGAGGAAGATATTTTGGTCTAAGATAAAGCAAAATATGAAGGAGAGTGGCATTTTGAAGTCTAGTGTTTGCAATGGCGTTTTTCAAAGCCTGACGATTGCCCTGGCATTTATCCAATCATCCCTATTTAATAAGGTCACTTATCAGGCTTAGATGCTACAATCCCAATAAGCCAGCTTACAAGATAACTCTAATCTACTACAAATAGGCCAATATTTTCTGACCATGCGCGATATGGATATTTATAGCATGTTGGAAACACATACGGTATAGTATAACTATATTATCCTGCTGTGTTAATTACCGCAAGCTCATCTTAAGCTTGTGATTCATTTATTCAAGACAACTGAGAGGCACATTCTGATAATGATACTTCAATATGTGTACCTTTGCGAGCCAATATCGATTCCCACAAACGAGTTGCCTTAGTCAGCAGGTGAGAGTTCTGTCCAGACGAGCTTGAGATACATTCATCCCACAATTCTCCTTCAAGTTTGGCTTTGTTTCTCATATCTTGCAGTTTCTCTAACTCCTGCTGTAAATAGGCCTGAAAATTCCGGATGGAGATAATAAGACATGGAAACAGGATGCAACGCATAACTCTCTGAATGGACTTCATGGAGGTTACCATGTACCTCTTCAGCACACAGACTTCGGAATTCAGCTGTCATTTCATGGGCTAAATTTGACCAGGTTGTTTGCCTGTTAGGAATTGCACATCAGTGCACAAGAAAAACACTTATCGTAGAGTTCATTAGTTTAATAATTAAATATGGAATAGTATAAAAACTCGCAGGAAGAAATAAGCCCTTGGACCAATGGAAGTTTTAACCACAAGGCGAAACAACAGAAAGACCAATTTGTCCCTCATAATAACAATGGTGGTCCTCGACTCCTCGTATTTGGATAAATAATGCTACCAAATCTAGAGCAACAAAAGGTTTACTTGCCCCCATCAGTATACTACAGTTATTATATCAGCCTACTGGCTTTCTAGGTTTCATTAGGGTTGCATCTTGTCCAACATCCAAATTAGTCTTTTGTGTTCATGATCCCTATGTGAAATATCTCTCTTCCAGGTAAGAACATGTTCACCGAAGCCTCATCTATGTTTTCCTAAGCATACAAATTTCAAATCATAGTCGACTTTCCTTACAGATAAGCACACAAACCATCAGGATCAACAAAGAATTGAACTGGTTAAGGGGCCTATTAGGTTGCCATTCTCAGAAAGGAAGAAATAAATCTTGCTTCAATTATTGCGCATAAAGCCATAAACTGACACTGAAATATTGTTTGTTTTATCCTCAGTTATCGACCTTGCATCAAAATTTCCTCAAAATGTACCTCATGTGAGATGCCAAAGGTCTTGAGCATTGCAGGAGTATACAAAATATGCTCACAGGGCTAAAATGCTTCATACTAAAAAGATTTTTCTTGGAAATTAAGTTCTCTTTATAAATGATCGGTATTTTAAGATTGATAGCTGTAATCTGAACAATAACTTAATATTTTCGGCCAACAATTGCTGTGATTTCAGGTGGGACATGTTGTGTTTGTCCTTCAGTTGTTGCAACTAAAAGCATGGCAGGTCTTCCAACAAGTTGTTGACCTATGTCGCCAAAAAACATAAATTCTGCATGGATTGTTTTGTCTTGTTGATTGTTTTCAGAATTGGGTGCCATACACATTTATTTTGTACCTGTTTGAGAATTTGAAAAGAACACTGCATCTTAGCTTTATTTTTAATTAGGTAATCACAAAATGTAAAAAAGACATGGGGTATATGAATATATGAGTAGTATTATACCTTGGTTCTGCTGTTTTAGTACCACATCTTCGACATTCATATGCATCTCCATGTGGAAAAGTTTTTTTCCAGCATTAAAAGCATGATATATACCACCATGATTGTCCTGGTACTAAATCGATGATAAGGATAGTGAGTTTGTAGCGTTGTCCCTGTGTATATAATATTTGGAAATAATTAGTATTTAGCTTATGCAAAAGATAGGATGTAAAGAGATGTATAAAGTTGAGATTTATCTTACTAAAGCTTCGTTTGGTATGAGTTCTATTAATTCGCGTACTGTTGTGGGTATTGGATTGTTATGATCATGCCTGTCTTCTTGCCATTGAATTTGGTGTGGATGGTTGCTAATTCTGTTTATCATATTATGAGTTGATGTGAAAAAAATGTAAAACCGAAAAAAATGTATCATGTATATGCTGGTAGTATAACTGTTTGGATAAAGTAGGAATAATACGTGTTTTGTAGAGCATGTATTTCGGGTATTGGTATATTGATGTACCATTTTGACGCAGAACTGCTTTGTAATGCTAATTGACCTACATGCGTAGAGAAAAAAATTTGACAGGAGGAAAAGATGAAGCTAGGTATATTTTATATATGTGTTGTTGTGTTTGTATTTGTAAAAAAAGAAGGCGTAATATACCTGAATATGTACCAACAAGCATGCTGACAAATAAAGCAACAACTGGTGTATTTTGAGAAACGGTGAGGAGCATTTCAGCATTGAATGATTTAGCATGATGGCCCATAATGTTATGATTGTTGTTTGGCTATAAACAGATAGGGAGAAACTTTTTTAGTTTATTTTAGCATGACAATAATGTATGTACAGATTGTAAAAGAAGAAGAAAATAGAGAGAAATAAATGTTGGAAAAAATATATGTACCTTCCATCGGTAATGTTAATAGTTCATTTAACAATTGGGCCTAATTTTGTTGTTGTTTGCATAAGTTGTGAAGCAGCCGTTATCAGACCAACAGTATCTAATAAATAATGAAGGGTAAATAAAAAAAGGGAAAAATGAGATGTTGTAAATATATAAAGAGGCTAGTGTAGTCATGCTGAAGTAGTAGGGACTGCACCTGATAACAAAGCATTTTTTTCCAATACGATCATTTAATACAGAAAAGGGGACTGCATTGTATGCATAAACAGGAAAGCCTTCTGGTTCTAGTAGTATTTCCTTAACTTTGGTGTATTTTGAAAACCAAGCTAAATTATTGCTTTCAACTGCTTTGTATGTCTCTTTTGCTGGAAGAACTTTGAAGTATTCAATTTCATAAATAGATCCTTCTTTCAATAAAGATGTGAATTTATGAAGCCATTGTTAGAGATAGAGTCCTGATCTAGGTTGAAGTCCTGATCTAGGTTGAGATTGTGTCCTGATCCGATTAGGATCAGGTCCAGTCGCATTGAGTCCTGATCCGATTAGGATCAGGTCCAGTCGGTTAGATCTTATAGATATCCTCCTCAAATCTCTTGTATTTAGTATCTAGCCGTGAGATAAGGCTGGAGATCTGATTAGAGATAGAAGGTATAGATTAGTTCCTTTTATAATCAGATTCAGAACATATCTCCTTCTCTTGTGTATCACAAACCCTCCTGTAACCGCCTTTGGGCTCTAGCCCTATATTAACACGCAGGGATCGGCAGGGATCCTTAAGGCCAATAGTTCACATGGTATCAGAGCCTTTCCCATCAACGGCGAGCACCTCTAGTTCCTCTTCTATCTTTCCCTTTGCCATCCCGGTAACAGATAAGCTCACCAGATCCAATCATGCGCTGTGGAAGGCGCAAATTCTTCCCACAATGCGCGGTGCTCAGATGATGGGGTTCCTGGATGGGACTACCAAAGCTCCACCAAAAGAAATTGAAGCCAAACAAGGAGAGAAGACAGGCAAGATCTCCAATCCAGAGTATGTTCAGTGGCTAATCAAGGATCAGCAAATCCTTGGCTATCTGCTGTCATCTATGTCCAGAGAAATCTTGATCAATGTCGCAGTCAAGAAGTCGGCTGCTGAAGTATGGCAGACAATTGAAGCAATATTTTCCTCTCAAGTGCGTGCGCGATCGGTAAATACGCGCATAGCGCTGGCCACAACTCAGAAAGGAAATTTGAGTGTGGCCGAATATATTGGCAAGATGAAAACACTAGCAGATGAGATGACATCTGCAGGAAAACCTCTAGAAGATGAAGAATTGATTTCTTACATCCTGAGTGGTCTTGACATGGAATACAATCCAATTGTGTCAACAATTGTTGGACGTGTTGAACCAGCCTCGGTTGGAGAAGTCTACTCTCAACTTCTCAGTTTTGAGCAAAGGATTCAACTGCTACAGCAAGGTAGCCTGTTGCAGTCTTCTGCAAACTCTGCTATGCGTGGACGCGGAGGCTTCCAGCGTAGTTTTCAGAGAGGACGAGGGCGTGGCCGTGGCACTGGTGGTCACAGCAACTACAACTACACATCAAGCCGCTCAAATAATGGTGAAGATACCCGTCCCAAGTGTCAACTCTGCAAGAAGAAAGGGCATACAGTTGAGGCCTGCTGGCACATATTTAATGCAGACTTCATGCCTCCAAATGAGAAGACAGCTGCAGCTGCTATCACTACTCCTTATCTCAAATTTCTGAATTACCGTCGGTCTGTACCAATCTGCTTGCCTGGCGAACAGCGGTATTCCCGAGCCCGTATCTCCCAGATCCCACAGCCAAAAATTATGAAAACATTACAAGAGACGCATCTGGAAGTTCTCTACAACGTTCCTTTTGGGAGAGACCATAGGAAAATTTATTTACTAGGTCAAATCCGTGAGGACAGACACCCTGCGCGAATCAATCTACATGCAGACAGCAGCTAATCTCTAATCGAGCAATTAATCTATTAACTACCATCAAAATCTGTGCCATGAACCCTAATTGTTCATAAAAACAGAGGGTTTAGGATGAGGAAAAATTATCAAGATGAAGAATTTCCTAATTTTTTCCTCCTCTTCTTCTTCTTCTTTCTTCTCCTCTCCTTCTCCTTCCTTCTTCTCCTTCCTTCTCCTTGCTTCTCCTCCAATGGCGGCAGACTTGGGGATCTCCTTGGGAGGGGCGGCCACCAAGGGGAAGAAGAGCAGGGGTGGCGGTGGATGGAGAGGAAAGGGGAGAGGGTGAGGCAAAGGGTGGGGGGTGGCGCCCCCCTTGGGCCTTGGCCCAAGGGTGATCGGCCCACCTCCCAGGCAGCCCACTTTTGAATTTTAAAATAATTTTTAATATATTTTATTCTTTTTTCAATGTTCTATAAATTTTATTTTTCCCTTCCCGCGATTTGCCGAAAAACCGGCGACTTCGCGATTATTTTAAAAACTTACGTCGTAACGACGTTCAGGGTATTACAGTTGTAGTGATGGATGGAACCTGTCAGTATGAAGATTAATGTCGTGTATACATATATAAATTGAAGTATGAAATAATTACCGTAAGATTGACAAACCTCAGGATTGTTCTTCGCAGAACCAATGAGTAATTGCATGTTATGGCAAACAAAGAATCCACAGGTGTTGTTGTCCGGCGGCTACTGGTGGCACTGCAAAGATATAATTTGTTAGTTTGAGATGCATTACTACGAAGTGTTGTGTATAATTAATGTGCACTATCAAATATCAAAAATCTAGAACGTGTTGTAAGGCGTCGATCCCTCCCTTGTATTTTCGTACCTTTGCAACATATGTGGAGAACAACCTACGTGATTCCAAAAAGTTATTCTTAGTCATTGGGAAGGAATGAAAGACTACAACAGAGTTATCTATGGAGGAAATATGTTTACCTGTCGATTACTTGTTGGATAACTGTGTAGTCAATTTTGTTCTTCTTTAGGGAATCAAAGTATATTACTCTGTTCTATTTTGGTATAATTACAATTAGAATCCAGTGAAACCTACACAAGTATGTCATGGTCACTAAATCTAAGTTCGTGTTGCTTATAAAGTACAATTAACAAGTATAGCTACTAGTGTAGCACTTACCCCTAGTTGTAGGGCATACGTATGAATTCCTTATTGCGGTGACCCTCCAATGCCTCCGTAATGTAATTCTCAACGAAGGATGCATCATCCTTGATGATATCTATGGCAACCAAGCGTAGGTCGAGGAAACCAACCGGTGATTTCTGTAAGACCGAAATGGCGATAGAGGGGGGTGAATGTCGTTCTCTTTTTTTTCAGCAAAAAAAATCTCCCCCAAAGTTTCTGCAAGATCTCAACTTCTTTGATAGCTATAAAAGCTACAAAGAAGATGACTCTCTGAAAGAGACAGAGCTCAAACCATTATCATGGCAACGAAAACATCAGAAGAATATTACCACGGTAGAGAAAACAGATTAAAGCAATGCCACGGCAAGAACTTGCAGTCACGGTAAGAGAACAACCGAAAATGCTGCTATGGTAACGAAATCCTGCTACCACGGCTGCCACGGCAAA
The DNA here is from genome assembly GCA_036346245.1 of Bonia amplexicaulis. Taxonomy (NCBI): domain Eukaryota; kingdom Viridiplantae; phylum Streptophyta; class Magnoliopsida; order Poales; family Poaceae; genus Bonia; species Bonia amplexicaulis. The sequence goes on along the minus strand of JAYGGG010000533.1, from coordinate 283,918 downwards.
TAAATCTGAAGATTTCCTGACAGCCGAGTCACAAGAAAGAATTGAACAGCCAGCCAAAAATCAAGTGAAGGACTGCAGCTGCTGCCAACCACCAACTAAAGAGGTAAAGCACTGCTGATTGAAAGCAAAAGTTAACAGCAATACTGCTGCACTAAGAAGCCAAAGCTGCAAACGAATAGATCAAAGAGAAACCAACTATTTCAGCTTTAACCGAGACAAGAAAATGAGACTTTCTGTTGACCATGAGCTGCCAAAACAAATTATTTCACTTCCAAACAAGTACTTTGCTGCCAACAACATCAACTGCTAGCCAAACAAACTTAGAGAAGATGATCCAAAACTATTTCAGCCTTCTTGCCGAGAGAGAGACCAAAAAGGATTGAGCTAACCGAAAAAGAACTACTGGTTGACAGGAGAAGACCATGAACACAGCTACCAGCCAGGAGAATACATGGTGCGGCTTGAAAAAGAGCAAAACAAGAACTACTCAAGCTAAAAGAAGGACTAAAATCACAGTCCATTGAATGCACCTCTTCTCCAAGAAACTTGTTACGAAACTTTGCCTTAGGGAGAAAAATTAGCCAAAAGACTATGAAGAAGATCCTAGATCAAAGATAAGCTACTTTATAGGCAAAAGAAACAGCTCCAACTCTAGACAACAAAAGAGCTAAACTGCTAAAAGGATCTCAAGATATCATGATCAAATAAAAACAGAGAACAAGGAATGACTCAGAGACTCAACATAACTCAGCAAAAGATATCTTGCAATAAACACAGAGACATACATGATTACAATGAATTGTTCTTAGCTCATATCTCTCTCAATCCTCAAGAACACCAAGAGCTCTACATGCTTCTTGGGAAGAACACAACACAAAATGGAGAGCAATGCACAAAACCCTCAAGGAGTATGCAGCCCCCAACACCTATTTATAGCCCTTGGCTAACGGGTCTCCAACCCGTTACGCCGGCTAAACCCTAACAGAGCCGTCTCCCGCTTGTGCAGCCTAGCGAAATTACCGATTCACCCCTCCCGCACCTTCCGGAAGCTTCGCCCTTGTTGTTCACGCATGACCGCACCTAACTCCGACCGACTGGACCTCCGACTCCTGCTGAGTCTAGTCCTGGTCCTCCCACGCCTCACCATGACCTAGCTCCGAAGTCCCGCATCCACACGCACAAGCAAACCATCACATAGCACCGCATCGAAACAAAGATAATCATCATTAACCACAATGAAAGGTGCTCACATGAAATACCTAAATCGACCAATCGAGAAAGAAAATAAACGTCCTAAGCACTCCCGACCGCAATCGACCAAGTCCGACCGAGCCCGTTGCACCATGCAACGACATGGTCCGAACCAACCAACTCAAACTCGACTTTCCTAAACCGATGTCAATTACTCATCATACACACGGGATGACCACCACATGGTCTCTCAATCTCCCCCTTGATGAGTATATTGACAAACCCAGAAAAAGCACAAAGTTGAGTTTGAAAAATCCAACATGGTCCAAAGAAGAAAATGAAGCTAATGACCATGTCGACAGAAGGAGCAAAAGAAAGAACAAGTTTTCCTCAAAGCTCCCAAAATGGCTTTTTCTACCACTATTCTCCCCCTTTTGGCAATAAACACATCAAGAATGTAAGAAGGAGAATAAGTCATGAAAAAGGATAAAATGGCTGAAGTTTGATTATTCTAAGCATATAGAGACATGAGAATTATCCAAAATGACCATTAAGGATTACACCAAGCCATAACACAATAAAGGCTATCTAGATCATGACAATATATGTATATGCCAGCTAAACCAAAGAGATGACAATCTGAATTATAATGCAATTTGTGAACAAAATAAGTCATCAATAAGCAAAGTCTAGCTAGAGACATCTAAGGATGATGCAGGCCATGTCAATAAGCTAAGCGGAACCAAGAAACTACAGTTGAGTCCAAATAGAGTGTTATATGCTCAAGAAGTAAACATTGGTTCAAGTACTTGGTTCTTTTGTAACTTAAGCAAATCGAGCACAAATGACATATTTTCTTATGAAACTTGTGGTTGTTTCCAACCAATATTTTTATCATGTGCTAGATCTCAAGCCTTATGCGATCATACCAAGCGAGAAGCTTAAGGAAATGATCTTGGTCATCCAAAACTCCCCGAGTTCATGCCTAGTGCAATGGCAAGCCGTCTCATGAGAAAGAATTGGTGAGATCAGTTTTTTCGCACAGAAGAGAACTTTTTGCTTTTGAAATGATTGTACTAACCTATGCATCATCAAGAGACTAAAACAGCTCAATCTAAGGCCCAATAGAGATTCAACGCTCAACTCAGCCTATTTGACATGGCATGGATCATAAAAGGATAGCTCAAAAAAGACTAGTCTCGAGTGCTAACATGACAAGTTTTAGTTCAAATTGAGCAGGTTTAATTGACTTATCATGGCAAAAGCTAGTCTACACATATAAAGTCATGATAAATGTAGCAAATAAGCACAAGTCATGGCAGGGTGTAAAGCATTGTAAGCATGTCATAACAGGATAATAATCAAGGCTCAAATGTAGTTACAATACAGAATGACATACAGAAAATCCAGCTCCCCCTCAACATGTGATGCAACTTTTAGTTCAAGTTGAGTTATGCCAATATTAATATCTAGAAGTTCCCAAATGAACTCCCCCTGAACCAAAGCAATAAAAACGAGAAGCTGGCAAAGAAATCAAGAAAGACAGCCCTTAAAACATAGATAAGATATAGAGGATACTATGGCTCAGACTGACTATCATCTACCCCATATGACTCGGGACTATCACCGACGGAAAACACACACTAGAGAGCAAACACGCACTGCCTACCCGAGGGTGGCCCAACCTCGCTAGAGCCTACAAGAAATGAGTGAGCTCAACCTAGTGAGATAAGAAATAGCTATCCTGGAAGCACAAGATAAGAGTAAGAAGTCTAAGCAACTCAGCAAGAGACACACTCTAACCTATCCTGGAAGGACTAAACCCAATGCACCCACAGATGCAATGCAACAGTAAGGGGACAGAAGCATAATTAATATGATACAACAAGAAGCCCAAAGCTCCCCTCACAACAGTCCATAAGGACAAACCACCCCAAGCTCTCCCAGAGTGAAAACCTCATGCTATCCAAAGGCTTGGTGAAGATATCGACCAACCGGTGGTCACTCTCCACAAACCGAAGCATGATGTCACCCTTCTACATGGTCTCAAGAAAATGATATCGATATCGATGTGCTTGGTCCGAGAGTCTTGCTGTGGGTTCTTAGCAATGCTAATCACGACGTGTTATCGTAAAAGAGCGGAACACGATCGATAGCAGCCCAAAGTCCCGCAGTCGAGATCATCCAGCACTTGGCTACAAAGAATCGGTTGCAGAACGTACTCGGCCTCGGCGGTGGATCGTGCAACACCGGACTACTTCCTCAAGACCGTGAAATGAGAGAAGTGCCAATGAACCGGCAGTGCGGTGCTCTTCCTATCTATCCTCTGACCAAAGAAAGTCTCGCATCCGAAAAGGCTCTAAGGGATAGACAAGAGGAAGATGAGTACCGATACCATAGTCAATGGTAGCTCAAGGTACCGAAGATGCGCTTCACTTTGGCGGTGAGATACGTGAGGAGAAGCCTGAAACCGAGCATATAGATACACGAAAAAGTGTATGTCCAGTCTCGAGGCAGTGAGGTACAAGAAAGAGCCAATCATACTCCTGAACTCCTTTTGATCAACTGGCTCGCCATCCTCATCTGGGTCAAATACGGTTTAGAAGCCATCGGAGTTGACACCGGCTTTCCATCACTCATGTCAAAGCGTCTTAGGAGGTCTCGAGTGTACTTGCCTTGATGCAAGAAAGTACCTCCCGAGTCTCGCTTGATTTGGAAGCCAAGGAAGAAAGTCAACTCACCCATCATGCTCATCTCAAACTCGGTGCTCACGACATCCGAGAACTGTGAAACTAGAGCATGAGAAGAGCCAAAGATAATGTCATCGATATAAATTTGGGCGAGCGAAGGTCATTGCCAAGCCGTGAATGAACAAGGTCTTGTCAACTTTACCCATCTCGAAATCATGCCTCAAAAGATAGGAATTTAGCCTCTCATACCAAGCTCTAGGGGCCTGCTTAAGTCCATACAGTAGCTTTGGAAAGCTTGTAGACATGATTAGGTATTTGGGGTTCTCGAAACTGAGGTCGTTCGACATAGACTTCTTCCTCAATGAAGCCATTGAGAAAGGCACTCTTGACATCCATCTGGTAGAGCTTGAAACCCTTAGAAGTCGCAAAGGCAAGCGAATTCTAATGGCCTCAAGTCCGCTCACAGGGCAAAGGTCTCCTCAAGTCTAGACCCTCAACACAGGAGTACCCACGAGCAACGAGTCTAGCCTTGTTTCGAATGACTACCCCATCCTCACTTTGCTTGTTTTTGAACACCCATTTGGTCCCAATGATATTGTGACCTCGAGGGGGCTCAACAAGCGTCCAGACCTTGTTTCTCTCGAAACTCTCTAGCTCCTCATGCATGGCATTGACCCAAGACTCATCGAGAGAGCATGACAAATGTCTTTGGGCTCAAGGAGGCAACAAAGGCGAATGGAGACAAAGAGTGACATGTTGATTTTGAGCGAGTAACTCGCTCAAAAGGTCTCCAATGATCCGCCTCAAGGATGAGATTTTGGATATGTCTGGGAGGTCCGGGATGAGATGAAGAAGTGGCCTCTACCTCGTGAGTTGATGAGGTAGGAACAGAGCCACTAGCTCCAGAAGAAGCAGAAGGTATAGGCTGATCACCTTGAGGTGCGGTGGAAGAAGGCACTTCAAGGGGTGGATGAGGGACTGGATCAGGTAGACAACCCTCGTCTCCATCGTCCTCATCATCGACGAAGATGGTCTCGGACTGCTCTAAAGAACCTGAGATATCGGGCCTAGTCCTCGGACTGGCCTCGTCGAAGGTCACCTCACGTGTCTCTACCATTTTAGTAGACTCGCAGCCTGCACCCTATAAGCCCGCCGAAGAAGTCGAGTAGCCTAGAAAGATCCCATCACAAGAGCGTGACTCGAACTTATCTAGGTTCCCGAACTTCAAAATAAAGCACTTGCAACCAAACACACGAAAATGAGAGACGTTGGGCTTTCGCCCATATCTCAGCTCATAAGAAGTGCGGTGCAAGTGTGCCCTGAGAAAAACTCTGTTTGAAACATGGCACGCGGTGGCTATAGCCTCAGCCCAAAACTTCTGAGGTGTAGAGTATTCATCGAGCATTGTCCTGGCCATCTCAACCAAGGTACGGTTCTTCCTCTCCACGACGCCATTCTGCTGTGGGATGTGCGGAGAAGAGAACTGGTGCTCTACACCTGTCTCAACGCAGAAACTCTCAAAGTAGGAATTCTTGAACTCCGTGCCATTGTCACTGCGGATCGCTTGCAAGGCACCGGGAAGCTCAACAGAAAGCCTACCGAAAAGACCTCAGAAAAGAGAAAACATCTCATCCTTCGAGGCTAAGAAAAATACCCAAGAGTACCTCGAGTAGTCATCGACCACAACAAGAACGTACCACTTCCCTCCTGCTGACTGCACTCGAGCTGGTCCAACCGTGTCCATGTGGAGCAGCTGTCCTGGTGCATCGGTCATAGTAACTGTGACCGGAGGATGAGAAGCGGCAACCATCTTGCCGTGCCGCCATGGAGCGCAAACAAGATCTTTGACCATCTTGAGTTTCGGCAGACCACGAATGAGATTGTGGCCGCTAATTCGAGTCAAATGGTCAAATCAAATATGACCAAGTCTCCTATGCCAGAAGGAAAGGTCGCGGGACTCAGAAGCAAGCAAACAACGGAGAGGAACAGCAGAAGATCCTCCCAAAATGAGAAATCCCGCAAACCAGACTACCCGAAGAATCAAGAATTTTGCAGTTGTTCTTCTTAAAGCTCACCTCGAAATTGTCATCGGTGGTCGAGAGACCGAAAGCAAATTGTACCGCAGACTTACTAACCAAAGCAACATCTTTCAAAATAAATGAATCATTAACGCCAAGACAAGACCTTTGGCGATGACGCGCCCAGATGAAGCATCTCCGAAGGTGATCATCTCATCACCTGGAGCACGGGCAAGGGAAGAAAACCAACGGGAATCTCCGGTCATGTGTCGTGAACACCCGGAGTCTACAAGCCAAACATTTCCCTTCCTTGCCCGGCGAACCTGAGTCAAACAGAGAGTAAAGTCTCAGTACTGGGATAAATCAAGAGTGATTTTGGCACCCAATACTGAGTAACACGTCGAGCAGATGAAGTAGTCAAGCACGATGACCTCTATCTACCCCACGCTCTCGTCACTTAAAGAAGCGTAGGTCCGTGTGCGGACACGAAGGCTGCTGGTCGGGTCCGATTGCTACGGCAGCAAGCTGATCATGCCGCGGGTAGGCATCTCGATGGGAAAAGCGAGATCTACCCTCAGAACGGCGGAAGTCTCGACCAGAGGGAGCATGATAACGAAAAACAGAAAACCCGGAAGAACCAAGTCCTCGATGCTGCCCAAAGCTACCAACAGTAGCAAGCCTAGACCTCGTGTTGGTCTTAGGTGCACTCAAGGTCCGGGCGACCACGAATATGCCTAAGAGACTCAACACGATCTCTTCGCGCAATCTTGGTGCGCTTGAAGCGATGGTCAATCAAATGTCCATCCTTCCGATGAAGGTGCAATGATACTTCACCTTCGAGAGCACAAGTGCAGTGAAATCACCGCTATCGAAATCCTTTGGACAAAGCCCGCCGATTTAAATTGAACATTCTTGTTCTTGGCTTGACCTCAATCACACTGCGGCTATGGGTCCGAACACGATGGTGGATGCTTCCTCACATCCTCACAGAAATCATATCCTAGACCCTGATTGAACTTGCAAATCTTTGATTGGTCTAAAATAAGATTAAGCTTTTTCTTGCCTCCAACAAATTTCTCGAGAGTGTTCATAAGATACTGACACTGCCAAAAAAGATAGGTGCAAGCAGAGAAAGGAGAAGAAGAAGAGACAGCAGGAGGAGAGGAAGGAGAAGAACCAATAGCGAAGAGCGAATAGCACGTGCATATTTCTCCTTATGCACGGCCACCTCAACCTTGAGGGCTTCGCAGACACACGGGGCAGCCCTAATCCTAGCCATTTGGTTCTCGTAACTCTTCCTAAACGTCTCTACCATGTCCTTATCGCTTTCCAACACTTCAAAGACGTAAAGCACAAGAAGGATGTGATTTTTCTAGAAGGTCCTTAGTTAGCTTCACACATTTTTCATCCAATGCAATCAATTCAGATTTTAGTTTATTACAACTATTGCATGGTGAGCTAACAGGATCCTTAGTAGCAAATTGAGTGAGAGACCATGTGAGGGTCATCCCTTTGTGAGTGATGAGTGATTGACATCTGTTTTCAAAAGTCGAGTTTGAGTCGGTTTGTTCGGACCCGCACGCTGCATGGTGTAACGGGCTCGGTCGGACTTTGGTCAAACTTAGTCGTATGGGTTAGGATGTATATTCGATATTGCGGCGTGTTTGATTTTGTTTATGCTATTTACGCGTTCATGTATCGAGCGGTGCTATGTGACGTGTTTTCTTGTCCAGTGTGTCTGCAGGATGCGAGGCGGAGTCGTGGCGAGACACGGTGGACCGGACTAGGGCGGTGGCGCCGAGGTCGAACGGTCATGATGTGTCAAAGACGACGTGGACTCGACGTGGTTGCGAGGCGCATGGCAAGGAGCGCGAAGCTTCCGGAAGGTGCGGGAGGGGCGAATCGGTAATTCGCAAGGCCGCACAAGCGGAGACGGCTCCGTTAGGTTTAGCCGGCGAACGGGTTGGAGACCCGTTAGCCAAGGGCTATAAATAGAGGTGAGGGCTGCATACCCCTTAGGACACTTATGAGCTTATTCATCTCTTTGTGTGTGTTGTGTTCCTCCCAAGAAGCATGTGAGGCTCTTGGTGTTTTGAGGGTTGAGAGGAGTGGATGGATTGAAAATCTTGTAATCTTTCTTGTTCTAATGTTCATGCGATCGGGACCTCTCGTATTCTTAGTGCTTGCTTTGTTGAAATGTGTTGATTTCTTTTCATTCTCTAAGATGTCTTCCTTTGTCTCGCATGAGTTCTTTGGGCACTATGTGATTCTTTAGTAAATCTCTTCTTTGTAGCCTCTAGTTTATGTTTTGCAAGCCCGATCTGCAGCCTCTATTCTTCCTCTTTGTTTCATCTCTGTCGCAGACATTTCCTTTGATTCACCCCACGCAATACTATCAAACCGAATATATGATCGAATGTAGCCCGGTGAAAGGAAACAAAGGCACCCTCTTTAGCTCGGGCAGGTTCTTGCCACCTTGCCTTGACTTGAATTTATTTTAGATCAAGGCAATCTTGTGTGTTCCTCTGCAGATTTGATCCTCTGTTCAGTTTTCTTGCTCTCTGCGATTGGTCTATTCTTGGTTAAACTACTGCTGAATCTACCTAACAAGCCGAGTAGTCTTGTGACTACTTCTTTGTATTAGAATTATCTTTTCATTTTTTTGTGTTGTCCAGTTGTAGCCACTGGTTGTTCTCTTTTTGCTTGTCTGCATTCCTTTGCTCGGCAATCGCTTTGGGGAAGTTCCACCGCCGCTTTTACTCCATATTCTCAGAAATTACTATTCTTCCTTTTTCGGTTGGAAAGTCTGGGTTGAGTTTAGACCGTCACCGGAGGGTTCACTAGACTTCTTTTCTTCTCTTTGAGTGTTGGTCGCATCCCTCCACTTCATTCTTCCGTCGTGATCGCCGCTTTCTCTTCTCTTTTAGCCTTTCTTCTTTGCTTTGCAAAGATTCTTTGATTCTCTCTCAGGGGCAGCTCAATTGTGATCCTCTCAGTAAACATCAAGCTTTAGTTGCCTCTCCTTTTATTTCTTTCTTGTTCTTTGACGATTTTGCATGCAGATCAAACGGCAATATTTTCTGCTGAAATTTTTACTGACTACTCTCTGATTTATGCTGAATTTTTCAGTGTCGCATGCGTTCTAAATTTCAGCAAGATTAATTTTAATTTTCTGTGAGGCGCTTTGTTTTGCATCTTTTTGAAAAACAGTATACGAATTCTCGAGGGCGATTTTAAAAGAGAACGACATTCACCCCCCCTCTGTCGCAATTTCGGTCCTACAATTGGTATCAGAGCCGGTTAGCTCTTCTTGATAGATCTTTAACCGGTCTCAAGAGCCATGGCGACGGACAAGTACTCGACCAAGCAACGATCTTTGATGGGATGGATTTTCCATTCTGGAAGAGTCGGATGGAGACCTACATCCAGGCTCAGGGCTACGCCATCCGGCGAAAGGTCAAGGTCCGCTTTGTTGTTCCTACCGATGAGAACATCAATACCGGAATATGGTCGATGTTGAGGCAAACGCAAGGGCGAGGAACATCATCATTCGTGGATTGAGCGAGCGAATTTGATCGCATCTCTCACCGACGTCGGCCGATATTTGGGTGACCTCAATGCTTACCATGAGGGCACCACCCAAATAAAGACGGTGCGACAAGACCAGTTCAAGCGAATACAAGAAATTCGAGATGCTTGCCGGTGAGTCCTTGACGAGTGCTTTTCTCGCTTTCACAAGATTTTGAGCAACCTCCGAGCCGTCGGTCTCACATACTCCGACTCGGATAACGCCGACAAATTCTTTCTGCACTCGATCTTGAGTGTTTGGGAGATGAAGGTGACTACCATCAAGGACACCACGGACCTCTCGACCCTAACTCTTGACGCTTTACTCGCTACAAGACTCACGAGATTGACATAGTCTCGCGTCGGTCAAGTCTCACGATGGCACTAGTCACCGATCCCACTGCTGCTTCTCGGTTCTTCTGCCGATTCTCTTTGGGTTCTCCTATCGCTCTCTCGTGATGTAACCGATGATCGCTAGAGCAGCTAGAGGATGAACAAATGCCCTCCTAGCTCGGAAGTTCTCCCATTCTTACAAGAGGAGGAGGGATGGAAAGGGAAGAGGACCATTGATTTGCTTTGAGTGTGGTGGCCCCAACCACATTCGAGCAAACTGCCCCAAGCTGGAAAAGGGCAAGAACAACTACGGCGGTTCGACCAAGAACGACTACACCGACAAGAACCGCAACAAGAAGCCTCCACTCGGACGCAAGGCAAGAAGAAGTTCCGCAACTTTGGGAACGCTAAGAAGTTTTTCCACCGCGGCCTCACCGCCGACGACCTCGACCTCAGCGAGGTGGAGGGATGGAGCGATGACGACGGACGGGGATCAAGAGCCCAAGGATGGCGGCGACGACTTCTCCCAAGATGTGCTTCATGGCCCTCGAGGGCTTAATCGAGCGACAATGAGCTGCATCTCGACTCGACAAGGTAAGCCCTACTTATGACCAACTTAATGATGCTTTCCTTAAGCTAGGTAGATTTCATGCCAAGTCTAGGGCTAGGTGTGCTGATTTGGAGAAGGAAGTAGCTAGACTATCATGGGAGCTTACTTAACACATCCGCTCCCTCCGTGATGACCGTGATACATGTTGTGCCTTGATTGATGATATGGAGAAATTAAGGACCTCTCATGCTAGTCTGTCTTCTGAGCTTGATTTGATTAAGGTGGAGAACATTAGTCTTCTTGCTGAGCTTGAGATGAGTAGGGTAGTTCCTGTTTCATCTTCTACTGTTGAGACTATTTCTTGCACCTCATGTGAGGATAATGATAATGCTTTTAGAGGTCTTTATACATTGCTTCTCGATCTGCCGAGACTTGTGAAAGTTGTAACAATTTGAAGATGAACCTAAAACGGGCATATCATAAAATTGCTGAATTACAAGCTTTTCTACTTGAGCCTATTGCTTCATGTGTGAATTGTCCTAAATCGATCACGAGCTTGAATCTGCTTCCAAACAGCTTCAAGAAATAATTGATCATGATAAGAAGTTGGCTCGCTTTGCTTCTAAGGACCCTGTTAGCTCACCATGCATTAGTTGTAACAAACTAAAATCTAACTTGATTGCATTGGATGAGAAATGTGTGAAGCTAACTAAGGACCTACTAGATAAACCACCTTGTGCTTGTAATGTGGTTGTGAAGAAGGGGGAGAAGCCCCTGTAAGGTAAAGACGCTTAGCGACGCGAACCAACCTGCTAGCGAGGACTGTCCCCTTAGAGTCTACCGTGCGTGCACAAGCCATTCTTCCCTCTCGCTCGGTTGTTCTTCCGCTCCCTTACCTTCGCTGCCTTCTCTCCTCCTTGCTCTTCCCGCGCCTCTCTCTTCGGGAGTGCCAAGATCTTATGAACACTCGAGAAATTTGTAGGAGGCAAGAATAAGCTCAACCTTATTCTAGACCGCCTAAGATTTCCGATTTAAAAGGGTCTAGGATATGATTTTCATGAGGATGTGAGGAAGCATCCACCGTCGTGCTCGATCCGTAGCTGTGTGTGTGATCGAGGTCAAGCCCAAGAACAAGAAAGTTCAATTTAAATCAGCGGGCTTTGTCCAAGGGATTTCGGCGAAGGTGATTTCACCGCAGCTTCGCCCTCGTATATGGCCATCTCATGCTACTTCACCCCTCGGAAGGCAAAGTATCATTGCACCTTCGCCGAAGGATGGACATTTATTTGACCATTGCTTCAAGCGCCAAGATCGCGTGTAGAGACCATGTTGAGTCTCTTAGGCGATTCGTGGTCGCCCCTGCACCTTGAGTGCACCTAAGACCAAAGACGAGGTCTAGGCTTGCTACTACAGTGTAGCTTTGGGCAAGATCGAGGACTTGGTTCTTCCGAAGTTTCTTTTTCGTCCTCATGTCGCTCTCGGTCGTGACTTCCGCCCCGAGGGTAGATCTCGCTTCCATCGAGATAGCTACCCGCGGCGTGATCGCCGTCTTCGCGGCAGCTCCGACTCGCCTCTCCGTAGCGCCGGACCGGCAGAATGCCTTCAGTGTCCGCACATAGACCTTCCGCTTTTGAGCGACGGAGAGCGAGGGTAGTTAGAGGTCGGCCGTGTATGACTACTTCTTCGCCGACGTGTGACTCAAGATTGGGTGCCAAAATCTATGTTGATTTATCCCAGTACTGAGACTTTGCTCTGTTGTTGACTCAGGTTCGCGGGCAGGGAAGGGAAAGGTTTGGCTTGTAGACTCCGGGTGTTCACGACACATGACCGGAGATTCCCGTTGGTTTTCTTCCCTTGCCCGTGCTCCAGGTGATGAGACTATCACCTTTGGAGACTCTTCGTCTGGACGCATCATCGCCAAAGGTACTGTGCGCGTTAATGACTCATTTGTTTTAAAAGATGTTGCCTTGGTGAGTAAGCGCATTACAATTTGCTTTCGGTTTCTCACCACCGATGACGGTTTCGAGGTAAGCTTTAAGAAAACGCCGCAAAATTGTTGATTCTTCTGTAGTCCGGTTTATGGATTTCTCGTTATGGGAGGATCTTTCGTGCTGATTTTATTGAGTCTTCGGTGATCCTCTCCTGTTTGGTTGCTTCGAGTCCCGACCTTTCCTTCTGGCATAGGAGACTTGGTCATATTGGATTTGACCATTTGACTCAAGTTAGTGGCCACGATCTCATTCGTGGTCTGCCGAAACTCAAGATGGTCAAAGATCTTGTTTGCGCTCCATGCCTAAGACGGCAAGATGGTTGCCGCTCTCATCCTCCCACACAGCTACTATGACCGATGCACCGGACAACCGCCCATATGGATACGGTTGGACCAAATCGAGTGCGCCGGCAGGAGGAAGTGGTACGTTCTTGTCGTAGTCGATGACTTCTCGAGGTATTCTTGGGTGTTTTCTTGGCCTCAAAGGATGAGACGTTTACACATTTCCGAGGTCTTTTCAAGAGGCTGTCTTTTGAGCTTCGGTGCCTTACGAGCGATCCGCAGGACAATGGCATGGAGTTCAAGAATTCCTACTTTGAGAGTTTCGTGGTGAGACAGTGTAGAGCACCGCCTTCTCCATACATCCCCGTGAGAATGGCGTTGTGGAGAGGAAGAACCGTACCTTGGTCGAGATGGCCAGGATGATGCTCGATGAATACTCTACACCGCAGAAGTTTTGGACTGAGGCTATAGCCACCGCATGCCATGTTTCGAACAGAGTTTTTCTTAGGGCACACTTGCACCGCACTTCTTATGAGTTGAGATACGGCTAAAGCCCAATGTTTCTCATTTTCGTGTGTTTGGTTGCAAGTGTTTTATTCTCAAGTCCGGGAACCTAGATAAGTTCGAGTCACGCCTTGTGATGGACTCTTTCTAGGCTACTCGACTTCTTCGCGGGCCTATAGGGTCTGGAACTGCGAGTCTAGTAAAATGGTAGAAACCTGTGAGGTGACTTTCGATGAGGCCACCAGGGACTAGGCCCGATATCTCAGGTTCTTTAGAGCGATCGAGACCATCTTCGTGGATGATGAGGACGATGGAGACGAGGGTTGTCTACCTCATCCAGTCCCTCATCCACCCCTTGAGGTGCCTTCTTCCACCGCACCTCAAGGTGATCAGCCCATGCCTTCTGCCTCTTCTGCAGCCTAGTGGCTCTGCTCCTACTGTCGACCACGAGGTAGAGGCCGCTTCTTCATCTCATCCTGGACCTCCTAGACATATCCAAAAATCTCATCCTTCCGAAAGCGATTATTGGAGACCTCTTCGAGCGTGTTACCCGCTCAAAATCTGCTTATCTCAATTCATCTTCATTCGCTTTTATTGCCTCCTTTGAGCCCAAAGATGTTTCTCATACTTTATCCGACGAGTCTTGGATCAATGCCATGCATGAGGAGTCGGAGAGTTTCGAAGAAACAAGGTTTGGACGCTTGTTGAGCCCCTCAAGATCACAATATCATTGGAACCAAATGGGTGTTCAAGAACAAGCAAAGTGAGGATGGGGTTGTCATTCAAACAAGGCTAGATCAAGTTGCATTGTGGGTACTCCTGTGTTGAGGGTCCGGATTTCGAGGAGACCTTGCCCTCGTAGCTAGACTTGAGGCCATTAGAATTCGCTTGCCTTTGCAGCTTCTAAGGGTTTCAAGCTTTACCGATGGACGTCAAGAGTGCCTTTCTCAATGGCTTCATTGAGGAAGAAGTCTATGTCGACAGACCTCCGTGTTTCGAGAACCCCAAATACCCTAGTCATGTCTACAAGCTTTCCAAAGCGTTGTATGGACTCTAAGCAGCCCCCGAGCTTGGTATGAGAGGCTTAAGTCCTATCTATTGAGACATGATTTGAGATGGGTAAAGTTGACAAGACCACTGCTCATTCACGGCTTGGCAATGATCTTCCGTCGCCAAATTTATGTCGATGACATTATCTTTGGCGGCTCTTCTCATGCTCTAGTTTCACGCCTCTCGGATGTCATGAGCACCGAGTTTGAGATGAGCATGATGGGTGAGTTGACATTCTTCCTTGGCTTCCGGATCAAGCGCACTCGGAGGGTACCTTCTTGCATCAAGGCAAGTACACTCGAGACCTCCGAGACGATTTGACATGAGTGATGGAAAGCGGTGTCGACTCCGATGGCTTCTACACCATTCTAGACCCGTATGAGGATGGTGAGCCACCGATCAAAAGGAATTGAAGCATGATTGGTTCTCTCTGTACCTCACCGCCGAGACCGGACATACACTTCACCGTGTGTCTTTGTGCTCGGTTTCGTGCTTCTCCTCGCGTGTCTCACCGCCAGCGCAAGAAGCGCATCTTCGGTACCTTCGAGCTACCATTGACTATGGTATCTCGGTACTCTTCCTCCTCTGTCATCCCTTAGAGTCTTTTCGGATGCGACTTTGCAGTCAGAGGATAGATAGGAAGAGCACTTCGGGCACCGCCACCATTGGCACTTCTCTCGCTTCTTGGTCTTCGAGGCGGCCGGTGTTGCACATCCACCGCAGAGGCCGAGTATGTTGTCGCAGCCCGATTCTCGTAGCTGTGTCCTTTGGATGGTCTCGACTCTGCGGGACTTTGGGTTAGCTATCGACCGTGTTCCGCTCTTTTGCGATAACACGTGCGATTAGCATTGCTAAGAACCCAGCAAGACTCTCGGACCAAGCACATCGATATCGATATCATTTTCTTGAGACCATGTAGAGAAGGGTGACATCGTGCTCCGCCAGGAGAGTGACCACCAGCCATCGATATCTTCACCAAGCCTTTGGATAGCACGAGGTTTTCACTCTGGGGAGAGCTTGAGGTGGTTTGTCCTTACGGACTGTTGTGAGGGGGAGCTTTGGGCTTTATTGTTTTATCATATTATATATGCTTCTGTCTCCTTACTATTGCACTGCATTTGTGGGTGCATTGAGTTTAGTCCTTCCAGCATAGGTTAGAGTATGTCTCTTGCTGAGTAGCTTAGACTTCTTGCTCTTATCTTGTGCTTTCAGGATAACTATTTCTTATCTCACTAGGTTGAGCTCACTCACTTCTTTTAGGTTCTAGCGAGGGTTGGGCCACCCTCGGGTAGACAGGGTACGTGTTTGCTCTCTAGTGTATGTTTTTCTCGATAGCTGTTGTCCTAGAGACATATGGGGTAGATAAGAGTCAGTCTGAGCCATAGTATCCTCTATATCTTATCTATGCTTTAAGGACTGCCTGTTTTCTTGATTTATTTGCCAACTCTTGATTTTTATTGCTTTGGTTCAGGGGGAGTTCATTTGGGAACTTCTAGATTTTAATGATGACATGACTCAACTTGAACTGAAAGTTGCATCAATTGTTAAAAGGGAGCTGGATGTTCTTCTTTTGTATTTGTAACATAACTTAATGGAGCATTGATTATTATCCTTTCGTGACATGTTTTCATTATAATACATTTTGCCATGACTTATGCTCCATTGCTAGTATTGATCATGACTTTATATGTGTAGTCAAGTCTTTGCCATGATAGGTTAATTAAATTGCTAAATTTGACCTAATTCATGTCATGTTCATATTTGAGACTAGTCAGCTTTGTATTATCTTTTTATGATTCTTGTCATGTCAAATAGGCTGAGTTGAGTCTTGAATCTTAGTTGAGCAATAGATTGAGCTATATAGTTTCTTGATGACACATAAGTTAGTACAATCTATTAAAAGTAAAAAAGATCTCTTTTGTGCGAAAAAACTGATCTCACCAATTCCTTCTCATGAGACGGCTTGCCATTGCACAAGGCATGAACTCAGAGGAGATTTGGATGACCAAGATCATCTTCTTAAGCTCATTGCTTGAAGTGATCGCATAAGGCTTGAGGTCTAGCACATGACAAAATAACAAAAATTGGTTGGCAACAATCATGTGATTTCCAAAGAAAAATGTCAAATGTGCTCAATTGCTAAAATGTTCAATGTACTCCAACAATTGTATCATTCTTGAACAAATAGCACTCTAGTTGGCTCAACACTAGCTTCTTGATTCCATTTAGCTTATTGACATGGCTTGCATCATTTGTGGATATCATTAGCTAGACTAAAATCTTGTTTGACTTGATTTGCTAAGCACTTCAATTAAAATTCAGATTATACCTTATGTTGCTTAGCTTCACTTTACATACTTAGTCATGATCTTGGTAGCATATTTATATGTTATGGCTTGATGTAATGCATGATGGTCATTTTGGATAATTCTCATGGCTCCACATACTTAAAAATGATCAAATCAGCCTTTCATCCATTTTCATGACTTTTTCTCCTTCCTACTTTCTTGATGGGTTTATTGCCAAAAGGGGGAGAAATTAGTGGTAGAAAAGCCACTTGGGAGCTTTGAGGAAAAATTGTTCTTTCTTTTGCTCCTTCCACGACATGGTCATTAGCTTCACTCTTTACTTATGGACCATGTCGACTCTTCAAACTCAACTTTGAAGCTTTTTCGGTGTTTGTCAATATACTCATCAAGGGGGAGATTGAGAGACCATGTGAGGGTCATCCCTTTGTGAGTGATGAGTAATTGACATCTGTTTTCAAAAGTCGAGTTTGAGTCGGTTTGTTCGGACCCAGACGTTGCATGGTGTAACGGGCTCGGTCGGACTTTAGTCAAACTTAGTCGTATGGGTTAGGATGTATATTCTGATATTGCGACAGGTTTGATTTTGTTTATGCTATTTACGCGTTCATGTATGTTTTGGGCAGTTCGGAGGGTGGGCGGCCTGCTTTTGGGCGGTCGGCCCAAATGGGGCCTGCACCCTCCCAAACCCTAGCACCCCTCTTTATAAACCCTCCATTGGCCCCTCCCTCTTTCCACCCCAAACCAGCCTCCACCACCCTTGGCGCCCCCCTCTCCCCTTGCTGCTGCAATGGTGCCAAGGAAGAAAAGAAAGGGAAGAGAGGAAGGAGAAGGAGAAGGAGAAGGAGAAGGAGGAGAAGGAGAAGAAGAAGAAGAGGAAATTTTGGGGAATTTCTTCAGATTGGTAACTTTATCTCATCCCAAATCCTCTGTTTTATGGTTTAATTAAGGTTCTTAGCACAGGTTTTGATGGTAGAAATTAGATCAATCACCCGATTAGAGTTTTGTCGCGGTTTGGGTTTAGATCTATTCGCGTAGCGCCGTTTGTCTCTCAGTTTTGGTCTAGAAAATGATTTTTTCTGCGGGTCTTCCCAAAAGGAAAATTGTAGAAGACTTCCAGATCTAGCTACTGTATCTTTTTCAAATTTTTCCACCAAGGGATCTGGGAGATACGAGGTCGCCAAATCCGCTTTCCGGCGGGCGGCCAGATCGGTGCAGCCCGACGGTAAACCGTAGTTTAAAATTATAAAAAGAATTTTCCTGCAGGTCTTCCCAAAAGGAAAGTTGTAGATTACTTCCATATGTACCTCCTGTAGTTTTATCAAAATTTTATACTACGGGATCTAGGAGAAACGGAGACGACAATATCGCTGTCCGGCAGGCGGTCGGGTTGTTATAGTCCTACAGTAATCCAGAGTTTAAAAATAGTAGATGAATTTTCTGGCCTTGGCCGTAGTTGGGAAAATTGTAGATAATGTACAGATCTAGCTTCTGTGTAAATTTGGTAATTTTTAGACCTCTGTTCTGTCGGGGCCGCGCATTTGAATGCGGCTTCCCAAATCTGCAGAGCAGAGCATGTCCTCTGTTTTGGGCATTTATTTACTCCTAGCTATGATTAAAATAAAAATAGGTGTTCTGCATGAAAATTGTAGGTTTTTAAGTCATGAATCCAGAGAGGTATTATTTTATATTTTTCGATGTATATATTTAAAGATACAAAATTAAGAAGCAGCGCTGCTGCAGAGACTAAAATGCTGTTTTGTGGAGCGGAGAGGAGTTTTCACGGGTTCGGGTCTCTAGCGATGTTTTATATTTTTATGTCATGTTTGTATGCTGTGGTTGAGTGCTGAGAGGTGTCTTATGGACAGGTGGTCTTGTCCCTGAACGCCTTGACTTTTGTTGTTCGTCGCTTCATCGGATTGAGGCAAGTAAACGAAGCGGTGGTTGCTACCGCTTAACCCGTTGTTCATAATACATTCAGTTTACATTATTATCGTAATTTGATACAATTGCCATGATTGCATGATATTTTAATTGTGGAATTCTTGCTTAATGTTAATATGTTGATCATGAAATTAGTATGTGGTGGATGTTGATTATGTTGTGAGCATGATAATGCTCCTTGCGGATGAATTAATGTGATTAATGGATTTTCATAACATTCAATCATTCATGACATATCATGTCATTTGTATGTGGATGTCGCCGCTATAGCCGTGACCGTGCCGGCACAGCGTCAGATATTGCAGAATACGACGCACCTCTTCGCCATGAGGAAGCATTCGTATATTGCCGAAATACGATGCATTGCACTTCCCGCCCGGCAAGAGTAATGTGGAGCATAGCATGAGCATTCATATGCATTCATATGCATTGCATTGTGGAATGATCATTTGCATACATATGCAATATAATGTGGTGAAGTTATTTTGTGGAATGTACAACTCATAGTTGTAATGTGGAATTGGCTCTTTGTGAGCTATTGATGGAATGAAGGTTGTGGTTGTGATATTGAAATGTGGTTCGTCCTTGTGTGATTAAGATGGTGTCATGAAACTCTCTTTTCATACTTTCCTTGTTTATAGTAATTGTGGATATGAGAAGAAATATAGTATTGAAGTAAGACATACATATGTTTTATTGCCTTTGATAGTGGTAGTGGTTGTGGATTTAAAATAGTCACCATGAATCAATTGTTATTATTTTACCGTCATTGATAGTGAATTGAGGTCGTGAATATGTACGTTGTTACTTATGGAAGATTAAATGTTGTTGATTAATCTATTGTGGCTTGTGGAGGAATAAATGTTTCTTTTGCATTTAATACGGATAAAATGATTGCATTCATATGCTAATTAAATCTGAAATTTTAGAGGTATTATTCATAGAAGTTTATGGTGGTTTAATAACTTTGAACATAAATTGTAATTGTGGATGTATGGAATTATAATGATGATGTTTAAATTGCTTGTAGTTTGAATAACTTGTTAAACAGTTTACTTGTTGAGATTTTTATCTCACTCTTGCTTCCCTCCCTCTGTGTGGACTTTGAGCATGCATTGGGAAGGGTAGAGCGGCACCGACCGATGCACTTGTATTATAATCTTAATGCTGAAATAAAGTTGAAAGAATTCTAGTCATTTGCTTAGTTATCATATTGATGTATGTTTCACCTTTTAATGTTGAACATGGAATTGTTCCTTTGGTTATTATTGTTAAGTTGATTATGAGTATTAAATTGTTCTCATTATTCCGTTATTTATTAGTTGTTTACGCCCGCTTATACTATCTTCGTAATCGATGCTAGTTTGTTTTATTTATAAATTGACTAGTCAGAGAGTAGTATTAGTGGCATTCTAGGGCATTGTGGGTCCTGGGGTGTTACAGTATCGAGCGGTGCTATGTGACGTGTTTTCTTGTCTATGTGTCTGCAGGACAGCGAGGCGGAGTCGTGGCGAGACACGATGGACCGGACTAGGCGCAGGTGGCGCTGAGGTCAGAACGGTCATGATGTGTCGAAGACGACGTGGACTCGACGTGGTTGCGAGGCGTGTGAGGCAAGGAGCACGGAAGCTTCCGGGAAGGTGCAGGAGGGGCGAATCGGTAAATTCGCAAGGCTGCACAAGCGGGAGACGGCTCCGTTAGGGTTTAGCCGGCGTAACGGGTTGGAGACCCGTTAGCCAAGGGCTATAAATAGAGGTGAGGGGCTGCATACCCCTTAGGACACTTGTGAGCTTATTCATCTCTTTGTGTGTGTTGTGTTCCTCCAAAGAAGCATGTGAGACTCTTGGTGTTTTGAGGATTGAGAGGGAGTGGATGGATTGAAAATCTTGTAATCTTTCTTGTTCTAATGTTCATGCGTATCGGGACTCCTCTGTATTCTTAGTGCTTGCTTTGTTGAAATGTGTTGATTTCTTTTCATTCTCTAAGATGTCTTCCTTTGTCTGCATGAGTTCTTTGGGCACTATGTGATTCTTTAGTAAATCTCTTCTTTGTAGCCTCTAGTTTATGTTTTCGGCAACCCTGATCTGCAGTCTCTATTCTTCCTCTTTGTTTCATCTCTGTCAGCAGACATTTCCTTTGATTCACTCCGGCTGCAATACTATCAAACTGAATATATGACCGAATGTAGCCCGGTTGAAACAAAGGTGCCCTCTTTAGCTCGGGCCGCTTCTTGCCACCGCTTTCAAATTTGAATTTATTTTTAGACTGCGGCAATCTTGTGTGTTCCTCTGCAGATTTGATCCTCTTTTCAGTTTTCTTGCTCTCTGCGATTGGTCCGTTTCTTGGTTAAACCATCACTGAATCTACTCGACAAGTCGAGTAGTCTTGTGACCACTTCTTTGTATTAAAATTATCTTTTCATTTTTGTGTTGTCCAGCTTGTAACCACCGGTTGTTCTCTTTTGCTTGTCTCGCATTCCTTTGCTCGGCAATCGCTTTGGGGAAGTTCCACGCTCGCTTTTACTCCATATTCTCGTAAATTACTATTCTTCCTTTTCGGTTGGAAAGTCCGGGTTGAGTTTAGACCGTCACCGGAGGGTTCAGCTAGACTTCTTTTCTTCTCTTTTGAGTGTTGGCTGCATCCCTCCACTTCATTCTTCCGCCGTGACTGCTGCTTTTCTCTTCTCTTTTAGCCTTTCTTCTTTGCTTTGCAGCATTCTTTGATTCTCTCGGCAGGGGCAGCTCAATTGTGATCCTCTCAGTAAACATCAAGCTTTAGTTGCCTCTCCTTTTATTTCTTTCCTGCTTTTTGACGATTTTGCATGCGATCAAACGGCAATATTTTCACCAAATTTTATCGACTACTCTCGATTTATGCTGAATTTTTCGTCGCATGCTCCAAATTTCAGCAAGATTAATTTTAATTTTCTCGTGAGGCGCTTTGTTTTGCATCTTTTGAAAACAAGATACTAATTCTCGAGGGCGATTTTAAAAGAGAATGACATTCACCCCCCCTCTGTCGCCATTTCGGTCCTACAATGAGATATTTTCTTGTTATGATCAACCATCTCTTGAAATTGCTTAGAAACTGATTCAAGCTCAAAGGTTAATTTAGGACAGTTGGTACAAGAAACAATAGGCTCTAACAGGGAAACACGCAATTCAGCAATTTTGTGATCTGCCCTTTTTAAGTTCATCTTTAAATTATTGCAACTTTCACAAGTCTCGGCAGATCGAGAAGTAAGGTGTAAAGACCTCTAAAAGCATTATCCTTATCCTCACAAGAGGTGCGTATGCGCCTCAATAGCAGATGAAGGAACAACAATCCTAGTCATTTCTAGTTCAGCTAGCAGACTAACATTCTCCACCTTAAGAATATCTAGCTCAGAGGTCACACTATCATAAGAAGTCCTTAACTTCTCCATATCACCAATCAAAGCAGGGCATGTATCACATTCGTCACGGGAGGGAGCAAATATAAGTAAAGTAAGCTCCCGTGACAATCTATCTACTTCCTTCTCCAACTCGCTACATCTAGCTCTAGATCTAGCATGAAATTTACCTAGCTTAAGAAAGACATCATTAAGTCGGTCGTAAGATGGGTATACCTCGCCGGAGTTGGAGTAGAGCTCATTGTCGCCGTTACCCTCGAGGGCCATGAAGCATCATGCCGAGAAGTCGTCGCCGCCCTTGGGGTCTTGGTCATCCGTCCCGTTGTCGTCGCTCCATCCCTCCACCTCGTTGAGGTCGAGGTCGTCGAAGGCGGCAAGAACGCGGTGGTAGAGCTTCTTAGCCTTCCCAAGGTCGCGAAACGTCTTCTTGCCTTGCATCTGAGCTGGGGGCTTCTTGTTGCGGTTCTTGTCGGGTAGTCGTTCTTGCCCGAACCGCGTAGTCTCCTTTGCCCTTCCCCGCTTGGGGGTTTGCTCGAATGTGGTTGGGGCCACCACACTCAAAGCAAATCATCGGTCCTCTTCTTTTTCCGTCCCTCCTCCTCTTGTATGCATGGGAGAACTTCCGAGCTAGGAGGGCCAGTTGTTCATCCTCTAGCTACTCTAACTGATCATCAGTTACGTCACAGAGAGCAGCTAGGGAGAACCCGGAAAGAGAATCGGCAGAAGAACCAGAAATCGAAGTGGGATCGGTGACTAGTGCCATCGACTGAGACTTCGACCGACGAGAGACTATGTCAATCTCGTGAGTCTTGAGGCGCGAGTAAAGCGCCAAGAGTCGTGGTCAAGAGGTCCGTGGTGCCCTTGATGGTAGTCACCTTCATCTCCCAAACCCAAGATCGAGTGCGAAAAGAATTTGTCGAGCGTTATCCGAGTCTGAGTATGTGAGACCGACGGCTCTGAGGTTGCTCAAAATCTTGTGAAAGCGAGAAAAGCACTCGTCAAGGGACTCACCAAGAAACATCTCGAATTTGTCAGATTCGCTGAACTCGGTCTTGTCGCACCGTCTTTATTTGGGTGGTGCCCTCATGGTAAGCATTGAGGGTCACCCAAATATCGAAGGCCGATGTCAGGTGAGAGATGCGATCAAATTCGCTCGCTCAATCCTCGAATGATGATGTAACTCGCCTTGCGCTTGCCTCAACATCGCCCATATTCCCGCATTGATGTTCTCATCGGCGGAACAACAAACGGACCTTGACCTTTCGCCGGTGGCGAGCCCCGAGCTCGGATGTAGGTCTCTATCCGCTCTTCCGTAATGGAAAATCCATCCCATCAAGATCGGGGCATGGTCGAGTACTTGTCCGTCGCCATGGCTCTTGAGACCGGTTAAAGATCTATCAAGAAGAGCTAACCGCTCGATACCAATTGTAGGACCGAAATGGCGACAGAGGGGGGTGAATGTCGTTCTCTTTTTTTCAGCAAAAAAATCTCCCCCAAAGTTTATGCAAGATCTCAACTTCTTTGATAGCTATAAAAGCTACAAAGAAGATGACAAAGAAGATTGTCATGGCAACGAAAACATCAGAAGAATATTACCACGGCAGAGAAAACAGATTAAAGCAATGCCACAGCAAGAACTTGCAGTCACGGTAAGAGAACAACCGAAAATGCTGCTATGGTAACGAAATCCTGCTACCACGGCTGCCACGACAAATAAATCAAGATTTCTGACACCGAGTCACAAGAAAGAATTGAACACCCACCAAAATCAAGTGAAGGATCGCAAATGCCGCCAACCACCAACTAAAGAGGTAAAGCATCTTGACCGAAAGCAAAGTTAACAAAGAATATCACTGCACTAAGAAGCCAAAGCGCAAACGAATAGATCAAAGAGAAACCAACTATTTCAGCTTTAACCGAGACAAGAAAATGAGACTTTCATTGACCATGAGCTGCCAAAACAAATTATTTCACTTCCAAACAAGTACTTTACTGCCAACAACATCAACTGCTAGCCAAACAAACTTAGAGAAGATGATCCAAAACTATTTCAGCCTTCTTGCCGAGAGAGAGACCAAAAAGGATTGAGCTAACCGAAAAGAACTCTCGGTTGACAGGAGAAGACCATGAACACAGCTACCAGCCAGGAGAATACATGGTGCGGCTTGAAAAAGAGCAAAAACAGTAACTACTCAAGCTAAAAGAAGGACTAAAATCACAGTCCATTGAATGCACCTCTTCTCCAAGAAACTTGTTACGAAACTTTGCCTTAGGGAGAAAAATTAGCCAAAAGACTATGAAGAAGATCCTAGATCAAAGATAAGCTACTTTATAGGCAAAAGAAACACTCCAACTCTAGACAACAAAAGAGCTAAACTGCTAAAAGGATCTCAAGATATCATGATCAAATAAGAACAGAGAACAAGGAATGACTCGAGACTCAACATAACTCAAAGAAAAGATATCTTGCAATAAACACGAGACATACATGATTACAATGAATTGTTCTTAGCTCATATCTCTCTCAATCCTCAAGAACACCAAGAGCTCTACATGCTTCTTGGGAAGAACACAACACAAAATGGAGAGCAAATGCACAAAAACCCTCAAGGGAGTATGCAGCCCCCAACACCTATTTATAGCCCTTGGCTAACGGGTCTCCAACCCGTTACGCCGGCTAAACCCTAACAGAGCTGCCTCCCGCTTGTGCACCTCGAAATTACCGATTCGCCTCCCGCACCTTCCGGAAGCTTCCGCTCCTTGTCGCTCACGCATGACCGCACTCGACTCGACCGATCGACCTCCGACCTCCCGAGTCTAGTCCCGATCCTCCCACGCCTCACCATGACCTAGCTCAAGTCCCGCATCCACACGCATAAGCAAACCATCACATAGCACCGCATCTAAACAAAGATAATCATCATTAACCACAATGAAAGGTGCTCACACATGAAATACCTAAATCGACCGATCGAGAAAGAAAATAAACGTCCTAAGCACTCCCGACCGCAATCGACCAAGTCCGACCGAGCCCGTTGCACCATGCAACGACATGGTCCGAACCAACCAACTCAAACTCGACTTTCCTAAATCGATGTCAATTACTCATCATACACACGGGATGACCACCACATGGTCTCTCAATTTCATTAATCGGCTTCACTCACCATGTATACACACACATAAAAGCAATAAGTTATATATGACATTTATCAGCATTAGATAAACGTAAACCATGATTGTACACACTTACAATGTCCAACATCGAAGGAGTGAGGCGTCGGGGGCGTCGAGTGTGAAGAGCAACAATAAGTCCTCGAAGGTCACCGTGAAGATAAAATCATGAATATTGCACTGCAGATGATGCGGCATGAACTTGACGTTGAAACCCGAGCGTCATTGTTCCTCCAGCTTGTTGGCCTGTTCCATGTAATACATATACAATCTCTGGCAAGATAGTCCTAGAGTTAGGAGGCGCTCTTTCGGGACGACCAATAGCTCGCCTCGGACGAATTTTCAGGCCAACGGCAAGTACGGGATCTCATCATCCATCTTCTTTGGTTTGCTCTTGCCGTCTCGGCTGTAGGTTGACTTGATGGTAGTCGACTGAGCACAAGTTTTGAATGCACCACGCCCTTGTTGTGTCTGTACAGGTAGCACTGGTACAGATCGCGCATATGGAATTGGCACTGGTGCAGATAGCTCCTGTGGACTTGGCACCTAAGTAGGTAGCTCAAGTGGACTTAACACCGACGCAAAAGGCTCTTGTGGACTTGGCATAGGTGTAGGAGCCTCTAAGCAGATGTTGCTCTTGAGCCACTAGATGAATGTTTCAATGGCTTGCCCAAGAGTCATAACCTCGTCGTTGGGGGCATCTGCAGTGGGACAACCTCAAAATTGGCATGAATATCGTCCACATTCATTTTTGTGAAACCTCGCACTAGAGATACACCGTGCACCAAGGCCCATGGGCCAAATGGATACACCTGGCCCCAAGCAGCGCACAAGGAAACAGAGGTATATCTCACTTAGAGCTTGCACTTCGTAGCCACCTACATAATGATACAAAATTAGCTACTCCAATAGGTCTATCAATGGATCGAGCATTCCAAAGATAATACTTATTACCAGGATGTCATTGACAGGAAATCGGTGGTCATTTTCCGAGGTAGGGTTGGACACGTAACTACTCTGACGGTTGGGGGCTGCCTAGCACAGGAGCGACGGGGGCTTTTTGCTGATTTTTCCTGTACCTTTGCATCTCATCTCTGACCAACCTTTGCATCTCATCTCTGATCAATCGTTGCATCTCATCTCTAATTTTTGCCGTAATGTCCTCTTGTAGCTGTGCCTCGCGCTCAGCTTTAGCTCTCTTTCTACTCCGGTAAGCTTCGGAGTCCTCTAGGAAGCCATGTTTCCAAGAAACATAAAGACCAAGACCTGTCGTGCAACCCAGATGCTCCTTGTTTTCGAGGGTAATGGAGAGTAAATATCTCTCCCTAACTACCTTGAGTGAGCCTCGGGAAGATTCTACACTTAGCGCCTCAAGCGGTGAGACAGCCTCGTCTGCGGGGTTTCGAAAGGAGATGGCCCCGATGACACGGTAGATGATCTCGCTCTTATCCAGTTTCGGACGTGCTCATTAGGGATCCTGGCAAATGGAGGGGAGGTCTCCCGCAGGATTGCCTGCTCGTCCTCCTGCCTACATTGCAGGATTTTTACCCGTATACCCAGCGGTGCCGAGTCTGTGGGGTGCATGTTTTTTGCTTGGAGGGCCCTGTGCACCATACTTTTACTCCTATAATTATCTGTCATTTTCATCATCACAAACTCTTGCCATTGAGTTCCAGGAATGGATATTTGTTGAAGGGTATCAGATCCTTCTCCACAAAATGCTTGACAAGTAGGCTCTTGAAGTTCTTCCACGCTTTGCACGCCACTAGCAACGCATATCGTCACACAGAGGCCTGGTGTTCTTCCGAGATCTCAAACGATCGAAAAACTTCCATCAGTAGCTGACTTTTCTGAACTTCGATCACCTTCTTCCACAAAACGAATATGATCTCAATCTGTTCCTATCCAACTATTCTTCGGAATGCGGACACTGCTCGGCGAGGATTGAGAGGGGTCTTAGATGCATTGACATTTGTGATGGTAAACCGGCCCTCGGGCCTTTTCGATAGTCCTCTTTCTTTTCGGGATTTTCCATAGGACAGTGCATCACGCGCATCCGACGATGATGTCAAAGAATGAGAGGACGACACCTTCAAAACATAATAGAAGTGAGCAATTCTTGAGCCTATTCTTGGTGAATTTAGAATACGATCACGTATTTATGTGACAATTTTTCTAATCAGTCAGGTTTTGAACTCTAGACTACCTTACCAAGTATCTGAAGACAAGCGATAGTGTTATTTTGTCAAAACTATTTACTTCAAGCAAATCGCATTCATATCAATAATATATTCATGCTCTGTGATCTCTAAAATTCAGAATATATGCTCCTTTTGCTAGTCAATTAGGCTTATTTTGTCATTTAAATGCTGGTAGAATTATGCTTTAAACTAAGCAATGTATAGATATCAAACTATTATCTCTCAACATGAACAATGTAATCAAACCAAAGGATAATGTGCTAAACTGAGCACAAGCATGAGCATTTGTAGTTAGCATAATGCACAGAATACTCAATCTGACAAGTTATCCTCATCAAGTAATAATAAAATATATATAAGCAGAATAGTCTCTCATTAGTCACAGTGATCCCAATCTAACAAGTCATCCTTATCAAGAATTCACAAAGCCCATATTCTATTATGCAAAGTCCCACAGTGCTAGACCTTACGAAGAGGGCCGCCGGAGTTAGGGGAGGCAGGCTGTGCTTGAGAGGAGGAGGGCGATGGCCTGGGGAGGAAGGCCACTAGAGTCGAGGGAGGCGGCGACGGTGTCGGGGGAGGTGACGATGGGCTCGTGAGGAGGAGGAGGGTGACGACCTCGTGGGAGGAGGGCGATGGGCTCAGGGGAGAAAGACTGCTGGAGTAGGGGGAGGCGGCAATGGGCTCAGGAGGAGGAGGGCGACGGGCTCGGGGAGAGGCAGTGGCATTAGTGGGCAACATAGTAGGGACAAACCCTAGTACGCAATATATATAAGGAAATAATCACAAACAGTTTTTAATAAGAACCGTCTGTGATAACAAAACATCACGTATAGCTTTTAATATAGAACCATACGTGAATATATATATATATATATATATATATATATATATATATATATATATATATCTACTACTTAAAAATTAGAGTTGGTGGTCGTCAAGGCCCTCCTTTAAATCTTAGTCGACCAACTGAAAACTAGGATCTTCACCGTCCGTCTCTCAGCCCTCCCCACCCCTCTCCAACATGTAACAACTCCTCCACTACCGGGGTGGGTTATATCCTCTTCCTCTCCCCACCTCCCGCAACATGCTTTCCGATTCCTCCCACTTCCTCTTCTCCGGATCTCCCACGACTGTCTTGGCGGCCGGGCCCCCGGTCTCACGGCTGCCTCCTTTCTCCTCTCGCCCTCTCTACTTCCTCCTCTCGCGCGTCCTTCCCACCCCGATCGCCTCGCTAGCTCACGCCGCCCGCCTCCTACCCTCCCTCCTCCGCCTCCCGTCACCTCCTCCTCCCCACCTCGCGCCACCGCCGGCTCCTCCTCCCCGCTCCTCTACTCCGCCGCCTCCTCCTCGCCTCCTCCACCACCTCCTCCCCGCCGCAGCCTCCTCCCTCCTCCTCGCCTCAGCCGCCTCCTCCTCCCCACCTCTCCGCCTCCACCGCTGCCTCCTCCCGCCTCCTCCGCTCCACCTCACCTCCTCCTCCCCACTCCGCCGCCGCCTCCTCCTCCTCCTCCCGTGTGGCTCGCGTCTGCAGTCGATGAGGTGCGATGAGCCGCCTCAGGCACGTGCTGCCCCTCCCCTCCGTCGTCCGCTCCCACTTCGCGAGGCCGCACTCTCTCGTCTCGCACGAGTCGTTGCACCGCCTGCACTCTCCCCCCGGTCGCCTTTCCGTCGATCGGCGCGGATAGAGCGCAGCTAGGGTTTGCCCTGCTCCCGGCCGATGGACGCGGTGGCGCTTGACGACGTCATCCGGTGACTCCTCGAGGCCCGCAGCGGCCGCACGGCGCACCCCCGCAGCTTTCCGGGGAACATCCGCCGCCTCCTCCTCCGGCTCCTCCGCTCCGCCTCGCCTCCTCGTCTTGAGTGCGATTCAGCTACAATTCAAGGTATGGTATAGTGCAATTCTTCCTCACATACTTAAGTTGATTTTTCCCCTAAGGAAATACCGATGCAACACCATGTTTGAGAATACATGGTGCTACCATGATTTTTTTGTCTTTATATTGTCTTCTTGTCATGCACCGTATTTGAGAATACACCGATGCAACACCATGTTGGCCTTCCTCCCGGTTCTATGGGGAAAATAAGTTACATTGCCATTCTCGGTCAAGATAGTTTGCGGGTTAGTAGATGTTACTTAAAAGACCGCTTCGTGTTTCATTTCTTCTTCTTTTGCTTAACTTTTTGATGTCAGACATTATATATGCAGGATACATTATCGAATTGGGATTTGTGGCATCAAAAGCAATTTACTATGCTCGGTAAAGCATTTCACCGTCATTAGCTTGAACTTATCATGGATATCCATCTCTGAATAATTGTCATATTTCTTCTCTGAGACATGGCCTGTGCGATCACCAAAGCCTGTTTCATCAAAAGCTTGTCACGATACGCCTCTTTAACAGATGTGTACACGGAGCAGCTCCTCAAGGCCATGTCCTCCATAAAAAGTGTTTTGTATTAGTGTCAAGATTTATTTGTCAATGCACCAAACGTCATGAAGTGATGTTTCTGTCATGTTCCATCAAATCTTTCGTATCTCACATACACCGTGAATTGGTTTCAACAGGTACTTGACGTTGTTTACTTCGCTGCTTGGAGGAACATGTGCTATTCCTAGAGCATTTGGTTATGGAAAACTGTCATTAGTCGCACTTTCGAAGGTCTCATGGCTATTCCGCTCTTGTCTCTTAGCTGCTATTTTTGTCCAACTGTGGATATTGGCCTTTTTACTGACTCAAGTTACCTTATACAGTACTCTAATTCCGAAGCTGTGGTTTATGTGGGTTGTGGGGAAAGAGGAAATGAGATGGCTTAGGTCCTTGTGGACTTCCCACAGTTATGGTCCTATTTATGAGCTCTGTTCAAGAAGAGTTCTCTAATTGCATCTTGGTCCATTGAGTAGACTGTTGATTTCTTTCGTGGAGATAATAAAGAGGGTGTGGAGGCACGTAACAAGTTCAGTGCATTGGTATTGCTGCTATCTCAAAAGTAATAAATAAATAAATAAAATTACAACCATTTATGATTAATTAATTACAAGTAAGTGCATGATGTGTATCTTGAGCCAGAGTAATGCTACTTTGACAACTAATTTCTATCACAATATGGTGTTACAAATCACAAAAAAAATGAAAGTATGTTTCATGATGAAATAGGTAATGCCAATTTCATGTGGCCAATCTATATATTGATGGTCAAACTAAAAAATCGTTTGACCGGAGGGAGTACTTTATGTGAAAAATACGGTTTGTATGCATTTTCAAACAAAACATACCAGATGCTTTCCATGAAAACGATCGCCTTTTCATTTCTCTGGATGCGTGAAGGTGGTGCGTTAGCAATGGAAGATACGCTATCCTAGATACGTGAAGGTTGCCGTAGGGCAAAAGTTTTTGTGATATTCTTTTTTTTATAATTGATTATTTTTGTCGGTCTGCAGGTTGGTATTTTTGATGCCACAAACAACACAAGATGAAGGAGATACATGCTTATGAACCGTTTGGTTATTTGGTCAAGGAAAATGTAATGTATAATTGAATAAGCCTCGTAGCTCTTGGGTATCTTCTTGGTTATTTGAACCATTTTGTTCCTACCAAAGAATGTTGTTTCATGAGCTGTCTTCCATGCAAGAATAGTGATTCTTTGATCAATTAGTTAATACTTATAACCCCGCACTTTCGAATATCACCGCCACATCCCTTGCATTTAACAAATATGGCACTTTAATCTATTTATGATGGGTAGTACATTCCAATGAACTAGGCGATGTTTTCCTCCATCGCATTTCATTGTTACGTAGATGTATTATTGTTAATATTGCACTATAATAATTTTGCACCGAAAATATATGATTTCATATCTTCATGGAGAATGCAATGGCCAAAGCGTATAGACTATAACTCATAACAAAATGGTAGAGTCCATGGCCAGAGCATATAGACTATTGCTTTGCTTTTAGTTTTTACTATGACTGTTGACCAGACAAAGAGCAAGGGCATATATATGTGCAGTCTGCACCTGTTAATAAATCCAGTTGGAGTAACTAAAGTACTAATGTTGAGCACTGCAAGACTCAATTTGAAGTATGCAGTGGTGTGGATGTGTGTGGTAAATTCCCCTGTGTTGACTTATGTTGGTTTGTTGTTACATAGATTGAGAAGGTGGTGGACAAAATCTAGGGAGATGTTCCAAAAGTTGAGTGGGATTTCAAAGGAATTCATTACTTTGACAATGGCCTACTCGCTATCCAGTACCTCTTCGTCTTGGATGCACTGAACTTCTGCTCGTCTGTATAAGTTCAACCAAGAAAGTAGTTTGTTTCATGACTATGTAAAGATTAGAGTACTATACCATAGGAAACATTTTTAGAACTCAACAATACGAGGTGGATATTAATTAGTTACAAAATCTGATTTTTTGTTGCAACTCACAGGCACATGTCCATCTTTATTACAAGATCTACTTTCAAAATTTACTACATCACTAGCTTTCCTTTTTTGTATGTGTGGAGGGGTGGTGTGGGGGCTAATCATGCATGAGAGAGGCTTTTCTTGTTTCCTTCGATGTATAGGTCGGTACTTGGTCCACTACTTTACGAGGAGATCAAAATACTTCCGAACATTTGTATATAAGCCCCCATTTCCAAATTTGAAAATCTATTATCATTTGCTAAACAAATTATATTTTATGACGAAAATTGATATTTATTGTACGATTTAGGATCCCTTATGTTTATGTTTCACCCTTTTTAGGTTTGTGGCAACATGTCTATTCCTAATTGGTGATATGATGTGTCCTGTCTGGTCGGCTAATGATTTAGTTTCATGACACAGTTGAAATATACATGCCTAATCGATGTGCTGATGGATATTATTTGTTCTTCAGATGGAAGTTAGGCATCGTATCAACTGTTTCTTATGTACTTGCATAATTGTTTATT
The DNA here is from genome assembly GCA_036346245.1 of Bonia amplexicaulis. NCBI lineage: Eukaryota > Viridiplantae > Streptophyta > Magnoliopsida > Poales > Poaceae > Bonia > Bonia amplexicaulis. The sequence goes on along the minus strand of JAYGGG010000533.1, from coordinate 251,782 downwards.
CTGATGTATGATTGTTCCCATTGGTTCCGTTCGTTGGGCATTTTCATCTTTGACGGTGACACAATGACAGATATCAATACAAGAAAAGTTTTTTTAAAGGTGAAATAAGCTCTTTGTGACATTGTTCATGTGATTTCATTTCAATGCTTTCATGAATTGAATATTCAGATGTGGGACATGTTCTTTCCTAAATTGGCTCAGGATTTGTTTCAGTGGGACACGCAGATATGTTGAGGGTTCTTATGAAATGCACCCATGTATACTATTTTATCAGCAATTCCAATGCTTACTTTGATCATATTCATGCACAAATTGGCCTGTTAGGTTTTTAGGTTTTCTACATCTGTATCTTAATATTTCTACACTTCTGTTTTGGTCAGGGTAACAAACAAGAATCACAGATTAATTGATTGTGTTTGTGATAATTATTCAATAACTGACACATCTTGGTCCCTGCTTGTGGTTAGTCCTTTTTTATATGTATTTGGTATTGCCATATTGTGCTACAGCTGACAAACACTTCCATGCAGGTGAAACTTACTTCGCAATATTACTTTTACGTGGAAACACAAACAGCTCTAGCCATACCTGATGAGGATAACTGTTGTGTTAATATAACCTTTTGTATTATTTGGATACTGGTCCATCCCCTCAAAATCAAATTGTATTGCACTAATGAAAGAACCACATTTTGTATTTATTGTCGAATCAACATATTATTTTTGTGCGTATAGTGAACACTAACCTACTGAAATGATGTAGGACAAAGGTTGGGATGACATGTTTAGAAAGTATCACCGAGAGACTTCGTCGGTCTCGACATATGATGGTTCGTGTTAGCACCGCATGTTTAATTGATTTATTGTATACTAATGACTTCTTGCTCTTAAATTTGAAAATAATTGTTATATATGTTAACAGTAGTGGAAAGAAGTGCAAATACCTTGGTAACTTTTGGTACATTTTCTTGTGTTTAGCCTGTATACAAGAGGCACAGTTGTAATTTTTATCCTTTTCTGGAAAGATTAACTTAATGTTTTGGTAACATCTCTTGAACAATATTGCTTTATCTTCTTTTAATTATTTTGCCACAGTGGAGAATAAAGGCCGCTCATAGATGATTAGGATGGTTGTAGTTAGTTACGTACATTTATGGTTAAGCTTCCTCATAATATGCTATTATTTAATTATAGGATTTTTTTTTATTAAGAAAGTATGGCACAATCCTTTGCTTCTTGTTGCACATGTGAATCAAGTATTCTTTTAATGCTACTGCTTATGAGCTAATTTTATCTCGTACTACTTTTCATAGGCTATGGTCATTAGAGATGTGTTATTTGCATTGTATTTGTTTTTTCGTTGCAACGCACGCACATAACTAGTATATATATATATATATATATATATATATATATATATATATATATATATATATATATATATATATATATATATATATATATATATGTGTGTGTGTGTGTGTGTGTGTGTGTGTGTGTGTGTCATGACGGTTTTATTTTAAAACCGCTTTGAGATGTTCCCAACTGATATATCACACATTCTCATATGCATTTATAATTGCAAATACAGAACATATGTCACATAAACATTTTATTCATCAGTTCACTTGCTTTATTTCCTTTAAAAATTAGCCCTTCATGTTGATCGACGCGATGTAGCTACTTTCATCACGCTCTTTCTCTACCCTTATGCCATTTTTTAAAGGAAGCAACTCATCAAATTAGTTGTATTCTTTCTTGTCCACTACATTCTCAACTCCGACAATCCTTCTTTTTCCATTAAGAACTACATGGTGCTTCTTATTTGCCTGGTCAGTTACATACAAAACTTGAACAACTTGGTTAGCGAGTATAAATGGTTCGTCTTTATATCCGACACGTTTTAGGTCCATGGTAGTGGCACCATACCTATCGACCTTCACCGATAGAAGATGGACCCAATGGCACCCAAATATGGGGGATCTTGAAATGCACGTAGTCGAGCTCCCAAATCTCCTCTATGCAGCCATAGTAGGAATTCCTCAACCCATCGGTACTGAACGCATCTATGCAGACACCGCTATTCTGGTTAGTGCTCTTTACATCCTGAGCCTGCGTATAGAATATGTACCCATTTATATCATATCCCTGCCATGTCACAACTATAAATGTTGGCCATTTTGCCAACCATATTAGCATATCACTTGACGAGCTCCTAGCGCATCACTCCTTCAACCATTGGTTGAACCGACTATTGTGTTGTCTCGTGATCCAAACATCCGATCGCTCTAGATTTTATTGCCAAAGCACACCCTTGTGCTGGTCGATATACAGGGATACTTCAGTCATGTGTTGCAAGACCGTGAAATGGACTTGAGCATATGCATGTTTATCTAGAGTGATTGCTTTCCTTCCGATGGTCCCGATACCTTTGAGCCTCCCCTCATGATGAGATAGAGGTACACCTATCGGTTCAACATGAGCTATGTAATCGACACAGAACTCAATCACCTCTTCGGTTACATAACTTTTGACGATGCTGTCCTCCAGCCGAGATCGATTCCGTACATAGGACTTAAGAATTCGCATGAACTCTCGAACGGGTATATGCTAGTAGGAACATGAGCCAGCGCATTTTTATCTCCCACTCAATTTGAACAATGAGATGGACCACGATATCGAAAAACGATGGTGGGAAATACATTCAAGATGGCATAGAGTCGTCACCACCTCGTCGTGCAGAGCATCTAGTTCTTCGGAATCGATAACCTTCTGAGTAATTGTGTTAAAGAAATAACACAGCCTCATGATTGTCTCTCGGATCTTGATCGGTAAAATATTTCTAATTGCAATAGGGAGCATATGTGTCATCAGCACATGACAATCATGAGACTTCATTCCAATTAACTTCAAATCTTCCATCAAAACAAGTTTCTTCATATTGACAGAGTAACCAGACGAAACTTTCACACTATGCAACCACTAACACAGTTCAGTTGTCTCCACCTTGAACAAAGTGTAACAAGCAAGGGAAAGGTAAGTTCGTCCTTTGTCAGTTTTTGTCAGTGCTAACTCAGGCGTCATGTCCATATCAACCAAGTCAAACCGTACGTTAACATTATCCTTTGGTTTATCACGAATGTTCAGTAAGAGACCAGTCAAATTGTCACATACATTCTTCTTTATGTGTATGACGTCGATGTAGTAGTGAAGTTCAAGGTGCTCCCAATAAAGTAAGTCCTAAATATTGATCTCTTCTTTCAGACGTTCTTCTCACGGGTCGTCGATCTACGTCCCTTTCTGAACACAACATTTAAATCCTTAACAATATCATAGATATCTTTTCAGCCTAAATGCCTTGGAGCTAAACTATCCTCGTTCTCTCGGTTGAATTGTTCTTTCATCCCGTGGTATGGGTGAGCCCTCCAAAGGAATTTACGGTGACGTATGTGCATAGTTTTGCGCGAGTGCTTCAGCCACATACTCTTGGTATCATCTAAGCAGTGAGTACATGCTTTAGCCCCTTTTGTACTCTGGTTGACAAATTGGTGAGGGCAGGATAATCATTTATGGTGTAGAGCAACAAGGAGCGTAAAGTGAAGTTTTCTCGTTTGTACGCATCCCATATCCGCACCCTTCTATCCACGATATTTTAGATCTTCCATCAACGGTGTTAGGTAGACATCAATATCGCTCCTTGGTTGCTTCGCCCTTAGATAAGTATCGATAGTAAAATATACTTTCATTTCATACACAGCCAAGGAGGAAGGTTGTAGATGAAGAGAGTCATAGGCCAAGTGCTATGTCGGCTACTGATGTTAACGAAAGGATTCATTCTATCTGTATTCAATTCGAACCTTATATTCCTTGGTTCCGCACCGAAGTCTACAAACCTCCCATTGACATTTTTCCACTGGGCAGAATCAACAAGGTGTCTTAGCATTCCATCGTTCTTACGCTCTTCCAAGTGCCAACGCAGCAGTTTTGCCTCCTTTGGGTTCGCAAAAAACCATTTCAAACTGAGAATTATAGGAAGATACCATGCCACCTTAGCAGAAGGTCCTTTCTTCACCTCTATTCCCTCACCATCATTTGATTGATTCCTATGCTTGTATCGGGATGCGTTGCACACTGGACATACATGCATGTTTGCATACTCTTTACGATAGAGGATACAATCGTTCGGATATGTATATATTCTTTCTACTTCCATTCCCAATAGACAAATAACCTTCTTGGCTTTGTAGATAGTTTTAGACAACTTATTTCCCTCCGGAAGTATGTCCGCTAAAAGACCTAACAGTGCCATGAAACTTTTGTCGGACCAACCGTTGATTGCCTTTAATTTCAGCAGTTCAATTATGTCTGATAACCTTGTGTACTTTGACTTGTAGTACGTGAACAAGTATTTCTCTAAGTCCTCCATCAAGCCCTGGAATTTAACATACTCTCCCTTCTGCATCGCGAAGCATCTGATCCAAATTGTCATCATTCAGTATATCCGAATTGGAACCTAAATTGACATGATCATCCGCCGGTATATCATTGACTTTATCGGTGATCTCATTATCACTTCCTGTGTAATTTACTCTTTACCATGACTGGTCCAACGTGTATACTCCTTTTTGAAACCCCTTCGAATCAAATGTGCTTCAATCTGCACTCGGCTCTTAGACATCTTTAGATTCTCACTGTCAATGCGTGCATAATACATATATTCCACCATCTTATTCAACATATCCTCCTCGGCAGCTCTTGAAAAAACAGAAACGCCATTAATGTACTCTTCACGCACACGGTTCTCAATGTACATCCATCTTCGGTCCTACGTTAAGCATACAACAATTTAGTATAACATACTATATATGTACGATCTAAATTAAGTAGTTATATGTAGCAATAATAATTAATTGAATTGAATTAAGTATAAATAGACTATGAATTGACTAAACCCTAAACACTAAACCACACTAGATATAAAATAATCTTCTCTCTCCATCTAGCTAGCTAGATCAACCATCTTCAATTCTCCTTTCATCAAAAGCTATAAATGTAAACTATAATGCAATTAGGAATAAATTACTATCCATAGGTTGTCAAAAACTTAGTGGATCTACACTTACTCTTGCTAAATAATCTTCTTTCACCAAATCGCCTCAAAGCCTTGCCTCCAGCTCAAAGCAACAGCGAAGATCTAAAATTTAAGATGAGGGTCGATGGGTCCACAAGACAATTAATATAGTGGAATTATCACAGACAATTTTTTATACAAACCGTCTGTGATAACTTAATTGCCATAGACAGTTTTTACTACAAACCATCTGTGAAGTATCACAAATGGTTCAAATAAAAAATCGCCTGTGATATTTGAAAATATCACAGAAAGTTCTTGGTAATAACTGTCTGTGATACTTCACAGATAGTTTTAACCATAAACCGTCTGTGATATTTCCTCGTCATAGATGAATTTTAGTACTAGCAGCAACACAGGCATTATCTAAACTAAAATTATCTGTGATTGTATTTAATACAGATGATTTTAAGAAATCTTCTGTGATATGACGTTTAATATATAGTTTTTATAGTAATAGAATCAACATGCATCAACCATCACCCCACGTGTTGTTACGAGAACTTAAACAAGCTTTGGCTAGAGGCTCACTTCTCACGATGACTCGATCAAAAGTGATGTTAGGAAGATGCACCATGCAAAGTTATGCATGTAACTTCTAAGTCCACGGGAATCACCTTTTAGTGGGATAAGGAGTTACGAGTGCACTACCGCATCTACTGCTAGGATTCAAATCTTGATACCTATCTTATTATATAAGCGAGTATATTTCAATATAAACTTTGTAATGTCGTGAATTTAGCTTGGCCTCTGACATTCTAAGTGTATGTAAAAAGGCGCACTCGTATATGTATTCGTGGTGTATGTGCGGAGTGACGTGTGTGCTTGGCATTTTCCTTGTAATTGGAAACGAAAAGTAAATTAAGTACACCTGACGAACACGTGACGACCATAATGTTTTTCTCTCAGGAAAAGTTGTCCTCTTTACTTTACAGTTGTTTTAGGACTTCCTACTATGTCAAGCCCACAACATCACATTAATCTAGAAAAGAACCAATATCTTGACTTTTTTATGTCAGTGTTCAAACTTGATACTGAAAATAGAAAGTAGTAGGAGTCCCTAAAGAAAATCATACCTTGAGTCGTCAAGGCATGCTTGACTTTACATAGTGCTTAGGAAATAAAATAACATAGGCATGTAGACTTTCTGACTTAGCGTATTAGAGTTCATGTACTTTGAAAAACATGCATGGCTTAAATGTGTGAGTAAAACCCGTGTTGTGCAGGGTTAACGGGTTTTTCTCAATTGTGCTAGTAGATAATATTCATTAGAGTTAGATATAGACTGATTGCCTTATCTATTTAATCGGTTGGAGATGGAAGCTTGCTAGCCAACCAACCACTCCAACCTTATGTTCCAGGGTTAGGGTTAGAAAAGTATGAGTGATGTGGTGTACTTTCTTGTCCTTCTGGTGGAGTGGCTGTGAAAACTTCATCCTCAAGTAGCAATAAATCAATTTTATTTATCACTCATAGTGTCTTCTTGACTTAGTTGATTTGCTCATATTCTTATTGATTTTAATCTCTTGTTGCACCTTCTTGAACTTGATGTGTGCTAAGGTGTGTAAGTGATAGAGATGACTTATGAAGATTAACTCCTACCTATCTAGGCAGCATATCTTGCAAGATTTCGAAGTTGTCCGATTTTATCTGAATTTAACCTCATCTTGAGATTTATTGATCCCAAGATTTTTGCTTTGAATCTTTCGGAGAAATAGCTTTCTATGACATGTGAGAGCTCATCTAAAGTCAACTTGGTTATTCTCTACCCACAAACAAGTCATATACCAAGATTTTGATGTTTGGCTGGTTTTGGTGCAATCTTGCTTGTCTTTGGGAAAGGTTAAAATTTTGATCAAGATCCTTGCATTCATTGGATAGAATAGATTCCTGAGACTTTAAGCAAGGTGCATGCCAAGTTTCATTTCATTTGGTTAAGAATTTTGGGAGTTGCACCGTTTTTGGTCTTAGCACGGGCTGAATTTCTGTCCTGAAAACAGACGAGCGGTCATACCGCCTTAGGCCTGGTCCAATTGACCAGCAGTCAGACCACTGCGGTCAAGCCGGTCAAACTAGCCACCAGTCCGATCGCACTCTCTATGGCGGTCAGACCGGTGAGGTGCTGAAATATCTCTCTTGGGTTTTTGATATTGTTGTTTGTTCTGTACTTCTAATTTTGATCTTCATAACAGGTAGCTATTGGAGTTAAAAAAATTGTTAATACTTCGGAAAATTTTCTGAGATACTATTTACCCCTTTTTGCCATACCGATCCTGCACCAACGAAATAAAATTTAGTCAAATTTTGTTCTTTATAAATACTAGGCGTCGTTAGAAATATATGAAATTCAAGGCAACACTATGCACCGAAGAAAAAGCCCATTTGGAAGATGATAGGATTAAGTTATCGGAGACGTCAACGACAAGCAAAGCACTAGCTTCCATTTTTCCTAGTCAAACTCTTGAAAAGTATGTTCAGGATCAAGAAGTAACACATATTAACCAGACGGACCCTTGCAAGGCAATAACTAACTATATAGCAATAGCTAGACTGGATGATACTCATTTGGCTTAAAAGCTTAGACATTCTTTTACTATAGTGACTAAAAGTACAATATAACTATTGGTAATTTTTCAGCGTAACTAAATTTTAAAAATGAAAAAAGTTATATCGTCACAGACAATACTAAAAAATAATGACAAAAAGAAAAGACAAAAAAGCACAAAAATAACAAAAAAGTAAAAAAAGAAGAAATTAAAAAGTTATAAGCTAGAAGCAGAAGCTCAAACGAGCAGTTTGAGATCATCTTTTAACAGATACATTGCTCATGTAAATACAAATGCATTGAACTTACTGTTGTTTTATCTATAAGACCATTTTTTGCAGTAAAATTTCAACTAAACATGTGCTTTACTTACAGAGATAAAAAAACTCGAAAATTACCTCACACGTCAGGCGTAATTTAGACGAGAACATTTCGCAAGCTTGGAATAATAGAATATATTGAAATTATTCACCTTACCGAAGACCAAAATAATTGTCAGACATTACATTTGTGTCATCCAATAATGACAGCTGACCAAACTGAAACCAATGTGATGATACTGACTGCCTAAGGGGAAAGATGCTTTGTCTCGCATGTAAATTGTAGCATCTTTAAGAGCACGGAAGGAATCGAGGTTTGAGTTCTTACCTGCATGCACCATTTTCACTTTTAATTAGTTGTGCTACTTCATGCTTTCCAAAACCCGAGCTACAGATGTGTTAGATTCAAAAAAAAAAAGGGTGCCATTATTTGTAACAGTGGTGTAATAGGACGTTGTGAATCTGAGCTCAATTCGCCTTAAATATTATGTCATTCCTTTTTTGAGAAAACAAAAAAGAGCTTTCTGGCTTTATGGATATACACAATTTACAACAACTATTATGTATCTTTCTCATTGTCAAATTGAGGAAACTAGCCAAATTGTCCACGCGAATCAACAACATTGTGTTGTGTTATGTAATTTGGCGAAGGATTGTGTAAATAGGTACGTATAACAGAATATAACCCGTGAAAAAAAGTAGGCATAAGAGATGATACTCTCTCCGATCTTTTTAATTTAGGTTATTGACTTTCTTTGGGATGTAACTTTGATCATTGCATTTTACAACTTTATATTAGGATAGATTAACAAAATTGTAATATTATGAAATTAATTTTAACGAACAATCTAGTGATATAAGTTTCACTTGACCAATCATGGTAAGTTTCAAACACAATAACAGACTCTAAAATGCCAAATAAAAAGGAACAGAGGAGAGGACTATGCTTATTAATAAAACGAGAGAAAAAGAGGGCACCATGTCTACTGTGAAGGGCTAGAAATTCCCACATAAATCCGAAGCCAAAGAGAAAGATATATATCATTGCTTATGGTTGCTCTAGATTATAATGGTGCAAATTAATCAGATATAGTAATAAGATCTATTACAATTGTATAAGGAATATAATTGTATTTCAATCATATGCATAAGCATGATAGTTATATAATAAGTATAACTCTATATTTTAATATAAACATATGCATTGTAGTATCTAGCGGCGCAGTTACACGAGGAATTCGGCTAGTTATCATTTAAAAGGCTAGTAATTACTACCATAGGATTTTTTGTGGAAAAGTTGTAAGCAAGTGCTGTATAGAAAGGACCACACCATATATGGAAAAAAAAGTGAAAGATGAAACTGACATTTGTAGATTTTGCTGTAACGGGAACAAAATGCTGGGTTTGCATATCCTGCATTTCCTTTTAGACAATAAAGCTTCATTTGGAATGTAGTTTTTTTTTTCTGGTTCCACAAGGAATTGAGAACTGTTTCCATGTTATTCCTAGTTCCAAATGGGTCCTAAGCTTCGCCTGGGTCCTAAGCTTCGCCTGATCTAGCAACTTTAGGTTTATTTCGTCTCTATTTTTGAGGAATCAACGGTGAGCCAAAGCCCATTTGAACTCAATATATTACTTCAAAACTGCGATCACAATAAGGCTGGAGTCCTGCAAAGCAGGAGCCTCGGAAGGTTTTCTGAAGGTTTGGATAACTCTCGATAACTTGTAATTTTTATAACTCAGTACGTTTTCTAAACAGTCTACTTGATTTGAGTAGGGGTGAAAATAGATCGGATAGTGCTAAAACCACATTCGTATTCGTATTTATAAACGAATCCGAATATTCTCGAATACAAATCGAATATTGTAACGAATACAAATTCGGATTGAATATCTATTCAATGCGGTCAAATCCAGATATCCTCATGACATATGTAGTATGAAGACATTAATAGTATTTTATCCTTGTACAATCACACTTAATCATTTTAATTCATTTACTTCACCTAAAGAAACACAAATTTACGTTCAATCAAACAAAACTTGTCTAACTAATTAGTCATATTTTAATAAAATATACATATTGCTTCGTTGAATCTGAATATGGATACGGATAGTCTGGATAAAATAACATTTTGGCTAGTAAAAGTCCATACCATATTCGTATCTATATTTTTTATACGAATTCGAATACAAATATGAATAGAATAGGATAGAAATTGTTAATCGGATGAGAAAATCTATACCATATCCGCTTCCTATCGAATTCGTATCCACTTTTCACCTCTAGATTTGAGTACTAGCTACTTTGGTATTAGTTAAATAGTGATGAAAGTTAGGCTAATGTATAGTAATAAGCTTCGTTACTTTGGTACCCTTCATACTGACGTGAAAATTAAGCTTACATTTATTTCCTTTGAAAGTTGTGAGAAATGCAAACAAAGGTTCCGATTTTAACTTCATTGAGACGTTCTCTAGCATTTTTAATCACCTAATGTTCTTTGATTATCTTTAGAATTGGAATTGAATCATTTGTGTTAAATATATTAAAACACAGAATAGGCCCAGCCTTTGCCTGTTTTTCCTTTCTTTGTTTTTTGGTAATCATGTGAAGAGATGAGGAAAGTTAGGGAAAGGGAAAACAAACAAAATATCGGTAAGAGTAGAAGAGGAAAGCAAAGCTGCTAGAAAGGGTAGTGGGGACCTTTCTGCATTTTTTTTGCTTCAATGTGCACTGGGATAAAATAAAATCCCCTAGACTAAGGAGATAATAACATGAACAAAATGGCAAAGATAAATGACCATTATATCTAAAGTATGATATAATCAGAGCGAACATGGAGAGACTAATTACTGAGATATTGAAGGAAGAACACTCAATACTCCTGCTTGTGTTAGATGTGACAATCTGCCTATATGCTATCTTGTTTCTAGGTGAAGTCAAAATAGATTTCCACATATCACTTGACATACGGATATATACAAACGGATATCACTTATCCCATATCCTATTCTATATTTTTTTCTCGGAGTCGGAGTTGGACACGGATAGTGCCGGATACCCATCTACCCCTTCTGTATTCGTTCCGCAAGCCTTCGATCGGTCGGATGGACAAAAATTATCCGCTCCATTTGCACCCCAACAACCTATTGCATATGCCCTGAGAATAAGAGAGAGAAAGCTATTCACTTATAAATGCTAAAAATAGAAGATCAGCAAAGGAAATCAAGCTAACAACAATAAATGTACACAAATGTCTCATATTTTACAACAAGATCTAAAAAAGAGGCCTTATATTTTGATACGGATCAAGTACAAAATGGAGACCGGTCATACTGCCCTAGGCCTGGTCCAATTGGCCACCGAGACCACCACGGTCAAGCCGGTCGACTATCGCCTCTTTGTCGGTCAAATCGGCCACCACCGATCGACTCTATGGCGGTCAGACCGGTGAGGTGCTGAAATATCTCTCTCTTGGGTTTTTGATATTTTTATTTTGTTCTGTGCTTCTAATTTTGATCTTCATAACATGTACACTACTACAAAAGAGGTTATACTAGACGGCTATATCACAGACGGTTCATATAGAACCGTCTGTGCTTAAACTATTATGGACGGTTTGTTCTAGTAACCATCTGTGATACTTTATCATACGGTTCTTAACACGAACTGTCTGTAATAATTGAGACATCTCAGACGGTTCGTGTTAATAACCGTCTATGATACTTTCACAGACGGTTCTTAACACGAACCATCTGTGATAATTGAAAAAGAGATTCCCAGATCCTAGTCATCTGGGCTTCATATGCTTCTTCTTCGACTTTTGGAGTTGGAGGATCAGCCGTTGAGTTCTCGAATGACATGAAGATTGTTCTTGCCCTCTCCACTTCCTCCTCTAGCCTGGGCAAATCATTAGTATGGCCCATAATCTCAAAGAAGATGCCATGATAAGCTTTCTCAGAATCAGCCTATTCTGCTTGATCGACAAGATTATCCATGTGTCTCTCCACTGCCGCAAGAGCTTCCTCCGCTTTGTGCACATTGCAGAGAAGAATGAGGCTGGAAGCAGTTTCCCTTTCCTGAGTGGCAACGAGATACCTCCGTCGACGGTGGATGATGAGGTCCAGCTGATGGATGGAAGCGAGTCGAGTGTAACACCCTAGGACCCACAATGCCCTGGAATGCCACTAATGCTACTCTACAGCTAGTCAATTTATAAATAAAAACAAACTGGCAATAATTACAAAACAATATAGTATAAGCGGAAGCGTAAACAACTAAGATAAACAGAATAGATAACAAATCATTAATCATAATCAACTATAACAAAACATCTATAGGAACGGTACACAAATTTAATATTACTAAGAAGAAATTTGTTAATAAAATAGCTAAACAAAGACTAGATTTCTTTCAACTTTATTTCAGCATTAAGATTATAATGCAAGTGCATCGATCTGGTGCCGCCTACCCTTCCCGATGCATGCTCAAAGTCCACCAGGGGAGGGGAAGCAAGAGTGAGATAAAAATCTCAGCAAGCAAACTGTTTAACAAGTTATTTAAACTTTCATGAATCATACCTCTTAAATTTCAGATTTAATTAGCATATGAATGCAATCATTTTATCCCGTATTAAATGCAAAAGAAAACATTTATTCCTCCACAAACCACAATAGATTAATCAACCACATTTAATCTTCCACAATTAACAATGTATATATTCTCGACCTCAATTCACTATCAATGACGGTAAAACACTAACAATTAATTCATGATTGACTACTTTAAATCCTCAACCACTACCACTACCAAAGGCAATAAAACATATGTATGTCTTACTTTAATACTATATTACTTCTCATATCCACAATTACTATAAACAAGTAAAGTAAGAGAAATGAGTTTATGCCACCATCACAATCACACAAGGGACGAACCACATTTCAAGATCACAACCACAACCTTCATTCCGTCAATAGCTCACAAGAACCAATTCCACATTACAACTATGAAGTTGTACATTCCACAAAATAACTTCACCACATTAGATTGCATATGTATGCAAATGATCATTCCCAATGCAATGCATATGAATGCTCATGCTATGCTCCACATTACTCTTGCCGAGTAGGTGAAGTGCGATGCATCGTATTTTGGCAATATACGAATGTTTCCGCGGGCGAAGAGGTGCGTCGACACGGCAATATACGACGCTAGTACTGCACGGTCGCGGCTATAAGCGGCGACATCCACATACAAAGGACATGATATGACATGAATGATTGAATGATATGAAAATTCATTAATCACATTAATTCATCCGCAAGGAGCATTATCATGCTCTCAACATAATCACATCCACCACATACTAATTTCATGATCAACATATTAACATTAAGCAAGAATTTCTACAATTAAAATATCATGCAATCATGGCAATTGTATCAAATTACGATAATAATGTAAACTGAATATAATATGAACAACAGGTTAAATGGTAGCAACCACCGCTACGTTTACTTGCCTCAATCCGATGAAGCGACGAACAACGAAAAGTCAAGGGCGCCGGGGACAAGACCACCTGTCCATAAGACACCTCTCAAGACTCAACCACAAAGAAACAAACACGACAAAAAAATAAAAACATCGCTAGAGACCCGAACCCGCGAAAACTCCTTTCCGCTCCATAATTCAACATTTTAATCTCTGCAGCAGCGCTGCTTCTTAATTTTGTATCTTTAAAAATATACGTCGAAAAATAGCAAATAATACCTCTCTGGAGTAAAATAATGCCCAAAACAGAGGAAAAGCTCTGCTCTGGCAGATTGGGCAGCCGCGTTCAAACGCGCACCCCTGACAGTACAGAGGTCTAAAAATTACCAAATTTATACAAAATCTAGATATCTAAATTATCTACAACTTTCCCAACTACGGCCAAGGCCAGAAAATTCATTTACTATTTGTAAACCCGGATTACGATCGACTGTTCCAACCCGACCGCTGCGGACAGCGATATTGCCGACTCAGATATCCTAGATCTCGTGGTGTAAAATTTGAAAGAAATACAGGAGATACATATGGATGTCTTCTACAACTTTCCTTTTGGGAAGACCCGCAGGAAAATTCGTTTACTATTTTAAATCTCTAAATTACCGACGGACAGCGGTATTTCCGACTCCGTATCTCCCAGATCCCACGGTATACAAATTTGAAAAAAATAAAGAAGATACATATGGATGTCCTCTACAACTTTCCTTTGGGAAGACCCGCAGAAAAATTCTTTTATAGATCAAAACTACATGACAAGTCACACAAGAAATCGATCTAAAATCATCCCGCGACTAAACTCTAATCGGGCAATTGATCTAATTTCTACCATCAAAATCTGTGCTAAGAACCTTAATTAAACCATAAAACAGAGGATTTGAGATGAGGTAAAATTACCACTCAAGATTTTCCCAAAATTTTCCTCCTTCTTCTTCTTCTCCTTCCTTCTCCTTCTTCTTCTTCTCCTTCTTCTCCTTCTCCTTCTCCTTCTTCTCCAAGGGCAGCAATGGAGGGGAACCACCTTGGGAGGGGAGTGGAGGCGCAAGGGGGGACAGGGGTGGCGCCAAGTGGGAGGGGAAGAAAGAGGAGGTTAGGTTTAAAAGAGAGGAGGGGGAAGGGTGCGGCTTGGGGAGGTGCGCACCCCTTGGGCCTTGGTTCGAGGGCGGTCGGCCCACCTCCCCGGCAGCCCACAATTGAAATTAAAATATTTTTAATATATTCTATTCCATTTTTAATGTTCTACAAAATTTTATTTTTTCCCCTTCCCGCGTTTAACCGAAAAACCGACGATTCTGCGATTGTTTTAAAAAATTATATCGTACCGACACTCAGGGTTTTACATCGAGGAAAGAGAGCAGGGCGTGAGCGGAGAAGTTGCTCTAGACGTAAATTGCTGGCCGCATGTGAAAGGTTGCGGCCGAACAACTCATGATGGATAGATGAGAGGAAAGAGATCAAAAGAATATTAGATGTCATTATTGAGAAATCTGGTGAAGAATATGAGGGAGAGGATCTCAAAGTGTAGAAAAGCTGGATTAGGGCGTGCATATTAAAGGGTTATCACAGACGGTTCGTATAACAAACCGTCTCTGATATTAATATCACAGACGGTTCGTATTCTAAACCGTCTCTGATATTAATATCACAGACAGTTCGTATTCCAAACCATCTCTGATATTGACTTATCATAGACAGTTCGTATACCAAACCGTCTCTGATATTCGTTATCACAGACGGTTCATATAACAAACTGTCTCTGATAATGACACGTCACCGATCCGTGGCGTATACCCCAGGATCCATTCTCTCGACATCGAATGGCGGGCACCGGCCCTCCACCGCCGCCCTTATTAATAACTCCCCATCTACCTTTCCACCGGTAGTCTCGCGTGAGTTCATCCACACTAGCTAGCTTCTTGCATCTCCTCCCCTCGACGACGCCAACTACCACTGTGAGTTAGCTCCTCTACCTCCTATTGTGAGCTAGCGCCTCCGTTGTGACACCACGGTCGGCTAGACAACACACTCTTATCATAAATGTCGAAAGTGCGTCTTGTTCAGCCGCACCGTCGTGCCACGAAGGGTTCATTAGCTTGTTATCCTATAATAGAATTTGTTGTTGTGCTTGCCTCTGTATTTGCTTGTTCCTCGACGACGCCGACTACTGCCATGAGCTAGCGCCTCCATTGTGGCACCACGGTAGGCTAGACGAAATTAAGAAGTCTAAGCCAGAAGCAGAAACTCAAATAAGCAGTTTGAGATGATCTTTTAACAAATACGATTGTTCATGTAAATACAAATGCATTGAACTTAGTGTTGTTGTATCTATGAGACCATTTTTTGCAGTAAAATTCAACTAAACATGTGCTTTACTTACAGAGAAAAAAAGCTCGAAAATTACCTGACACGTCAGGCGTGATTTAGACGAGAACATTTCGCAAGCTTGGGATGTAACTTTGATTGCATTTTACAACTTTATATTAGGATAGATTAACAAAATTATAATATTATGAAATTAATTTTAACGAACAATCTAGTGATATAAGTTTCACTTGGCCAATCATGATAACAAAAAAGTAAGGATTGTTTTGAATGCTGTCTCTAAATGAGGTAGAAGCTTATGATACAAGAGAGAGAAAGCTATTCACTTATAAATGCTAAAAATAGAAGATCAGCAAAGGAAATCAAGCTAACAACAATAAATGTACACAAATGTCTCATATTTTACAAAAAGATTTAAAAAAGAGGCCTTATATTTTTATACGGATCAAGTACAAGTTTGGACATCTATGATCTTGAATTTCACTTGATACATTCTTAGTTAAGTTTAAATGCGTGGTGTTCAAGTCACCCAATTTCCCTGTAATATCCTGTTAATGCTCAATTAATGCACGTTGAATTGTGAACCTAATTTCGTTGCGTGTTGCTCCATATCATGTCCACGCTTACCTGTAAAGAAAACATTAAAATAATAAGGGCGTGCTGAATGCATGGCAATGCAAAGTCAAATCTAATAATCTGTGGATGGCCAAAAGTTTTGGACCTAGCTTGTAGTTCTTTGAACTGTACATCACATGATAATCTCATGTCGTAATCTCCATGTGGATGTCTCACCATATATATGATTACCGTATTGGACTCCGATTCCCAAACTATGGAAAGTATAATATCTTGAAACCGTCATATTCTTCTACTTCTCACCGTATATATCATATTTTCGTCGACTGATAGCGTGAAGTAATAACCTTCTACTAACTAGAAGCATTGATTCGTCAACTCTCCCAACGAAATTCAAAACTAGCATGCATCTAGCCAGCTAGTAGAGAAAAAAAATCAACAAATTAACTTGGCTTCCTGTCGTGGATTGTGTAGATCCATATAGTCTTCGCACAAACAAGACTTCTAAAGCAATATATACATATCTACAAACAACTAGTAATATTCAAGATGCCTCCTTCGCATTAGAGGTCTACTTAAATCAGAAAAAAAAACCAAAATTCTTATAAATTCTTTATTAATCGAGAAAAAGAACAGATCTACACTACTTATTTTTAGTAGGATCGGATTACAATGGTACAAATTAATCATATATAAAAAATTCTCTTATTAATTGAGAGAACAAGAGAATATCCACACCACTTATTTCGATGAAACCAGATAATAACGGTACAGATTAATCATGTATAGACATTGCAATTATTATAATTGTATAATAAATACAATTATATTTTAAAAGTTAATAGAGTTATATAATAAATATAATATATTGTAATATCTAAACACGGAGTTGAGAGGAAAATTCCGCTGGTTCAATAGAAACTAAACACGTCTCTGTGTCAGCGTTCAAAGGCTGTTTTGTGTTTCCAAATGATTGAATTGGTCAGCCGGAACATCTCTATATATAACGACATTCCTGGACGTTCATATGATCACAAATCAATCAAATCTTCTGTCGTGTCTCATTAGTTAGCCATTATTACACAACTACGGACATGGCGAGGCCTTGGTCGCTTCTTCTGCCGATTGCTCTTGCCTTGGTCGCTTCTGTTGCTCACGCTGGTGTTGTAGAGCACACCTTCAATGTAAATACACTTTCATTTGTGCATGCAATTTTTTTCCTTCACTTCTCATGCATTTGTCCAAGCACATATAGCTAGGTGCATGTCGGACTATATGCATGCAAGTTTATTAGTAGTTACTGGACGTGCGCCCATGCATGGCGTCATGTCATTACTGCTAATTAATTTAGGCTCCTTCTCTTTGTTTAGTTTTGCACCAAGCCACCATGCAAGTTCGTACTGATTGTGCAAAATGGCATAGTGTTTATGCATTGGGCGGGCATGCTTGGTTGCCAGTGCATGCGAACTAAACAGTGTTGGTAATTAATCTGCCATGTTTGATGCATAGGTGGGGAACCTCTCCATTAGCCAGCTCTGCCAGCCTGACAGGATCATCACGGCGGTGAATGGCCAGCTTCCCGGCCCGACGATCGAGGCCAGTGAGGGCGACACGGTAGTTGTACACCTTGTCAACGAGTCACCGTACAAGATGACCATCCACTGGTAATGGATCACTTGCATGAAAATACTACTACATCTCCTCTTTGAAGTCAAATTTTCTAAAATTTAAACATCAACATATTTAAAATTATTAAGATTAATTACACAAAAATTATATTATTAGATTTGTTGTTAGAAATTTTATTGATATATTTTAATATAAAGTTATAAAAAGTAGCCATGGGCAATGTATACGATGATGATCTGGCTACACCGTGCCATGGAGACCAATTCACGTTTTCCATGGAAGAATAAGATGCCAAACAGAGTTTTCTGAAACACGCGGCAATACCAAACACGACCGACACAATTAAGCTCCGCGGATTCTAACAGAAGTAATTGCTTCGAACAGTACATAATGTACGGCTGTTGACAGTCTGTCCGTGGATGCAGGCACGGTGTCTTCCAGCGCGGCACGCCGTGGGCGGACGGGCCGGCGATGATCACGCAGTGCCCTGTCCGGCCGGGCGGCAAGTACACCTACCGCTTCAACGTCACCGGGCAGGAGGGCACGCTGTGGTGGCACGCCCACATCTCCTTCCACCGCGCCACCGTCTACGGCGCGCTCATCATCCTCCCCCGCCGCGGCGCCAAAGCATACCCCTTCCCCAAGCCCGACAAGGAGGAGATCGTGATGCTCGGTGAGTGGTGGAACGCCAGCGTCTATGACCTGCAGCAAACGGCGCACCTCACCGGACAGGCGGCACCGCATGCCGACGCATACACCATCAACGGCAAGCCGGGGGACTTGTACAACTGCTCCGCCCCTAACCGTACGTACGGTGTTGCAAATTGATCTTTAGTAGTGATGCACATATGGCGAGACCTGTGCTTATGTCAATATGTGTGCACGCAGACACGTACAAGTTTGAGGTGCGGCAGAACAAGACATACCTGCTCCGGATCATCAACGCTGCGGTCAACACGCCCCTGTTCTTCAAGGTGGCAGGCCACACCTTCACGGTCGTTGCTGCGGACGCGTGCTACACCATGCCGTACAAGACCGACGTCGTCATGATCGCGCCCGGGCAGACCGTGGACGCGTTAATGGTCGCAGACGCGGCTGTCGGACGCTACTACATGGCGGTGTCACCCTACGACAGCGCTGTTGATGCTCAGGGCATATTGTACAGCCTGACCACCGCGACGGCTGTCGTGCACTATATCGGCGCGCGGGACATGACCGTGCGGCCTGAGCTGCCGCGCCGGCCGGAGTACAACGACACTGACACCGCGCACCGGTTCCTCTCCAACCTCACGGCGCTGGTGCTCCCGGGCAGGCCGACGGTGCCTCTCTCCGTCGACACCCACATGTTCGTCACAGTCGGGATGGGCGACACCAACTGCCGGCCGGAGCAGAAGAATTGCAGTACGCCAACGATCTTCGCGTCGAGCATGAACAACGCTTCCTTCCTTCCCCCAGAAGCCACCTCCATGCTCGAGGCACACTACAAGAACAAGACGGACGACGTCTACACCCGCGACTTCCCCGACCGGCCGCCGGTCATCTTCGACTACACCTCCGAAGCGAGCAACAACGCCACGATGAAGCACACGGACAAGTTCACCAAGGTGAAGACGCTGCGCTATAACGAGACGGTGCAGATGGTGCTGCAGAACACGCGGCTGATATCTAGGAGAGCCACCCATGCACCTCCACGGCTTCAACTTCTTCGTCCTCGCGCAGGGCTTCGGCAACTACAACGAGACGACGGCGTTGCCGCAGTTCAACCTCGTCAACCCGCAGGAACGCAACACCGTCGCTGTCCCAACCGGTGGCTGGGCCGTCATCCGCTTCGTTGCCGACAACCCCGGTACGCAAAAATTACCACTGGCACTCAGAATGTCATGCCATGCATGTTGTTAACTAGTTGTGAAAAGTTTGATATATGACTACTTATCTTGTATCTATTGCAGGGATGTGGTACATGCACTGCCACTTTGATGCTCATGTTGAATTCGGGCTGGCCATGGTGTTCGAGGTTCAGGACGGGCCGACGGAAGAAACAAAGGTGCCGCGACCGCCGATGGACCTGCCTCAGTGCTAATCATCACTTTTAATTACGGTGTTTGGATATGGTGCATGGATATGTCAATAAGAAGAACTGCAGGAGCTAGACCAGCTTTGTTTGGGTTGCGTGGTATTTGACTAATATTTCTTCGTTGATTAGTAGCATGCATTGTTTGTTTAGCAGCATCTGTAAGCTGAGTCATGTTTCACTGATGTGTGTTTGTCCTGGTAGCTTTGGTGAATTGTTTGTTAAATTGTTTGTTTGTTGGGAGCGAGAGCAATAAGTCAATTATCGAATTGTATTCTTTTGTTGGAAAGATCAATAAACTTTATGTGGTCATATAACTCATTTGTTGTTGAAAATGACTACATTTCGAGCCAAGAGGTTTTGGCTGTTTGTCCATTGGAGGTGTACCACGTGTAGGTTTCTTCAGCAACATGCATTGAATCTGTTTGGCTTTCTGTTTGGCAAAGTAGTAGTATAAAAGTTCGAAAATTACATGGAACCTCAATTTGTAAACTTGCATGGTTGTCCGATGACCCGCACTAGCTCCTAGCTTCCTGTACTTGAAAATTAAGTTCATAAATCCCAAAACTTCGTAATGTTAGCATTCTACGTCGTAATCTCGGTTATCAAAAAAAATTAGCTGATGTGGCGTCCAGTGAGCACAAGGTGGAGATGGAGGTGCTAATGTGGCGTATTGTAAGACTGGTATGGCAACAGAGTGGGTAAATGGTACTTCAGAAATTTTTTTCTAAGTATTTACAAATTCTTCACTCCAATAGCTACAGAGTTATGGAGATCAGAATTAGAAGCTAAGAACAAATCAACAGTCACAAAAACCCAAGTGAGGGATTTTTCGGCTCCTCATCGGCCTGACAGCCACTAAGAGTGCGGTCCGACCGGCAAGACACCGGCGGCTAGTTTGACTAGCTTGACCACAACAGTCTGACCAATGGCCAGTTGGACCGAGCTAAGGGGTGGTCTGACCACTTCCCTGTTTTTAGAACAGAAAATCAACCCGAACCAAGACCAGGAAATATACAATTCCCAAGTTCTTAACCAAATGAGATGAAACTTTGCATGCACCTTGCTTATAGTCTCATGAATCTATTCCATCCAAAGATCGCAAGGATCTTGGTCAAAGCTTCAACTATTTCCCAAGACAAGTAATATTGCATCAAAACTGGGCAAACTTCATAATCTTAGGGTATGATTTGCTCATGAGTAAAGGATAGTCAAGATGGTTCTAAATGAATTTTCATATGTCATAGCAAACAATTTTTCCCAAAGAGTCAAAGCAAAAACACTGGGCTCAATAAACCACAAGATAAAGTCAACTCTGAGCAAAACCAGACAACTTCGAAATCCTATAAGACTTGGTGTCTAGATGGATTGGATTTGATCTCCAAGAGACATCTTCATCACTTACACATCTTTGGCAAACCACAAGATGAAGAAAATGAAAAAAGAAATCAAAACCAACAAGAACAAGAGCAAATTAACCAAATCAAAAAGACACTAACAGTGATGAACAAAGTTAATCCACTGCTACTTAAGGATGGAAGGATTACACCCACTCCACTTGGATGACATGAGAGCACACCACATCACTCACACATCTCAAATCATAACCCTAGAATATAAGGTTGGAATGGTTGGTTGGCTTACAAGTTACCATCCCTAACCCATTAAATAAATGAGACAAGCAACCTATATCTAACCCTAATGGATATTGTCTACTAGCCTATTTATGGAAAACCGGTTAACCCCGCACAACACGGGTTTTACTCACACAAACTTAACTCATATAGCTTTTAAAAGCACATAAGCCCGAATACACTAAGTCTTTAGTCTTTGGTTCACTTGATCTTTTCAGTATCTCTTTGACCTAAACCACTTTTCCAAGTGTCGTTCAAGTGCTATGATTTTGATCTAACGTAGTTCTTGGTATTTGGCCTCCTTACCAAAATACCCTTCCTTGACCCGGTCTTCATATTCCCTTGCTAGCAATTGTCATGTTTACTATGTATTGGTGCACCAATGGTTTGCCACACATCGGCAAGTCTCTCATATTCTAGTTCCACCAGATCATGCCTCACTTAGACCGACCAAGCGACTTGGAGCAACCCGTTGCTCCAACCTTCCCTTCAACTTTTCCCACCATTCTTGTGCCACGCTTGATCTCAACCATCTCACCTGGTATCCTTGACCGTTTTGGACCTCGACTCCTCCATGAGCATAGCTTCAATTCTTTCCATTAACCATGGCTAACTCTAAACTTCCATGTACATCCAAAGATAAAGAAATCATTTTCGGACACAAGTTCTTCACAACTTGACCCACGTTAGTCAAAACATGCTTCATGCAATATTAATGCAACGACCAAACATAATTAAACTCAATCCAAAACCAAATTCCCAAAATCCAACAAATATCCTTTAGGGCCGGTCTGACCGCCAACTAGAGGGCGGTCTTACTAGTTGAACTCAGAGCAAACAACCCTTTGGAATGTTGTAACCGTTAACAAAACTCTTCTCATACCACTCAATGGTCTGACCGCTCACCCTAGCCGATCTAAACAACAACCTCTCTAGCGATCTAACCACGCCTCCAACTAGTCTGACCGGTGGCCCCCAGCGATCTAACCGCATGCCCTGGCTAGTATGATCGATTCCCCTCTAAAGAAATGCAAACTTTGCAAAATTCAAATCCCAACTCCACAAACTTGGCAATGGTTCATCACACAACATCATAGGCATTCTCTCATGGTCTCCTAATCTCCTCCTTTAAATATATTGGTAGTTTCTCAAAAATACAAATAGGAGGCGGTTTTAGAACTAAAGGGGAATTTTGCAAGGACAAGCTCAAAACTGTCACAAAAGAATTGAAAAGACTAAAAATGACCATATGAGCCAGAAATAAAGTGAAGGAACTAAAACGAACAAGTTTTCCACAAAAGACATAAAATCTACCAAAAGAAATGGAAAATCTCACTCTATGTCCATATGAAAAGATAATTGTTCTATGTGACCTTTGTCATGGTGAGAAGAGATCATGATACGGGGTGCCTGATCTTCACGACGTAGGATCGATAATGATAACATGGATCCGTGCAACTTGACGAACCGATGGCACCAACTACTATCAGAACAACAACCTGCGATAAAAGAATTCGTCCAACCACATGTTCGTAATCCCGTGTACCCGACCAAAAAGCAGACGCGTCGTAGCTCTTAAGAAACACAAGGAATCACATGAACAACGATGTAGAGAAACGCCCAATTCCTCTCTAAGTTGCAATCAGATGGCAAACTCTAGGAAGAATAAGCGTACATCTCTCTCTTGAAAATAATAGATTCAATCATGGTCTACTAAACAGTTACATATTACAAGACTTATATAACCCTTGGGAGGCCACAAGGTCTCCTACTCAATTCCTAAGTGTTTTAGACTCCGACTCTCACAAAAAGAAAATAAAAATAAAAATTCATAATGCTTTTGAAGATAAATCCTCCTCCTCCAATGAATCCAAGATCACCTCAATCGGACCTCGTATGTGAAAGTTATTGCCTTTATACGCTAGGTATACAATCAGCGATACGGTCATACTGTTCCGAACACCTCCAAGTCAATCGAACGGCGAGATTGTTCAGCCTAGTCTGAACATTACCATAAATATTGACTGTCCAAACTTGATCGAATGACTCAGAAGGGCAAACGTTCGGTGCGGTCCGAACGTCATCGTCGCTATCGACCGTCAATACCGATCGAACATCACATAATGAACGAACGTTCGGAGCGGTCTAACGTCTCCAAGGCAATCAGGTGGTCCGTTGAGGATCGGACAATACGACTTATTTGGAGTGGGCTGAATGTTTCCAAGGCGATCGGGCGGTTGGTGGAAGATCGGACGGTGTGATCGTTCTGAGCGATCCAAACATCTCCGAAGCATCTGAGCATCTAATGCTAATCGGACAGTTTGGACAATCAAAACCATTCGAATTGGTCCGAACGTTCTGAAGGTCTTGCGAGCGCCCAATGTGGATCGGACAGTCCTGAACACATCTAAGGTCGATCAGACCGATCCGAAGGTAGTTTTTGATACCAATTGAAATCATTTGAATGGCCGAAGCATCTTTATGAGCTTGATTGTTCTTGTGGTTGGTCTGACGTGGCAATGAGGACTTGAACGTGTATTCCCTTGCTTTCTCCATTAGCTTCTCATCTATGGCTCCAATTCCAAAAGCTTCACATCGTTCAAGCCTGAGAATGCACAACACATTGGAATGAGGTAGTATCTAGTTCTCACATAAATTACAACCAAATTCAATTAGGAGCGAATTCACCTATTAATTAATTTGTTTAGCTCGTGCTCATGTAATCGGTCCAATTGGGATATCCTCGTCATCTTGTACGCTTGAAGTGGTGAACAATGCACTACTATCGATGAGACCTTCTAAACACATCTTCACTTTAGGTTTGTGCAGAACGAGTATGGGTCTGCATATAAATACATAACATAGTAGTAGCTCTGTATCTCCAAATATAATAATTAAATACCCAATTAAATTAGATTTCACCTGATAATATTTAATACGGCTCAATAATTTCTTCTAGTCAAATAATATATTTAACTAAAAAATGTTAAGCATATCTGTATCCGCATCATCCTCCCTTTCTTCAAGAAAAGCCTTCCTCGGCTTTTGATAGCCTGAAATTATACTAAACAAAAAATACAATGTATATGCGTGGTAGATATATTTATCATCTACACTTCTCCTGTTTAGAACATTATGCACATATAAAGATGTAGCAATAAAAAAGAATAACACATATATATGGTATATATATGAATCAATTATTATGTCATTCTTATTATTTTGCACATACCATTTAGTACAACAGTTACCATAAGATGTATGCATTGCAATACTGTCATTCGTATCATTCTCCCTCCTATAAGAAAAAGTAATCCTTGACTTTTCTAAGGACATGGACAAGTTTTCAAAGGTCAAAACCCGATCAAGTTGTTCAAATATGGGGAAGAAAATTTTAAGTGTCTTGCATGCTTTAACTGCGCTACTCTGATTACTTGTACATGATCATACATCAAAGGATGCCACAATCACAACCCTTACCGTACGCAAGGGGCGAACCTCATTCCATGACCACATCCACAATCCTCATACCACAAATAGCTCATATGAGCCATCTCCACATTACAACTAGAAAGTTGTATATTCCACAAAATAACATCACCACAATATATTGCATATGTATGCAAATGAATCTTTCCACAATGCAATGCATATGAATGCTTTCATGCTATGCTCCACATCACTCTTTCCAGGGCAGGAATTATAGTTCATCGTATTACTACCACAAGGAGCATTATCATGCTCTCAACATATCCATATCCACCACATATTAATTTCATGTTTCACATTATAATATTAAGAAAGAATTCCACATGTCTACTAGCAAAATATCAACATATCAATTGATCAATACTTGCTATCATCTCCACAATTAAAATACCATGCAATCATGGCATAATGTATCAAATTACGATAATAATGTATCAAGAGCGCTCAGGGACAAGACCACCTGTCCAAAAGATAACTCTAAGCACACGGCCACAGCATACAAATACGACTAAAATAATAAAGATGTCGCTAGAACCCCGAACCCGCACAAACTCTTCTCCGCTCAACAATTCAGCAAATTACCCTCTGCAGCAGCGCTGCTTAACAATTTCGTATCTTTAAAAATATTGATCCAACTACAGGAAATAATACCTATCTGGATTCATTACTTAAATCCTACATTTTTCATGTAGACAACATAATTTTATTTTGATCATTGCTAGGGGTAAATTAATGCCCAAAACAGAGCAAGAACTCTGTTCTCGCAGATTGGACAACAGTGTTCAATTGCGTCCCAGAAACAGTACATGGGTCTAAAAATTCTGAAATTTGTACAGAAGCTATATTACCAGATTCAATACAACTTTCTCAATTACGGCCATGAGCATAAAAATCATTTACTACCTCAAATTCATAGATTACCGTCGGTCTGTACCAATCTGCTCGCCTGACGAACAACAGTATTCCCGACCCTGTAACTCCCAGATCCCACGGCCAAAAATTCCGAAACAAATACAGAAGACATATCTGGAAGTCCTCTACAACTTTCCTTTTGTGTGAGTCCGCAGAAAAATCGTTTACTAGGTCAAAACCGCATAAACACACGTGCTGTGCGAATCAATCTACAGGCAGACAGCAGCTATTCTCTAATCGGGCAATTAATCTATAATCTCCTTTCAAAATCCGTGCCAAGAACCCTAATTACTCCATAAAACAGAGGGTTTAGGATTAGAAAAAATTACGTAGAGAATTCCTTGGGATTACCTCTCTTCTTTCCTCCTCTTCTTCTCCTCCTTCTCTTCTTCTTCCTTCTGTTCTCTTTCTTCTTCTTCTTCCTTCTCTTTCTCCTTTACTCCAATGATTTGCAGCTTGTGGGGGGGTGATGGAGGGGAAGGCTGCGCCAAGGTGGAAAAAAGGGAGATGGGCCAAGGGAGGGGTTTATAGAGGGGGTGCTAGGGTTTGGGAGGGGGTATAGGCCCCATTTGGGTTGGCTGGCCCACCCCTCCGGACAGCCCAAAATATCCAAATTAGTTGTTTTAATTTATTTTTTAAAGTTCGGATAATTATGCAATTTAATTTTCACCTCCCACGATTTGCCGAAAAACCAGCGACTCTGCGCTTGTTTTAAAAAACTTACGCCGTAATGACGTTTAGGGTTTACATTCTCCCCACCTTAAAAGGATTCGTCCTCGAATCTCGCTCCTCAACCCACGAGACAAAACGAACAATCAAGGAAAGAACAACCAAAGAATAGAGCATCCTAAGGATAGAACATCACAAGGGAACAACAACTACGGGTTCTCACCTGCCTCGAAGAACTCGGGTCCTTCTTCCACATTTGAACTTCAAGCTCTCACGTCACCTCCTGCTCGGACTGATTCGTCAAGAGAGCCTCCACATCTACTCTGACGAGTCCACGACACACGCCGGTCAACGCCGAGCACTCGCAACTCTTCTGTCGGCTCTGAGCGGCCAACAGATCCTGTCTTTCTCGCATAAATTTCCCGCCACAACTGTCAAGCCACTATCTAATACCATCCTCCTTAGAATATTTTCCTCTATATATTATAATCAGGATAATACATTGTACCCCTTTTCAAGAATTCAACCATAGATTCTACTCATAACATTACTTGAAGCACAAACAATAACTGTTACAAATGTAACACAATCCCAAGAAGAATGAAACATTCTTAAGCAACACACCAGCAACCAGCTTTCCTTCAAAGGACCATGGTCCAAATCAAAGGATTCACAACAAAACCATTCACACTCTCCAAATAGACATTTGGAGAATCCACACTGCACAAGCCAAGAGTGAAAATCACTCGACAGACCAAAACATTCATTTTCTTTTCCTAACTGGAAAAGAATACACCACAACAAATAACAACTCAATTTGCAGATGACCTCTACCATAAACACATAGTTTAAACAAGAATCAAGACAGCTTATTACTGCTCAAGATATTATTAATTTCTCAATTCATTCCCCTTAAAAAATTAACTTCCTTGAACCAAGGATTTCAAATCATCGCCCAACACACCAACCAGTTGCCACACATCTCTTAAAGGTCTTTGCAACCCAAATTAATTACCCCTTTCTTGGAGAGACAAAAAAAGTAAATTCCAGCACAAAGAAAGATGTTACCATCTGCAATAAACACAAGACCAAAAGAAATAGTAATAAATCTTGGACAACAAAAGATAAGATCACAACTGAAGGCACATGCCTCCTCAAGAAGAACAATATCAAAACTCAACCAATAAGAATACAGTATTGACATTCGAGCTGAAGAAGCTCTTATGCGGTGAAAATATTGTCATTTGAGCTCAAGTAACTCTTATGCGGCGAGAATAAGAAGTCAAACACACCAAAAAATGCACAATCTAACTTCAACCTCTAATACTTTTACCGCACTCTTTCTTTTAACAAAGAGAACAACTTTCTTTGATTACGGTATCACCTTGACAATTCCAACAAAGAGAATTGAAGACCACAACACATTAATCCCTTAAGAACTAAATAAACCTCTCAACACGACACTTTACTTAAAACAATTTCAGCTACCACATAAGTCATGAGATCAAAAGATCGCATTCATAATTCTCAAACTTTTGATTTAAATAGTATCATGTAAGTTATCAAATTCTTTTATTTATAGAATATTCAACATTATCATCACAACCACATACTGACCATCATGCTATCGTTAGAATAATATATTCTTAACAAGCATCATCATATCCTCAAATCCCTACACAAACTCTTCCAAAGGAAACACAAGGAATCACTCCATCATGTTTCTATTAACTAAATAAGATTGCGACTACTTAATCTTGGAAATCCTAGTGCATAAGCCACCATATTAGAACAAAGCTCTTAAACAAGATAATACTAGAACATGGCAATCTCGCAAAACATGCTAGTATAAATCTCTTATTAGATTCCATGTATTCAATTCTAATTGATGGTCAACTCTATTTTAGCACAAATTGATTGTACTCTAGTCATAACTGGCAATAATTGATTGTTATTTTATCATAACAACATTCATGATCCTAACTCCGTTTTACAATCATAAAGCAATCATGAGCATAGATTTAACATTTCATCTTATGTTTAGCAATTAGAACGAAATATCTTCAAACCTCAATATGTATGATCACCTCACAACTTTATTAATTCTCACATCCACAATTACTATCAACAATTAATACAAGAGAAAATAATCTCATGCCACAATCACAACCCTTACCGTACGCAAGGGGCGAACCCCATTCCACGATCACATCCACAATCCTCATACCACAAATAGCTCATATGAGCCATCTCCACATTACAACTAGAAAGTTGTATATTCCACAAAATAACATCACCACAATATATTGCATATGTATGCAAATGAATCTTTCCACAATGCAATGTATATGAATGCTTTCATGCTATGCTCCACATCACTCTTTCCAGGGCAGGAATTGTAGTTCATCGTATTACGTCAATATAAGATGCTTCCCACGCGATAAGAGGTGCATCGTATTACGGCAATATACGATGTTGTACCGGTACGGTCGCATCTAGGTGCGGCGACATCCACATATGCAAATGACATGAATAATATGATAATTCATAAATCACATTAATTCATCCACAAGGAGCATTATCATGCTCTCAACATATCCACATCCACCACATATTAATTTCATGTTCCACGATATCACATTAGCAATAGTTCCATATGGCTACTAGCAGAATATCAACATATCAATTGATTAATACTTGCTACCATCTCCACAATTAAAATATCATGCAATCGTGGCATAATGTATCAAATTACAATAATAATGCAAATTGCAAGTAGAAGGAATAACAAGTTAAATGGTAGCAAAGACTGCTACGTTCACTTGCCTCAATCCGATGAAGCGAAGTAAAATCAAGAGCGCTCAGGGACAAGACCACCTGTCCAAAAGACAACTCTCAGCACACAACCACAGCATACAAACACGACTAAAATAATTAAGATGTCGTTAGAACCCCGAACCCACATAAACTCCTCTCCGCTCAACAATTCAGCAAATTACCCTCTGCAGTGCTGCTTCACAATTTTGTATCTTTAAAAATAATAATCCAAATACAGAAAATGATACGTCTCTGGATTCATAACTTAAAATCCTACATTCTGCAAGTAGAAAATATATTTTTATTTTAATCACATCTAGGGGTAAATTAATGCCCAAAAAAGAGAAAGAATTTTGTTTTGAAAGATTGGACAGCAGTATTCAATTGCTAGCAGCACTACAGGGGTCCAAAAATTATGAAATTTCTATAGAAGCTAGATTACCAGCTCTACAATTTTCTCAATTACGTTCATGAGCATAAAAATCATTTACTACCTCAAATTCCCACATTACCGTCGGTCTGTACCAATCTGCTCGCCTGACAAATAACAGTATTCCCGACCCCGTAACTTTCCGAAAATATTACAGGAGACACATCTGGAAGTCCTCTACAACTTTCCTTTTGGGAGAGTCTGCAGGAAAATTCGTTTACTAGGTCAAATCCACGAGGACAGACGCGCTGCGCGAATCAATTTACAGGCATACAACAGCTAATCTCTAATCGGATAATTAATCTATTAACTACCATCAAAATATGTGCCAAGAACCCTAATTGTTCATAAAAATAGAGGGTTTAGGATGGGGAAAAATTACCTAGATGAAGAATTTCCCTACTTTTTTCTTCCTCTTCTTCTTCTCCTTCCTTCTCCTTTCCTTCTTCTCCTTCTTCTTCCTCTCCTTTGCTCCAATGGACATCGCCTTGTGGGGGTGATGGAGGGGAATAGGTTGCGCCTGGGGTGGAGGAAGGGGTGGCAGCTGCAAAGGGGTGGGAGAGGGGTCCCTAGGGTTAAAGGCGGGGGTGCGGTTGGGGGTTGGTGCGCCACCCCTTGGGCCTCGGCCCAAGGGCGGTCGGCCCACTCCCCAGGCAGCCCACTATGGATTTTAACAGAATTTTTAATATATTTTATTTATTTTACAATGTTCTACAGTTTATATTTTTCCCTTCCCACGATTTACCGAAAAACCGGCGATTCTGCGATTGTTTTAAAAACTTACGCCGAAACGACGTTCGGGATATTACAGCCATGTAGCCTCATGTAGCCATCTTTGAAAAACGATCCACAACGACAAAAACATAATCGCTCCCCCTCTTAGTTCTAGGCAATCCTAAAACAAAATCCACACTAATATCCTCCCATGGGGCATTGGGAACAGGTAAAGGGGTATACAAACCGTGTGGATTCAACTTTGATTTCGCTTTGTGGCAGGTAATGCAGCGCTGCACATACCTCTCCACATCTTTTCTCATCTTAGGCCAATAAAAGTGATCTCTCAGCATAGACAACGTCTTCTCACGTCTAAAATGTCCCATCAATCCACCTGCATGTGATTCCTGTAGTAATAGCAAACGCAAGGAGGATTCTAGAACGCATAATTTGTTAGTGCGAAATAAAAACCCATCATGGATGTGAAATTTATCCCAGCCTTTTCCCTCTTTTCAATGTGCATAAGGAACGAAAAAATCATGGTCATGAGCATATAAATCATGCAAACTTGCTAAACTAGGGACGTGCACTCCTAATTGAGTTAAAAGTACACTTTTCCTAGAAAGAGTATCAGCTACAACATTTCCCTTCTTATATTTCACAATGTAAGGAAATGACTCAATGAATTCGACCCATTTGGCATGTCAACGGTTCAGGTTTGCTTGGCCCTTTAAATACTTCAATGCCTCGTGATCAGAATGAATAATAAACTCTTTAGGCCATAAATAGTGTTGCCAAGTTTCTAACGCACGCACTAACGCATAAAGCTCTTTGTCATAGACCGGATAATTCAATTGAGCACCATTCAGTTTCTCACTAAAATAAGCTACCGGTCTACCCTCGTGCATTAAAACACCGCCAATACCCAATCCACTAGCATCACACTCAGTTTCAAAAATTTTAGTGAAATCAGGAAAAACAAGCAACGGTGCTTTAGTCAAGCGTCTCTTAAGTTCAGCAAAAACATTTTCTTGTGCTACCCCCACACAAATTCAACACCCTTTTTGTAAGTTCATTCAAAGGGGCAACGATGGTGCTAAAATCATTCACAAAACGCCGATAAAAACCAGCGAGACCATGAAAGCTCCTTATCGACTTATGTTCACTGTGAGTTGGCCAATTTTAATCGCTCAATTTTAGACTCATCTACTTCAACTCCCTATGCGAAACAACATAGCCCAAAAGATGACACGATCTTTGCAAAACGTGCACTTCTCTAAGTTACCAAATAACCTAGCCTCACGCAAAACTTGTAGAGCTTATCTAAGATGGTCTATGTGTTCGATTCAGTCATCAGAAATCGAATATCGTCAAAGTACACAACCACAAATTTACCAATCAAATACCTTAAAACATGATTCATTAAGCGCATGAATGTACTAGGTGCATTAGTTAAACCAAAAGGCATGACTAACCACTCGTACAACCCAAATTTCATTTTAAAGGCTGTTTTCCACTCATCCCTTCATGCATTCTAATTTGATGGTAACCATCGCAAATCGATCTTAGAGAAAATAACAGACCACTCAATTCGTCTAGCATATCATCTAAGCGAGGTATAGGATGATGATATTGAATTGTGATATTATTAATCGCTCGACAATCCACGCACATACGCCATGAACCATCTTTTCAGCACAAGGGTTTAAGCTTTCACGTACATACCCTTTGGAGAGAAGCTCTTGTACTTGTTTCTGAATTTCCTTTTTTTCTCGGGATTGTTGCGGTACGGTGGTCGGTTCGGCAGCGACGCTCCTGCAATCAAGTCGATCTTATGTTCTATCCCGCGGATTGGTGGTAGCCCAGCTGATACCTCCTCTGGAAAGACGTCGCTGAAATCCTGCAAAACACGAACAACACCACTAGGAAGAGAAGTTAAGTCGTTAGTCAAAAGAAATGTGTCTTTTTACAATAGTACAACGTGCACCAAATTAAGATCCTCACTGAATTTTCTCATCTCTGATTTGGTGGCTAACATTACCAAATTCTTTTCTCCCTCACGTTTCTTGTTACTACTCAGATGGTTCTCTCGCTCTTGCGCACTCTCAACGTGCATCTCAATTTTCTACATGGAAGAATTGACAATCTGTTGCGGTGTAAGCGGCTTCAAGATGACATCCATATTGTTCCATCGAAATGTGTAGCGATTTGTACGCCCATCGTGAACAGTGGAACGATCATATTGCCATGGTCGTCCCAAGAGCAAGTTACATTCCATCATAGGCACAACATCGCAGTCCACGGTATCGGTGTACTTCCCAATAGAAAACGTCACACGCACCATATAGTTCACCTTCACTTCCTCTTTGTTGCTCAACCATTGCACATGATAAGGACGCGGATGCGGCAAATACTTCAAACCCAACTTATGACATATATCCTTGCTAGCCAAATTGTGACAACTCCCACCATCAATGATCACTTTGCACACCTTACTCTTATCAAGCTTTGCCCAAGTCTGAAACAAATTGCACCTCTGTTCGAGTGATGGTGATGGCATCACACTAAGCACCTTGGGCGTGCAAACAATGGAATACTGCTCAGTGTTAGGAAACTCAGGATCGCACTCACATTCTTCTATGTCATCAGTGTGCAAGACTGCCTATGCATCAGGCGACTCATCATTGCTAGCTGAAACATAACCGCCATCCTCTATGATAGGCACAGTTCTGACATTTGGGTAGTCCCTCTGAAAATGGCCAACACCCTTGCACTTGTGGCAAATAATGTCACGTGAACGGCCTGTCGACCCCATAGATGAGGTCGCACGAGCAGCGGGCACCACAGGTCGATGCACTGGTGATGGTGTACTCTCTGGCTTCTTACTTGCGGAACTGTGCATCGTAGTATTGCCTCCAGTCGAAGTGCCCTTGTTTGGCTGGCTATTGTTATATGGCTGTCCTAGACTGGCTGAAGAATGTGACCGGGCAGTGAACCGTGCGTCGTCAATCACTTGTCGCTCGGCTTTGTGTGTTTGGTACAGCAACTCAATCATATCATTATAGGGATGGTGATTGATAATGCGCTTGACAGCATGATTCATGCTAGCTAGAAATGTCGCCACGGTCTGTTCTTCACTCTTGCGGACATCTGCATGAATCATGATAGTCTCTATTTCCTTATGATATTCATCAATTGATTTCATACCTTGTCGTAGCCCTGTCAACTTCTCAAATAGTGAGCGCTTGTAGTGGCGAGGTACAAAGTGTCCCCGCAAATGCTGCTTCATCTGCTCCCACGTGATAATCGGCTACTCATGGCACTCCATGCGCTTACGGATGAACTGCTCCCAGCAATGTGTGGCATAATCATCCAAGCCCGATCTTCACGGAGGACAAATATGCGATGTGAAGATAACTAGTCATGAGCGACCAAGATAGTAGTGCAACCCGACAATTCTTGAGGCCAACCACGCCTATGCAATGACTCGCAACAAGTATTCGCCAACCACACTCTAAGTTCCCAATCCACACAACCACGCACGAAGTTGGAAGCACAGAAAGGTTGCCGTCGAACGGCCGCTTTTGCAATCTCACTAGCAAAATTACAAGAGCAAAGGAAGAGAGAATTCTTAAGTTTTTGGTAGCACTTGGCTAACTATTCTGAAATCATATAGCTGAAAGTTGTCCCCTTAGAAGCAAGAAAAAGGCGTATTTATACTAGAAACAACCCTCTTAGCTAGGTGTGAACATACTCCAAAATGGAATCTATTTTCGTGTGCCCTTTAGGTTCCCTAGGCTCTAGTCTTGAAACTTGCATATCTTTTGACTCAGGCCTCCAAATGATGCACCGTTTGTTGTGCTGGAAAGATGACTTAATTTCTTATCCATTCCTGCTCCCCATGCATGCTGGACATGCCCATATTTGTGTGTCAGTAGGTAGAATTTGGCAGTCAAATTCGTCACAAGATGGAACGCTTGATGGCCCGAATACTTGCTAGTATTCTTGATGTCCAGCTCAGCCTTCTTCACATCCAACTCATCATAGGTGGATGTTGTTAAACAATGTACTCCGGTAGCTAAGTCTTGATCCTTGTAATGAGCTCCTTCTGCTTGAATTATCTCCGTAGGTGCAAACCTAAGTAAAATAAGCATACGAGACTTAGGCAGTATATAATTCTTGTCTACAACAATATTAGATTCAGCTAGGCACGCATTCACCTCTTGTTGTATTTGCTTAGTACGGTTCCTAGTCATGGGACCCAAATAAGCCTCTTTTGTAGAAGCTTCAACTTGCAGTTATGTAGAATCTTGTGGAGTAGATGATGAATGAGTTGAGCCAAGGATGTCCTCATCAGAAAACAAGCCTAGATGGTGCCCTCTTCACAAGAAAGAGGGGCACGATCTTTGCAACTACCAGGTTTTCCAGCGGAAACTGGAGGATTACTACTCTAGCAAGGGCCTGCTTTTGACAATTGAGGAGTTGGGGCAATCAAGTTATCGAAAGCACTCGGACAAGGACAAGGACATTCCATTCCAGGATCCAAAGCACACTATCGAACATATATATGGAGGTTCGTCAGCGTACGAGTCTAAGCGATAGTATAAGCTTGTCGAGCATGAGGTAAACTCTGTTGACCCTACCCTTGTAAATAATTTACCTGAGTGGTTAGAAGTCACCATCTCTTTTGAGAAGGGTTATTGTCTAATCCATTTGACTCGACCTGGTCGGTTTTCGATCGTGGTAAATATGTCTATTCTTTTTCAATAATAAATTCAGTTTTTATGGGTTTTCATTGTCGTATGTCTTGTAGAGCTTCTCTTATGTTAGTTCGACTACTTTTAGTGCTTCCAACTTGTTTAACTGGTCAGATACGGGAATACCACTAGCTGAAGTCTCTCCTCTCTACATGTGGTCCTGCCCACTAGAAGGAGCCTTCCTAGTGTCAGTCTATTCCTAACTCTTGATATTAGCATACAACAATTGAGTTGCCTACGAATATGTTGAATGAATATAATAGAAGACAATCTGAGCGTTTATCCTTTGGTCATTCATGATTCGATTAGTTTCAACCTAGTCGAAAGGGAGTAACACCACCTAGTCGGAGTCTCTCCTCTCTGCATGTGGTCCTGCCCACTGAAAGGAGCTCCCTAGTGTCGACTCATTCCTCACTTTTGCTGCCAGTACGTGATAGTCGAATTCTACAACGATGGTCGGATACATTACTCTGCTCTCTGTATACTTCATTATGTACTATTTGTACTGTTTCTTTGTGTAAACAAAGTAAATAGTCAGGGGCTAGGATAGAGTTATCAAATAATTCTATTTCTTAGTCGTAATTTCTTTTCTCTTTCATTTTTTGTTTTTTGTCTTACGAGTGCTAATTGCTCAATAAGACAAGATGCAGGATAAGAAAGAAGTCCGTCCATCATTCAAAGGTAAGTCATTACAAAGTTGTTTCTATTTACGAACTTTTTTACTTTGGAGGAGAGGAAGAGGCAAGTTCCATTTCTACGGACACTTGTTGTCCAAATGGCTCTATTTCTTCAATCAGGTGAGACGCAGATGAATTCGTGCTCGATGGGATACAGGTTCAGGTTCTAGTCGCATGCCTTGAGTTTTGCCAATGCATAGCTTACAGCACCCGAACTACATCCCTAATTGACTGTCTTATTATCCTTCAGAGTAGCAAAATGCTTTTCCAAAGACTTGACTTGTAGCGCAATCGTACTCGTGTGAGTGGATGTGGTCTCCTCAGCAGGGATGATCTTTTCGCACCAAACTCACCGAGTAGATTATTTAGAAGAAGGCTGCAGTCTTGAAGGTTCGCCTTCATCGACTTTGTTTCTTCTTCGCTACGAGTCATTGCTTTAGAAAGGCGTTTCTTTTTTACCATTGACTCTGCGAAAGAGTTAAACTTGGTCAAGGCAATATTCATTATAGCTGTAAGCTTTTCTATTACCACGTAGTCGTAAGTTTTATTGTGACCACTACATGGTCCTAAGTTCTTCTACGACCACGTAGTCGAAAATCCTACAAGACTAGTTTAAAGAACTGGTCGAAGGTGAAGTTTTTTCTTACTTGAAAATTGAGTTTCGAGCAGCTTAATCCTCTCACCTTTTTCCTTGCTGATATGAGTAAGCTCTCTGATCACTTTGGTTTTCTCTTCTATTTCGGTGAGCAGATTAACTCGATTTAGTCTCTGTTTCTGTTGAAAAAGAGAGAAAGGTAAAAGAAAGGCTAGAAGGATACATACATAAATAGACTTGAGCTTCAGGGCTGACCCTTTATCCTTTCTTCTTGGTTTATGCTAGCAGATTTGGCTTTAATGAGGCTTATCGATAGATTGGCATTTTCTTCCTTTAGCCTCCTTGCATCAGCTTTTTCATTTTCGAGTGTAGAAGGCAAGACCTCTGCATCTAGCCAGGACCTGCAAAGGTTAAAGGTAAACCTGAAATTTTGGTCGTGTGGTCAAGACAAAATTCGACTACATAAGTTAGATACTTACGATGCCACTGCCTTCTTGGAGATTTCAACATTTGCTTGTTGAAGGAGCACAAGCTATCTGTGGTACTTAGCCACAGTAGCCATGTCTTCTAATGCTCTCTTGAAAAAGAAAAGCAGTAAGCAATAAGCGGAAGAAAAGTATGAATATTTGGGTTGTCAATACTCACATTCATACTCCTACGACCCTAGTCCGCCACACCTTCTCAAGATGATTGTGGTCGAAGATGTACTCCTTATTTGGGAGATCATTAGGGTGTGGGACTAGGTTCTGAGCTTGACCGGAAGAAGATCCAACCACAAAGGGTGGATTAAAGAATGAAGAGAAGTTACAATTTTCTTCTCCTCCAGCACTTTCTTTCATTATGACCACTCCAGTGGTCGTAGTCTTCGCAGGTTCGACTGCAGCTTTTGTTGCTACAGTGATCATTTCTTCAACCACCTTCTCTACTGTCTTTTTGATGGCCAGTAAAGCCGCAAGAAGTTTAGGCGATGAAGAGGCCGAACTACAATCGCAAAGAGTAAATTAGCGGTTGAGAAGACTAAGGTACAAAATAGTATACGTGCTTACATTTTTATACCTTTGAGTCTTTGCTTTTATTGTGAATCTAGAAGAAACCTTCCTAGAAAGTGGTTTCTTCTAGATTCACAATAAAAGCAAACCTTCCTTGAAAGTGGTTTCTTTGACTTATTCTCCACAACCACGTTTGGTTGTGAGGGAGTAAGGATCTCTTCGACCACGTCCGGTCGAAGGTCTACAGCAAGGATTGTTGTTCTTTCCTTCTCTTATCCCTCCTGATGGCTGGAACCAGCTTCAATCATCGGGATGATCTCATCCCCGATCACAGGTTCTGCTGTCGTGGCAATCTCCTTCACAAAAAACAAAACCCTTCTAGTTTACCTTTTCAGGACGCTTGATAAAGCCTTCGGAAAGGCTAACTAAGTTAGTTTTGATGTTACGATAGAAGAATACCTTGATCTTAGGAGTTGATTGCTTCATTCCAACTGTCTCTATTTCACTTGCCACACATATATCCACGACAAATTGTTCGATAGGAGCTCTTGAAACAGCCGGAGAAAGAATTCTAAGGGGGACAACATCATCTGCGCTCCCTTTTTCTCATCGACTGTCTTAACCAGTCGACGCCATTTGGCCAGAGGAGTCTTCATCTTTTCAACCCCTCCGACAACCATCAATTCGACCCCTTGGTCGTCTTGACAGGAATCCAAACCAACGCTCTACAGAAGAGGAAGATACCACTTGGTCATGCTCTTCGACTAAGAAATCTTAAAGATGAAGTCGATTTTTCGATTACCTTTAAGCGTTTTTCCCTCTCCTTGGCAGAAACATCTGCCAAGATATGAGGAGCCTCCACCTCAAGTGATGGAGCCTTCTCACAAATAGCCTTGTCTCGAGAATTGATTTCTTCCAAATCAAGGTCTGTACAGGTAAACATGGTAGTCGATAAGAAGTACTCAGAAAATATAACCTAGTTACGAATTCATTGGAGATTGAACCACCTCTTCACTGATCGTTTCCCAGTAGAACCACCTCTTCTTGTCGTGGAGATTGATTGGAGGTAGAGAGTTCGAGCGAGTTGAAGCAAATGGGGAAAGTGAAAAATCAATGTGCTGGTTACTTCTCTTGAGAACTGAATATTTGCTTCGAGAACCTAACGTTTGCTTTGGGAACTGATTCGACTGACAGCTCGAGAGAAATTGATTGCGTTTTACTCTGTCCGATGTCTTTCTGTCTTCACAACTCAAGCAAAATTAATAAGTTGACCAAGCAAATTCCTAGTCAATAAAGATCAAGAAGGTCTTTGCTTTTGACCACTCTATATCTACGACCATGCCTGGTCGAATGAGTTATTTTCATTTGAAGTTGGGAGGTTAGATGACGAGGATAGAATAATACTCAAATTATTACATCATTATATTCCTCGAATATATTCTTTATCAATAAGGAGAAAATATGACAGAATGGTCGCAAGTTCTTCTACGACCACATGGTTATAAGCTCTTCTACGACCACATGGTCGTAAGTCCTTCGACGACCACATGGTCATAAGTCCTTCTACGACTACGAAGTCGTAAGTCTTACTGCGACCGCTCTATGGTCGTGAGATTTCCTACCATGAGTCTACATCCAACCAACTTTCCTGTGACAATGAACTGCATTGTCGGTTCATCTGAAAAGGCAGTTAGAACATGTGTTAGTCCACTAATTGCACACGATGTATCTCTGACAATAACCACTACACAGAAATGGTCTCTTGTGTCTCTCTGACACAGCCTCCGTCAGGTGGTTTCCATTCGAAGCGTCAAGGCGTCTTCCGACACGGAAAAACTGTCGTTGCTTCACCAGCTATTTAAAGGTTAATATCCGAGGGAGAGAGGGGAATTCGGTGAGTCATTCACGCAAGATACTACTAGCAATTTGTGTAACTCTCTGTTGTAATCCACTTTTTAGGAATTAGCAATGAGGCTTGACGTAGGGTTATTATTCTCTTAGGAGAAGACCTGAACCAGGATAAAGTTTCCTGTGTCTCTACTTCACAACCACATACGTCGAGTCTTCTTAGAGTTCCCCCGAATCCAAACAAATCATACGTAAGACCGATATTAAAACGTAGATAATGGTAAATGGCGAGAAACAGAGATACGCTCATGGAGGAGCTGAGAACCAAAATGATCGAGGATGCCAGGTGAGATGGCTGAGCTCAAACATATCACGAGAAAGACAAAAAATATTGAAAGAAAGTTTGAGCGGTGTGTTGCACCATGTAGCTTAGTCAGTCTAAGTGAGGTGTGATCTAGTGAAACTAGAAGGGGAAAGACTTATCAACACGTGGCAAGCAAGTGGTGAACCTACATGTGGTAAGTATGGCAATTTCTTATAATGAAAGATGAAGACTGGGTCAAGAAAGGGTGTTTTCGTAGTTTGACCAAAATACCGGAAACTACCTTGGAAGAAAGCCGCAACGCTTGAGCGGCAATTGGGAGAGTGGTTTAGGTCAAGGAGAAACTGAGAAGATCAAGTTGAATCAATGTTAAGGACTTAGCGAATTTAGGTTTATGTGCTTTGAAAAGCGTGAATAAATGTGATGCGTGAGTTAAAACCCATGTGTGGGGTTATCGGATGTCCCCTTTATGTTCTAAGTGAATAGTATCCACTAA
The DNA here is from genome assembly GCA_036346245.1 of Bonia amplexicaulis. Lineage (NCBI taxonomy): Eukaryota > Viridiplantae > Streptophyta > Magnoliopsida > Poales > Poaceae > Bonia > Bonia amplexicaulis. Next base: position 211,292 of record JAYGGG010000533.1, on the reverse strand, counting down.
AATTTAGATTGGTACTGGTTACCCTATCTGTTTAATGAGGTGGGATGGAGACTTGTAGTTAACCATGAAACAATCCTTTCATTGAGACAAGTGTTCTAGGATTAGGGTTTGAGAGAAGTTGAGTATTGTGGTGTGCTCTTTTGTCCTCCTGGTGGAATGGTTGTAAAACATTCATCTAGCAATACATCTATCTTTGTTCGCCTCTCATGGATTCATCTCATGTTGATTGATTTGCTCTTGATTTGGTTGGTTTTTGCTCTTCTCTCTCCCCTTCTTGATTTTGCTATGCCAAGGACATGTAAGATATGGAGATGCCCCCTGAAAATCAATCTCCATCCATCTAGGTACTTGGTTAGCAAGTTCTTAAAGAAACCTGATTTTGCTTGGATTTGACCCTCACAAGTGATTTCTTGATCTGATTATTTTTACCTTGATTTCTTTGGTGTTCTTACTTGTTGTGACATGTGAAAATATGTCTAGAGCTATCTTGGCCATCTTATATCCACGAGCAAGTCATATTCACCGTTTTTTAGATGCAATTTTGCTTAATCTTGAAAAAGGTGTAAACTTTGATATGGCTTCTTACAATTCTTGGATGGAATAGTTCTTGAGACCTTAAGCAAGATGTGTGAAAATTTTCATTTCATTTAGACATGTATTTTAGGTGTTGCACCAAAATAGATCGCGTCAGACTGTTCTAGATAGAGAGGTCGGTCCAACCACCTCCACCAATCAGATCGTCTTGAAACTGATAGTTAGACCGCCAGACCAGTTGGACCGGCCCTAGTAAATCGGTTAGACCACTAGGAGTTTGATCTTCTTCGGAGTTTGATCTATTGAGCATTTTAATTCAGGTTTTTGGCTGTTGATCGTAATCTCTGTAACTCTGTAATTATTTAAATAAAGGATTAGGAATATTGGGGTAAATTTTGGATGGCATCATTCAACCCCTTTATTGTCTTTTGGTCCTACAAGTGGTATCAAAACTCGGTTAGCTCTTTTTATAGATTTTAAATAGCACTATCAGCCATGGCATTAAATAAGAATTCAACTAAGACAACTATTTTTAATGAAGTTGATTTCTCTTATTGGAATGCTCTCGTATGCAATCCTACATCGAGGCTCAAGGGCATGCAATTTGTATTAATGTCAAGAATCCTTATGTCGTGCCGACCAATGACCAGGTGAATACACTGGATATAGAGGTAAACAAGAAGGCACACAATTTTTTGATTCAAGTGCTTAGTCGATCTGAATTTGAGTGTGTTGCTCACTTGAGGTCTACTCATGAGATCTGAAAGATCCTCGCTAATTCCATGAGAGCTCTACTGCGATCAAAGAAGTAAGACAGAACCAGCTGCAGAAAGAATACTCAAAGATAGAGCAAAAGCCTAGTGAATCTTTGGATGAGTTGTGGGGAAGATTTTTCAAGATCATTTATGTCATGCGTGTTGTTGCCCTTGTGCTTTCTGAATCTGAGAATGCATGCCAACTATTGGGTGCTCTTGATGTTAGAGTTTAGAGAATGAAGATCACTTCTATTAATGATAACACTGTTGCTAGTCACCTTAAGGATGCTCTAGATGAGATAGATTCTCTCAAGTCTAGTGATGATCATGATTGCTTAGATGTTGTGATAACCTCAAATCTACTTAACCAAAATCATGCTATTAATAAGTAATTAATATATTAAAGTGGGATTCAAACTTTAATCACAACACAAGAATTAAGATGAATAGAGTCATTATACAAAAGTCCGAATACATAAACTTAATTACAGAATTGAACCTCATAAATTTACAATGCTACCAGTCCAATATACAGAAATTGCAATCACATGAACTACAAAGTAATAAAATTCTAAAGTAAGTATTTCAAATTACAACTCCATCCATTTACAAGAATAGTATTTTACGAAGACAGTTCATCAATTAAATCAAACACCTTCGGGTCTTCATAAGCCAGCTCAAGTTGAAATGCCTACAAAATCATGTTAGCCACAACCATAAGATATAAATCTAAAATGAATTTTGTTGAGGGAGGGTCCCCGCGCTACCTCAGGCCCACGACCACTGAGAGCGATGGCACCTATCGGAGGATCTACCCCGATTTAAATCCCCAATCAACCCCGAACAAGGTGCATAAGGCCAACCCGAAGGGGTCCAAAGGCCAACCCCGAGTGAGGTACGCGAGGCTGACCCCAGAGTGGTCCGGGGCCAACCCCAAAGGAGGTACGCAAGGGTAACACCAGAGAAGACTGGGGCCAACCCTGGGCAAGGTACGTGAGACCCACTCTGGAAGGGTCCGGGGCTAATCCTGGGCTAGTACGCAAGGCCAACCCTGGAAGGGTCCAGGGCCAACCCCGAACGAGGTACACAAGGCTAACCCTGGGCGAGATCCAGGGCCAACCCCAGACCAACCTCGGAGTCTCGGACGTGGTGGAGCCCGTGCGGGGCAAATGACGTAGATACCCCTAGGAGCAAGTTAGGTCCTGAGAACAAACTTGTAACTTTGCTTGCCCGCCTCTCTCCCCCTATAAGTAGGACCCCTTGTAATGGGAGGGGGGAGGCCATTGAATACACTTGGTGGTTGTGTGCTTGTCCTTGAGTCCCTTAACATCCTCAGCAGTCTTCGAATTCGATCAGGGTGCTTCTAAGTTTACTGTTCAAATTTGTACCAATGACAGTTGGCGTCGTTCATGAGGGCCTGAGTAAGAAGTCATGTTGCTTAGGAAGATGAGGGCACAGAAAGGTTGCTGGGCAGGTCCATGCCGTCTGTGTGGAGGTTCTCTGAACTTTGCCTTGGACCCTGTCCACACGGAGGCCCTCTGAACTCCATCTATGTGGACTCCGCCGCACTGTTCACGTGGAGCTCCGCCGAACTCCACCACGGACCTCCTCCGGACTCGCTCCACGGCAAGGCCCTGTGTACCTGCCCAGACTCCATCCGGGGTCCTATTTATGGAGCGCACAGATCCCTTGTGGTTAACTCCTGAGAAGATCACCCAAATAATTGAGGACAGAGGGAGACGCACGACGCAGGCATTCGTCGCAATGGTCGAGCCCTGCGTGGCCTATCCTCACATGCCGGCGACGCATGACCAGACAAACTCCCTAGCATTCCTGGCTCCTCACTATTCTCTACTTCCTTTTGTTTCCACACGTTCTATCCTCACCCATTCTGTACTTTCACTCCGTCCTCTTCTGTAGCTTTTCACCTATTAGTTCGTTCAATGGTGCCGTCCTCTCCCACACATGCATCAGCTCCCTCCTTTCTTTTTCCTCCCCCATTTCATCCACAGCTCTCCTCCAGGCCTGGTGCCGTCGCTCTCCGCCAGCCCGTCCCTCTGCACCCGGCGCGCTCGCCCACGTTGCTCCGAACACGCTCCGCGGCCGTCTGCTCCCGCCGGGTCTCCGTGCCTCTTGACCACTGTTGGTCCTTGCCAGTGTTAAAACTTTTGGAAGCAAAAAAATTCCAGTCACCGGCGAAAGGAACGAAATTTTAGCCGAATTAAACTTGTTTCCGTACCCTCCGAAAGATACAAAATTTTGTCCATTTTGAAAAATTTCGTCCTAAATTTGTAATCCTGGTCCTTGCCTCCGGACCGGGACTTCCACCCGCGTGGGTCCAGACATGCTCCGCGGTCATTTGTGCTCCCATCCCGCTCGCCTCCACCTTGACGACAGTAAGTAGGATGTCCTGGCCTCCCCTTATGTCTTCCAGGCCATCTGTCGCCCCCTGGAACCCCCAGGAGTCCAAGCCACCACGCCCCCTAGACTTCCCGGGGTCCTTCATGTTGGAAATAATCTTGTTTAGAAGTCGTATGCAAGTTTTGGTTGTAATCGAAGTTGAGTTGAAGCAGGAATTAGAAATCGGAGTCGGAATTGGTTTTGTATTCCTAATCGGAATCCGAGTAGGAGTCGTAGATTTGGGTATAAAAAGAGGGGACTCATGTAATCAAAAGTACGCCGAGAAAGAGGAAAACGCAAAGCAATTTCGAGAAATAAAGTAGAGAAAAGAACAATCTCTGAGCTTTGAGAAAAAGTTAAAGGCGTGGTCGAAGTCGTCCTATGACAACGACAAACGTGGTCGGAGGGACCTACGACCACGGCACGCGATTCGGGCGTGGTCGGCGTTCGACCACGAAAGAACGCTGAAGAAGACGTCATCGGAGAAGCGTACGACCACAGTAAGGTTTTAGCAGAACCGGTCGTAAGGGTTCGGAACTGGTCGTAAACAACTCTAACCGATTGTAAAGATCCTGGGGAGGCCGTAAGATTTTTCAACATTTGGTATCGGAGCAAGGAAGCAATGGAGGTCAAGGCTGCAGAGAAGAAAAGCGCAGCTCACGAAGGCTCCGGCGAAAAGAAACTGTTGCCTCCACCACCGCGAGCACCGACGAGGGGAGCATTGGTCCTGATCCAATTCCCCATGCTGACCGACACGAATTACATCCTATGGGCTGTAAGGATGAAAATCGTCATGCGATCTCTGTGAATATGGACAACAATTGAAGGAGATGCACCGGTCGAAGAGACACAGGACCAGGGCGCTCTGGCCGCCATATCTTAGGCTATCCCCGACGAGGACTTGATGACCATTGCAGAAAAGAAAACTACAAAGGAAGAGTGGGAAGCAATCAAAGAGATGCGCATTGGAGAGGATCGTGTCAAGAAAGCAAGAGCACAAAGTGCTGAAGAGGAAATTTGATCGTTTGATCATGGGAGAGACCGAAGGCGTCGGTGAGTTTTCTCAAAAGCTCACGAGCCTAGCTGGCGAAATTTGGGCTTTGGGTGTTGAATTGCCGGATTCAATAGTCATCGAAAGGCTATTCAGTGCAGTCCCTGACAAATTTCACCAGATCATAAGCACGATTGAGCAATTCGGAGACATGACGAAGATAACGCTAACCGAGGCAGTTGGTCGACTTTGAGTTTTCGAAGAAAGCCAGAAGGGGTGATGCCAAGGCAAGGAAGGAGGGGAGCAGTTGCTGCTATCCCGAGCCCAGTGGGACGCATTAGCGACAAAGGAGAAGAAGAACAATGAATACCACAACAGCAACGCGAAGAAAGAACGCAGTAGCAACCGAGGTCGCGATCGTGAACAGGAAAGATGGCGCGACTCTAAAACTGACAAATAAAATATTCAATGCAACGAATGCAAGAAATTCAGCCACTACGTTGCCGAATGTCGAAGCCACATTTAGTGCCATAATTGCAAGAAGTATGGTCACTATGCAGAAAAATGCAGGAGCAAGAAAAAAGTTGAAGAAGCTAATCTTGCTCAAATCCATACAGAACTGGCTTTGCTACTACCTCATTATACAGAAGACCTGCCGACAATGGTGATGCTAAATGAAGGGAGAGCGTTCCTAAGTTTAATGGAGAAGGGAGAGGAGACACAAGATCAGACAATAGAATGGTACCTCGACAATGGAGCTACCAATCATATGATAGGAGCATACTCAATGTTTCATGAGCTAGATGAGAAAGTATTCGGCAAAGTAAAATTTGGAGACAGCTCAACCGTCCAGTAAAAGGAAAGGGCACAATTTTGTTGAAATTCAAGGATGGAAGTCGAAGACCGCTACCAGATGTATATTACATACCAAGCCTTCGCGTCAATGTTATAAACTTGGGACAATTAACTGAAGAAGGGTGTCGAGTTGAATTGGAAAGCAATTTTCTGAGAGTATTTGACAGCAGTAAGCGGTTGCTAATGAGGGTTCAAAAATCAGCAAATAGGCTATACAAAATACTGTTGAAAATCTGGAAGCCAGTCTGTGCGAAGAGTAGTCTAGAAAAACCAAAGGAGAAATGACTTCATTTACTAGCAGTCGAAGGCGAGCCAGAAGTCGTAACCAACAAATCAAATGAAGAGCAAGTCGTAGCAGAAGGCAAGGAAAAGTCTAAAGTCGTAACAAGCCAATCGGCAATAGTTATCGGATGTGGTCGAGAAAGCGATCGACCACGGCAAATGAAGTTCAGACATGGTCAGAAAGACGTACGACCATGGCAAACAAATACTGAACGTGGACGGGAAATGTCACGACCATGGCAAAAGGAGTTTGGACGTGGTCGAGAGGCATTACGACCACGGCAAACCAGCAGTGCGCGTGAAGCCGACTTCGGACGACCGCATATAGGCACAGGCGGTCGAAGCATCGGCCTGAGTGGTCGACACGGAAGCACAGCCAAGGAGCGAAGTGGTAGCCTGAGTGGTCGACAACGACCACATGAAGCAATCAAAGTCGTGGAAATCAGAAGCTCAGGAGGAGCTCCCACACAACAAAGAGAAGGTAGTCAAAAGCCTGGAGTATGGATCATGAAGTGGCAGGAGGAAGCAATGTGTGAAGAACGGTGGTCGAAAGCAAGACCACATAAAAGTGAAACTAGCAACTGATGGAGGAAGACATCCAAGGAAGAAGCAGGTGCAGGAGAAGATCAACATGATCGAGAAGGAAGATCGGCATGATCGAAAGTCACTAAAGATTAGGGAGAGTATGATGGAAATAATCTTGTTTAGAAGTCGTATGTAAGTTTTGGATGTAATCGAAGTTGAGTTGAAGTAGGTATTAGAAATCGGAGGCGGAATTGGTTTTGTATTCCTAATCGGAATCCGAGTAGGAGTCATAGCTTTGGGTATAAAAAGAAGGGACTCATGTAATCAGAAGTACGCCAAGAAAGAGAAAAACGCAAAGCAATTGTGAGAAATAAAGTAGAGAAAAGAGCAATCCCTGAGCATTGAGAAAAAGTCGAAGGCGTGGTCGAAGTCGTCCTACGACCACGGCAAACGTGGTTGGAGGGACTTACGACCACGGCACAGTTTCCGCAAGCGTGGTCGAAAGGTGTTCGACTACGACAACGCTGAAGAAGACGTTATCGGAGGAGCGTACGACCACGGCAAGATTTCAGCAGAACCGATCGTAAGGCTTTAGAATTGATCGTAAACGATTCTAACTAGTCGTAAAGATCCTGAGAAAGTCGTAAGATTTTCCAACACTCCAGGCTGTCGCCCCCTGGGACCCCCGGGGTCCAAGCCACTGCGCCCCCAGGACTCCTCGAGGTCCTCCAGGCCGCCTCGTCCAGACTGTGCCCCGGGCTTCCGCGCCGTCGAGGTGCCGCGTCCACCGCCAGAGGTGGTGCGTGCTTATCACCTCCCAGCCTGGTCCAAGGCCATGAAGAGAACCCCATCAAGGCACCGCCCGTGACACTTAGACAGCTGCCGAAGCCGTCCATGAGTTGCTACGCACATCGCCTGTCCGGAGCTGTCCAAGAACTGCCGCACCTGTTGCCTGAGATCGTCACCTGTGTCAATCCGTCAAAGTAAAGAACGCCAAGAACATCCATGCAATCATGTACATACTACGCATGCAGCCATGCACATACTGATGAGAAGATTTGGCCTAATTTTTCGGTAAGAATGAGATCTACGATTGATTGATATGACATTAACAATGGGGCATCCTACAATCGCTACACCTTATTCTTGTCATTACGAATCGTGTCTAATACAGATGATCTTACTACAAGCAATCAAGAATCAAGCAAGAAAGAAATAAGCACGATCTAAATTTGCGAATGAAATAGAAAGTTTAATTGAAGGCCTGATGTTGCGGTAGTTGGTCTAGTCGACACAAATACACAACTGAGATTTTTTGAACGAAAACTAATCTAAATAAACATAACCCTAAAAGTGGCATCCCTGGTCCTATTTGAGGGGCTAGGGATGTGGAGAGCATATCCATGAGGGAGGGGAAACTTCCCACTATAACTCTTCATTTAGGCTCAAATTGATACAAGGCACAGGGCCTAGGTTTAGAACTGATTCAGAATTATTTTGTAAATTGTGGCGTGCTCATGTGGAGTTTTGAGGTGGGACCAGAACTATTAGAAATAGGACGTCATAAGATCTCTAACAAGTACAAGATCATGTCATTTGGAGTTCGTATGCATATTCTATTTCATTTGAAGTCAGCATTGTCTTTGAAGGCCGAACTGGATTTTAGAACATGCCCAGTTTTTATCCTTGGTTGTCCTAGGCTCAAAGTGACATGGTGACCTCCAATGTTCACCTTAAACATGTCCGTGACTCCATGTGCATCTCCTTAGCCCTTGCCTATGTTCCTAAAACAATCACATTATATACATCAAGCAACAATCTATTCTCAGAAGCTAAATTAAACAAACTCATATGATAATTCAACTGTCATGTATGTGCCCTCGTTATAATTTTTTATCTAGCATCTTATGAATAAGTGTTATATATATCCAAAGAAGTAATATCGCCATCATATACAGTATCGAGTAGGTGGGGTTCAGGAAAAGTGTGCAGCAACTCGCATGCAGCCATGCACATACAGTACGGAGTAGTTGGGGTTTAGGAAAAGTGCATGCATGCACCGGGCAATCCCCTCCAGCATGTATCATGGATCATACGGAAAGTAGGGAGTGGTAGCTAGATAACCAGTCCCAAGATTGTCGGTTGCTTATAGCAGGTCAAACGAAAGCAAGTCAGCCCTAGCTAGCTAGGTGAGCCCACACATGTGTCGGTTCAATTCAAAGGCGAAGCTACCTACCTGAGCAAAAGCAGATGGTAAAAGAATAGTGAGAAGACTGTGTGCTCGCATGCGGCTCATTATGCATGAAACACACACTACTACATAAAGCCTAATACTAGACGGTCAATCACAGACGGTTTGACAAAACCGTCTGTGACCGACACTAATATAGACGGTTTTAATTTGGACACTGTCTGTGTAGGCGGTGTCGGAGAAGACGAGTATCACAGACGGTTGTTACCGATGAACCGTCTGTGATACTTTAGTATCACGAGGCGGTGCATGTATTAAAAACCGTCGTGATAATCTGAATTATCACGCAGACGGTTTGTAATAAAAACCGTCATCATAATAACAATCACTCAACTACGCACGAGATGGAGATCACAAATAAAAGGCAAATTTATTAATTTCAATTCGAGGCAAATTTATTACAAAAGTCGCAGAGATAAAGAGATTCACAGATTCTAATCTTCTAGGCTTCGTACGCTTCTTCTTTGACTTTGGGACTTGGAGGAGCGCCCGCTGAGTTCTCGAACGCCGTTAAGATTGTCCTTGTCCTCAGCACTTCCTCCTCCAGCATTGGCAAATGATCAGTAGCATAGCTCATAATCTCGTAGAGGATAGCATTATAAGATTCCTCAGAATCTGCCGTTTCTGCTTGAACGGCAATGCTATCCATCAGTCTCTCCAATGCCACAATTGCTTCTTCCGCTTTGTGCACATTGTGTATAAGAACCAGGGTGAGGGCTGTTTCCCTGTCTTGAGCGGCGAGGCGACGCCGTCGACGGCGGATGATCAGGTTGAGCTGACGGATGCAAGAAAGTCAGGGACGAAGAGCAGGGCGTGACCGGAGAAGCTGCTCCAGATGTAAATTGCTGGCCACCTGTGTAAGATTTCGGCCGAACAACTCTTGATGAACAGATAAGAGGAAGGAGATGATCACAAGAACAGTAGAATCCATATTGTACGTAAGAACAGTAGGAGATGATGACAAGAATAGCACAGATGAGAGGACAGTACGTATGTACAAGACCTGGATCATTGATATATCACAGACGGTTTATAACTAAAAACCGTCTATGCTATTGATATATCACAGACAGTTCGACAACCGTCTGTGATAACCATCAATTATCACTGACCTATAATTTCAGACGGTTCACAAAATCGTCTGTGATGACATTTTTAAACCGTCTGTGATGACTTTTTCTGTAGTAGTGATAGCAACCTAAAGAGGAGCACAGGCCAACATAGTGTTCGAGAGAGAGAAACAGAGAGGAAACGTAAAAATGTCAAAAAACAAAAGAGAAGTCGGGGCGTATCTTGCACTGTACGCTCACACGTATAGGCTTTTTACCACTGTTCGTGCAACTTCTCACGACGGGATCGCAACTCCGGTCCCACATGAATTGAACCGTTACCCCATGACATCCTAGTCCAATCATGGAAGCCATAACGTCGGGCCCACAACGAGCACGACCTCCACCAAGAAGCAAAGCCACAAGGATCGATTTGCTATCGGAGCCGTCCCAGAGCCGCAGCAGGCTCTGTTGGTGTGTCCAAGTCGCTGGAGTGGGCATCTCCTTGGCCTATCGAGCTGTCGTTTATGCAGCCAGCGACTCTTAAGACCACCTCGCCACCAAGTCCTCGCTTCGTCCAGACCGCGTCCGGGTGGCCTCGTCCGGACCATCTCTGGGAACCTTCACACCGGACCATCGCCGTGTCGCCCAGTCCGGACCTTCGGACCACTAACACGTCTCGATAGCTTTGCTTCGATGTGGCTCACCTCAGCTTCAATGGCTTCATCTTGGCCGGGTTTCGTTTCACCTCGATGACGCCTCCTCGACTAGGGGTCTCCACCTAACTCGATAGATTCACCTCAGTGAGTCTTAACACGCCTCAATAGCCTGGCCTAGATGGGGCTCACTTCAGCCTCGACGACTTTTGCCTTGGCAGGGCTTCATTTCGCCTCAATGGCATCTTTTCGACTAGAGGCTCCTCTTAGCTTGATAGATTCACCTCGGTGAGACTTAACACGTCTCAACGGCTTAGCCTCAGCGTAGCTCACTTCGACCACAATGGCTTTTGTCTCAGCCGGGCTTCGCTTCGTCTCGATGGCATCTCCTCGATTAGGGGCTCCCCCTAACTCAATGGATTCGCCTTAGCAACATCCAACGCGTCTCGATGCCTTAGCCTCAGCGTGGTCCAACTCGGCCTCTATGGCTTTGCCTCAGCCAGGTTTCGCTTTGCCTCGATAGTGTTTCCTCGACTAGAGGCTTCCCCTAACTCAATGGATTCGCCTCGATGAGATCCAACACACCTCAATGGCTTAGCGCCGATGTGGTCCAACTCGGCCTTGATGGCATCTCGCCGACTAGAGGATGCCCCTAGCTCAACGGACTCAACTAGCGAGCTATAACACGCCTCCACAGCTTGGTCTTGGCGTGGTTTACTTCAGTCTTGGAGGCTTTTTGCCTCGGCTGAACCTCGTTTCACCTTGATAGCATCTTCTCGGCTAGGGGCTTCCCCCTAGGATGATAGATTTACCTTGACGAGCCTCAACATACCTCGATGGATTGGCCTCGGCGTGGTTAACTTTAGCCTCGGTGGATTTTTCTTCAGCTGAACCTCACTTCGCCTCGACAGCATCTCCTCAACAAGGGGCTTCCCCTTGCTCGAAGGATTCACTTCAGCGACCTTCAACATGCCTCGATGGCTTGGCCTTGACATGGTCGATGATATACCCCTCTTCAGGGTCGAGTTGATGATATCCCCTCCGGGGTCGGGATGACGATATCTCTCACTCCGGGGCCGAGTCTTCGCTGACTTACATCCACCCTACAAAGTCGGGTCTCCAACAAGCGCTAAGCTTTCCTTTTTCAGATAGGGAGACTAAAATTCCCTCCCTATGGTGGTCGAGCTTTCTCCCCCTCTGGAGTCGAGCTAATTTTTATCCTCCACCGGGGTTGAGCTAATTCTTCTCCCCCACTAGGGTCGAGCAAATTCTACCACTCCAAGGTTGAGCTACTTCTCCCATTAGGGTCAAGCTAATTCTTCTCTCCCTCAGGGGTCGAGCTACTTCTCCCCCTTAGGGATTGAGCTACTTCTCCCCCGTCGGGGTTGAGCTACTATTCTCCTCTCTGGGGTCGAGCTACTATTCTCCCCTTAGTGGCCGAGTTAATTCTCCCCTCTGGGGTCGAGCTACTTCTCTCCCTCCAGGGTCCAGCTACTTCTTCCCCCCGAGGGTCAAGCTAATTCTTCGCCCCCTCTAAGGTTGAGCTACTCTTCTGCCCTCCAAGGTCAAGCTAATTCTCCCCTCTGGAATCGAGCTTCTTCTCCCCTCTATAGTCGAGCTAATTCTCCCCATTTAGGTTCGAGCTTATTCTCTCCTCCAGAGTCAAGCTAATTCTCCCTTCCAGGGTTAAGCTTATTACCCCCTTCGAGGTCAAGCTAATTCTCCCCTCCATAAGTATTACATATAGCTATTGAGCTTCTTGTGTCACCCCCATCGCATCTTTTTATATTAGGCCTACTATGACGCCCGCCGTCCATCCCTGCTTGTACTAGACGTATTATGATGCCTCTCACCCTTAAACACATATTCCTATGTTGCCCTCTTGTGGAATATATTCATGTTCACGTAAGTTGCGTGCCGGGTTGAGTCGGTGGTTTCCCCCCATCCGGGGTCGAGTTGACAATCTCCCCCGATCTAGGGTTGACTCGGTTGTTCCCCCCCAATTCAAGGTCGAGTTGGCAGTCTCCCCCGATCCAGGGTTGAGTTGGTGATCTCCACCGATCTGGGGTCGAGTTGGTGATCTCCCCTAATCTGGGGTTGAGTTGGTAATCTCCCCCGATCCAGGGTTGAGTTTGTGATCTCCCTCGATCCAGGGTCAAGTTTGTGGTATCCCTCCTAGGGTCAAGTTGGCCCTATTCCAAAGCAAAGTGCCGCTCATGAATTTCGTCTCAAGCGCCAAGTTTTTTCTGATGGGAGATGGTGACATTCTCGTCTCTCTAAGCGAAGTACCACTCGTGAGCTTCGTCTCGAGCGCCATGTTTTTTCCGATGGGAGATGGTGACATTCTCGTCTCTCTAAGCGAAGTACCACTCGTGAGCTTCGTCTCGAGCACCAACTTTTTCTGATGGGAGACGACGAAATTCTCACCTCCCGAAGAGAAGTACCGCTCATGAGCTTAATCTTTGTAACATCCCAAAATTTGTGACCTTTGAAAATTTAAATTCAAATTAAAGATTTCTAAGTATTTAGAACTTATTTGAATTTTCCAGAGAATTTAAAATAAATTTCTAGAATTAAAATAATTCTTAGTATGAAGATATAATACCAAAATAAGCTATAAATATTTTTATTTAAGTCTAAACTATCTCCAGAATCCTCTGTAATTTTTATAAAATTTTTGGAAGTTATTTCGTATTTTTCTAAGCCTTTTTGAAGCTTCTAGGCTTTTCTGAAAATCAAAAATCAAAAATCAAAATAAACTCTTCCTCCGGGCGACGCATGGACGGCCTAGATGCACCCACATCGCCGCTATTCCGCCACCCGTTCAACCCGCCTTCCTCCCCTCGCTGGCCGACACGTGTGCGGGCCAGATCCACCCACGTCGCCTCGACTCATCTTTTGCCGTCCCTTGGCACTTAACGCCCTCGGCCGTCCGATCCACCCTACGCCACGCGCCGTAATCTCCACCGCCCGTGCTTTCCCTCTCTCTCTCGCTGACAGACCGGGCCCGCCTGTTAGGGCTTTCTCCCTCCCCACCTTCGTCTTCCTCCCGCGCGCCGCCCGCAACCGCCGCCCCGATCCTTCCGAGCGTCGTAACCGCCTCCCGGCCAATTCGCGCCCACCCTCCTTTCCGTGCGCGCGCCAACCACCCCCTCTCCCACACGCCTGCGCCCGTTGAGTTCCCCTCAGCTTCCTCTCTCTCGTGCACCCTTCCCCGGCCGCCACCGCTCGCCGGAGCGCCGGTGACCATTGGGCCCCGAGCGCAGCCACCGGCCATCGGGCCATGTCAGTGCGCTAGGCGGCGTGGTCGCACCGGTGCTCGGTGGCATGCCACCTCGGCCGGTCAGCGCCACGCCAGCGCCTGCCGCTCGGACAGCTGCCACGTCAGCCACTCGCCCACGTGGTAGCCACATCAGTGCCATCTGGCTGCCACATCAGCAAAATTAGCCCAGTCACCCGCCACTTCAGCCCTTCCTCTGGTCCATGGAACCGATCCATGTAGACCAGGGCCCATCTATCAATCGGCCCACCCCAGGGATGACGTCATAAACCCGATTTGTCTTTAGGAAAATAATTCCATTAATTCATGCTGACGCAATAAATCAATTTTCTGTACAAAAATAATTAGGGAAATTTAATATTTTTCATTTTTCTGAATTTAATTTTTCCAAAGCCCGTTCTTCTTTATCCTAACACCGATTGAGCCCATTCAAATTTCTAAATTCATAAAACGTTCCAAACTATCCATTTCTACTATCCTTTTAAATGTTTGAAATTTATTTTGTATTTTAAAATTTAAATTTCAAATTTCAAACACCCAGTTCATTTTGAAAACCTCAGTTTCATCCCAAATTTCCTGTGCACTTCCAAAATTCAAATTCAAACTTTGTAAAATTCCCATAAAATCTATTCTATTTTTCTGAGCTCAAATATTTGTTTCCAATAAATTCTTTTTCAATTAATCTTCCAAATATCCTTTCTCCCTCGTTTGAACTCCGAATCCGTTGAAACTTTTTCCTAAATTCATATAAAATTATAAACTTCCTTTCAGTAAAAATATTATACTTTTTGTAATTTTATTTATAATTATTTGTTCATTTGTGTTATCATTCTACGCGTAGAACCCGACGTTATCAAAGAACTCTCAAACCAGCAGCAAGAAAGTCAAGATATCGCACATGAAGGCAACTCTCCTTTGAACATTTTGTACCTAAGTTTGAGAAATAGTTTTTATTATTTTAAATTTAATGCATTTGCTATGTTACATAAAATGACAATGTTTGTCATAAGGAATTAGTTAAATCCAAATTTGTTATGCCCTCATTTGATATTGACAACCATGTAGGATTGCCTGCTCGTCCCCCTGCGTCTATTGCGGGATTTTTACCCGTATACCCAGCGGTACCGAGTCTGTGAGGGGCATGTTTTTTGCTTGGAGAACCCTGTGCACCACACGTTCACTCCTGAAATTATCTGTCATTTTCATCGCCACAAACGCTTGCCATTGCAGTTCCAGGAATGGATATTTGTTGAAGGGCATCAGATCCTTCTCCACAAAATGCTTGACAAGTAGGCTGTTAAATTTCTTCCACGCTTTGCACGCCACTAGCAATGCATATTGTCACATGGAGGCCTGGTGTTCTTCCGATATCTCAAACAATCGAAAAACTTTCATCAGTAGCTGACTTTTCTGAACTTCGGTCACCTTCTTCCACAAAACGAATATGATCTCAATCTGTTCCTATCCAACAATTCTTCCAAATGCGGACACTGCTCGGCGAGGATTGAGAGGGGTCTTAGATGCACTGACATATGTGATGGTAAACCAGCCCCCGGGCCTTTTCGATAGTCCTCTTTCTTTTCGGGATTTTCCATAGAATGGTGCATCACACGCATTCGGCGATGATGTCGAAGAATGAGTGGGCGGCATCTTCAAAACATAATAGAAGTGAGCAATTCTTGAGACTATTCTTGGTGAATTTAGAATATGATCACGTATTTATGTCACAATTTCTCTAATTAGTCAGGTTTTGAACTCTAGACTACCTTACCAAGTATATGAAGACAAGCAGTAGTGTTATTTTGTCAAAACTATTTACTTCAAGCAAATCGCATTCGTATCAATAATATATTCATGCTCTGTGATCTCTAAAATTCAGAATATATGCTCCTTTTGCTAGCTAATTAGGCTTATTTTGTCATTTAAATGCTGGTAGAATTATGCTTTAAACTAAGCAATGTGTAGATATCAAACTATTATCTCTCAACATGAACAATGTAATCAAGCCAAAGGATAATATGCTAAACTGAGCACAAGCATGAGCATTTGTAATTAACATAATGCACAGAATACTCAATCTGACAAGTTATCCACATCAAGTAATGATAAAATCTATATAAGCAGAATAGTCTCTCATTAGTCATAGTGATCTTGTTGGTGATATGCCCTAGAGGCAACATGGAGATGTTGAATATATCACATACTATGTTTATGATACATTGTTTTGTTCCTTGAAATAGACATTATCATTATTGATCAATGAGTATGTGACTTATTCATGAGACTCTTAATGCCAAAATGTTGCTATTTCTAAATGATCCCTGATTATATTTCATATGAGGAACAAATATGATTCAAAGATCAGCATATGTATTGATTGATGATCATGTCTCATGGATCATGGTATGGAGATACCAAATCAATAATATGGACATGTGTTAGTGAACATATGTTGGATAGACCCGCCATGAGACACTGCAGAGATTCCATGTGTCATCGTTGGTCTCAAGTAGTGTTTATGTGGAATCCTTAGACTTGAGATCATCATGGTTCCCAAGCATGCGTAGTAGCTACTTTGGGACTACTAAACACTACTCCGTGGCGGGTAGTCATAAAAGTAGTCTTTGGGTTTGCCATGAAACATGTAGTGGGATGTGAATGATCAAGATAGAATTTGCCCTCCTTATGGGAGAGATATCTCGGGCCCCTCGATGTAATGGATTATGAAAGTGCATGGCCATGCCAAGGTGATTGAGGAGTCAATCACGAGTTTATAATCCATCACGGAATCGAGAGAGTGATTGAGCTATTAAGAGGATGACACAGGTCTCGCCTTGAGCTTAATCTATATCGTGAGGCAAAGGGGTTAGTACATGAGAACATTACGAGTTCACCGATATGATCTTTACGTATACTTTGGGGTTAATATGTCTTACTAGAGGCCGCTATTAACACGGTGACCGGAAAGGTGTTTACGGTCGCGACCAAGTATCGTGAACCTACTGTGGTCGCACACTTAACGGGTTGGAACACTAATTCGAATGTGATTCGGATATGGGCTCAATTCGGATAGAGATCCGGATAGACTCCTATTGGGCCTCGGTCCACGAGGCCCAAGTGAGGAGGTCTATATATATGGGCGAGGGAGGAGGGAACATCTCGATAATCCCGAGCTAAACCACAGCCGCCACCTCCCGAGACAAACCCTAGTCGCTCGCGAGTCTTTGGTACACTCGCGATCGGCGTTCGATCCGGACGTGTGGATACCGGTGGAGGCGCCGCTGCGGCGGCGTGATCGGCATCAACAACCTCTGATTGGATCCGCTCGTGGTGTGGTTGATCGCGTGGAGGAGACGATCGATTCGGGACGATCGACTACTTCCACTACTACCTCGACGCGTGGTTGGATCGGCTTCTCCAACTCTTCTTCATTGCTACTGGCGTCTAGTGGTAACGATCCATGATCCTCCTTAAGCATGATGTTCTTGTGTGCGCGGTAGAAAAGTTTTGTTTTCTGCTATTGTAGCCTTCGCGCAATCCATTAGTGGTATCAGAGCCATCTTGCTTAGTTTGCGATCTGGATCAACGCATATGTTGATATGCGGTTGTAATAGATTGGATCTATTACGGACTAGATCAATCGGTCATAAGGGGTTGGAATATGTATGAGTTGATAGCATCATGTGGCCAAAAGATTAGTTCGTGCTCCTTCTTTGATGTACGCGACTTGCCCCTACCTACCGGTAACACCATCGGGGCTAGCTGCACGCGATCGATGAGATTGAGCCAGCGGATCGAGGTCTTGTGTTGCGGTCTCCTCAAGCATACCGATCGCGATGATTGATGTGATTGATCTAATGAAAATTGAGACATTTTGAATGGCTCGGTTTGGGTTGATTTGATCGGCCCGATGAGATTTTCATAGCGATTTCATAGATGCGATCTATGTAATTCCGTGAGGTTTTCGGTAGTTGAGTACATGCATAGATTGTTATAGAAACACATTCATGTCGTAGTAGAATATGTTCTACGCTAACTTGTTTTTGCAGGGAATGATGTGAATGGTATGGCATAGATGCATATGTGATGCATGTGTGTTTTGGCGGCTGTGTGTCGTATTAATCACAGTAGGGTTGAGGTCGTTCTTTAATTGTATAACGACTGCGTGTCGACTTGTGATGCTTGAGCTCCTCATGTAATTCATTTGCTACCTATTAGTTGTAATAGTTTAGTTCTTTGCTATGGAGGCTTCAAGCATGATGACAAAGAGGACAAGAAGTGTGGCGAAGAATATCACCGTGGAACCATGGCGATGGCGACCACTACGATACAAAATGCCATACCATTCACGTATAATGTGATTATATGCATGTGATGTTTATTTCTTGTCATACTATTCTTTCATGCCATACCAACTAAGGGTTAGTTTTTCATGATAGAATAGCTTCTCTCAAGAAAAATTAAGAATTTGTTTTGATGCCCTTCCAATTCTTTGCGCCTATAAGAATCATGATCATTGTTGGTAGAGTGCGCCAAAGCGAGTACCATCAACTATCTTGATCTAATAGGGTGGATGTCGGACATCCACATGCATAGTATTGGTTTACTTAACAAGGTTATCAAAACAGTTTTGGACCTTGGGGCATAGGTTGGGGCCGGACATATTGATGTCACCCAACAAGCAAGAGTCACATAGGGATGTGATTAGCAAGGTGTTGCTTACCCATGTCACTAGTCTTCTAGCCGTGATGCCAAAGCTCACTAGGAACTAATGAAATGAGGATCTTGACCCACTATGTAACTTAGAGGGAGTTTTGTTGCAAAACACATAGTGGGAGTCTTTTGTTAAATAGTTTAATAAAGATGAACATAAATATAGTGCTAAACTTTGCGTATTCTTTGTTGTAGATCATGTCAACTAATGCGCATCCAGTTCTTTTAATTTGCGATCTATTCTTGAGAAAGAAAAACTCAATGGAACGAACTTTTGGATTGGTATCGCAACTTGAGAATTGTTCTCAAGCAAGAGCGCAAGGAGTATGTCCTTGAGTCTCCTTATCCCGATGACTTGCACGATAATGCTATTGTGGTTGCACGAAAAGCTTATGAGAAGCAAGCGAATGATTACCTTGATGTGAGTGTCTCATGCTTGCCACAATGTCCTCTGAGCTTGAAGCAATATGAGAACACGATGCCTATAATATCATTGTGGGGTTACGTGGTATGTTTGAGAACCAAGCAAGGTGAGAGGTTCAACACTTCAAAGTCCTTGTTTGCGTGCGAGCTTGAAGGAATCCCATCACCCTCATGTGATTAAGATGATTGGCTACATTGAGAGTCCGAAAAGTTTGGTTTTCCCTTAGCCAAGAGTTGGCTCGATGTGATTCTTGATCGCTCCCTCGAGCTTTGAGCCATTCATTACGAACTATCACATGAACAACATGGACAAGACCTTGGGCGAGTTGCATGGGATGCTAAAATCAGCCAAGGAAAGCATTAAGAAAAGCAGCCATCATGTGATGATGATGCGAGAAAGGCAAGGGCAAGCCCTATGTAAAGAAAGGCGCGTCAAAGAAAGTTAGCTCCGATGAGATCGCGAGCGGTTCTAAGGCCAAGCAAGTCAAGAAGGGCCTGCTCTGATGCAGATTGCTATCTTGTAAGCAATCGGGACATTGGAAAAGGAACGCCCAAAGTACTTGGAGGATCTTGAGAAAAGAAGGAAGTCGACTTCGCTCCGGTATAAATGTTATAGAAATCAATCTTGCTACTTCATCTACTGATTCTTGGGTATTTGATACGGATCGGTTGCTCACATTTGCAAATCGTTGCAAGGGCTAAGAAGAAGTAGAAGTTTGAGGAGGAGCGAAGTGGATCTTCGCGTTGGCAATGGAGCAAAGTTGTCTGCGGTGGTATTGGCACCATGCCATTGTCTTTACCTTGTGATTAGTTTTGGAATTGAATAATTGTTATTGTGTTCCATCTCTTTCCAAGAACATTATTTCGCTTCATGTTTACAAGCGAAGGTTATGACTTTAGATCTGTGAACAATGGTTGTTCTCTTTATTTCAAAGATATGTTCTATTGTCATACTCCATTGGTGAATGGGTTATATGTTCTTACTCTTGAAGAGTCATCGGTCTATAACATTAATACAAAGAGGCAACGATCGAATGATTTGAATCCACGTTTATTTGGCACTGCCGCTTGGGTCACATAAATGAGAAATGCATGGAGAAGCTCCATAGAGATGGTATTCGCACTCATTTGATTTTGAATCATTTGAGACATGCGAATCTTGTTTACTTGGCAAGATGACAAAAGCACCTTTCACGGTCAAGGTGAGCGGGCAAGTGACTTATTGGCACTCGTACATTCGATGTATGTGGACCAATGAGCTCAACGACCAGAGGTGGTTTTCGATTTCATAACTTTCTCGATGACTTTAGTAGATATGGATATATCTACGATGAAGATAAGTCGAATCCTTTGAAAAGTTCAAAGAATTCCAAAATGAAGTGCAAAATCATTTAGGCAAGACAATCAAGTTTCTACGATCTGATCGTGGAGGCGAGTATTTGAGCCATGAGTTTGGTAATCATCTGAAGGATTGTGGAATTGTTCCACAATTGACTCACCGGAACACCTCAATGGAATGGGGTATCGAACGAGAAATCGCACCTTATTAGATATGGTGCGCTCCATGATGAGCCACAATGATCTTCCGTTGTCTTTTGGGGCACGCTCTTGAAACAACCGCTTTCACACTAAACGAGTTCCATCAAAATCGATGAAAAGACACCGATGAGATGTGGACAGACAACGTCCTAGCTTGTCTTTTCTTAAGATTTGGGGATGTGAGACTTATGTAAAACGTTTACAATCTGATAAGCTCAGTCCTAAATCTGATAAATGCTTCTTTATCGGGTATCCTAAGGAAACGAAAGGATATTACTTCTATAATCAAGAAGAAGGCAAAGTGTTTGTCACCCGGCATGGTGTCTTCTTAGAGAAAGAGTTTCTCTCAAGAAGGGATAGTGGGAGCATGGTGCAACTTGAAGAAATTCGAAAACACAAAACGTTTCAGCTCTCTAGAACCACAACAGGATGAACAAACTGTTGAAGAACTGTTGTGGACACACCGCACCACGTAGGTCGAGAGGTCACGTCGTGTACCGAGAGGTACATGTTCTTGACTACTCAACAACGGGATATATTGTTGTTGACAACGATGAACCTAAGACCTATGAAGAAGCGATGGTGGGACCAGACTACGAGAAATGGCTTGAAGCCATGAGATCCAAATTGAATCCATGCACGATAATCAAGTTTGGAACTTGGTTGATCCACCGATGGTGTTAAAACCATTGAGTGCAAATGGGTTTTCAAGAAAAGATAGGCATAGATGGAAATGTTCACATCTATAAAGCGCGATTGGTGGCCAAAGGTTTCAAACAAATTCAAGGTGTTGATTATGATGAAACTTTTAGCACCGTCGCAATGCTAAAGTCTATTCGGATCATTCTAGCGATTGCGCTTATTTCGACTATGAAATATGGCAAATGGATGTCAAAACAGCTTTCCTTAATGGAAATCGAGTGAGGATGTGTACATGACACAGCCCACGTGTTTTGTCGATCCGCAATCGCCTAAAAGATATGCAAGTGCAAAGATCCATTTATGGATTAAAGCAGCATCTCGGAGTTGGAACATTCGTTTTGATGAAGTAATCAAAGGGTTTGGTTTCATCAAGAATGAAGAAGAGCCTTGTGTTTACAAAAGGCTAGTGGGAGCGCACTCGTGTTTACGGTCTTATATGTGGATGACATATTATTGATCGGAAATGACATTCCTATGCTCGAATCATTAAATCTTCATTGAAAAATAGTTTCTCTATGAAAGACTTAGGAGGCGGCATATATTGGGCATCAAGATCTATAGAGATAGATCAAAAGGTGATTGGATTAAGCCAAGATACGTTACATTGACAAGGTGTTGAAAAGGTTCAACATGCGAGATTCCAAGAAAGGCTTCCTACCTATGTCACATGGTATAAATCTTAGCAAGAATCGGTGTCCTAGTACACGATGAGCGGATAAAATGAATGCGATTCCATATGCTTCACTATTGGATCCATTATGTATGCCATGCTTTGTACACGTCCGGATGTCTCGTATGCTTTAAGTGCTACAAGTAGATACCGGTCGATCCGGTGAAAGTCATTTGGATTACCGTAAGAACATCTTGAAGTACTTGAGAAGAACTAAAGATGTGTTCCTCGTCTATGGGGTGAGGAAGAGCTCGTTGTAAATGGTTACACCGATGCTAGCTTCCAAACCGACAAAGATGATTTTAGATCGCAACTGGATTTGTGTTACTCACGAATGGCGGTGCAAAGGAGTGGAAGAGTTCCAAGCAAGAGACGGTTCTTGATTCTACAACGTGCCGAGTACATAGCGGCTTCAAGTCGCTAAAGAGGTCGTTTGGATCAAGAAATTTGTTTCGAGCTTGGTGTGATGGCTAGTGCCTCCACCAATGGACCTCTCTGTGACAACAAGGAGCCATTGCGCAAGCCAAGGAGCCTAGATCGCACTGTAAGTCCAAGCACATTCTACTGCGATTTCATCTCATCCGCGAGATTGTGGAGAGGCGATGTTAAGATATGCAAAGTACACACGGATTTGAACATTGCGATCCGTTGACAAAGCCGCTTCCCGACCAAAGCATGAGGCTCACACTAGGGCAATGGGTATTAGATACCTACATGGTTGACTCTAGTGCAAGTGGGAGATCACAGATATGCCCTAGAGGCAACATGGAGATGTTGAATATATCACATACTATGTTTATGATACATTGCTTTGTTCCTTGAAATAGATATTATCATTATTGATCAATGAGTATGTGACTTATTCATGAGACTCTTAATGCCAAAATGTTGCTATTTCTAAATGATCCCGATTATATTTCATATGAGGAACAAATATGATTCAAAGATCAAGATATGTATTGATTGATGATCATGTCTCATGGATCATGGTATGGAGATACCAAATCAATAATATGGACATGTGTTAGTGAACATATGTTGGATAGACCCGCCATGAGACACCGCAGAGATTCCATGTGTCATCGCTTGGTCTCAAGTAGTGTTTATGTGGAATCCTTAGACTTGAGATCATCATGGTTCCCAAGATGCGTAGTAGCTTACTTTGGGACTACTAAACACTACTCCGTAACTGGGTAGTCATAAAAGTAGTCTTTGGGTTTGCCATGAAACATGTAGTGGGATGTGAATGATCAAGATAGAATTTGCCCCTCCTTATGCGAGAGATATCTACGGGCCCTCGATGTAATGGATTATGAAAGTGCATGGCCATGCCAAGGTGATTGAGGAGTCAATCACGAGTTTATAATCCATCACGGAATCGAGAGAGTGATTGAGCTATTAAGAGGATGACACGGTCTCGCCTTGAGCTTAATCTATATCGTGAGGCAAAGGGGTTAGTACATGAGAACATTACGAGTTCACCGATATGATCTTTACGTATACTTTGGGGTTAATATGTCTTACTAGAGGCCGCTATTAACACGGTGACCGGAAAGGTGTTTCTGGGTCGCGACCAAGTATACGTGAACCTACAGGGTCGCACACTTAACGGGTTGGAACACTAATTCGAATGTGATTCGGATATGGGCTCAATTCGGATAGAGATCCGGATAGACTCCTATTGGGCCTCGGTCCACGAGGCCCAAGTGAGGAGGTCTATATATATGGAGGCGAGGGCCGAGGAACGATCTCGATAATCCCGAGCTAAACCACGCCGCCACCTCCGAGACAAACCCTAGTCGCTCATGAGTCTTGGTACACTCGCGATCGGCGTTCCATCCCGGACGTGTGGATACCGGTGGGGCGCGCTCGTTGCGGCGTTGATCGGCATCAACAACCTCTGATTGGATCGCTCGTGGTGTGGTTGATCGCGTGGAGGAGACGATCGGTTCGGGACGATTGACTACTTCCACTACTACCTCGGCGCGTGGTTGGATCGGCTTCTCCAACTCTTCTTCATTGCTGCTGCGTCTAGTGGTAACGATCCATGATCCTCCTTAAGCATGATGTTCTTGTGTGCGCGGTAGAAAAGTTTTGTTTTCTGCTATCGTAGCCTTCGCGCAATCCATTAGATCTAAATCTAACAAGTCATCCTCATCGAGAATTCACAAAGTCCATATTCTACTATGCAAAGTCCCACAGTGCTAGACCTTACGAAGAGGGCCGCCGGAGTCAGGGGAGGCGGCTACAGGCTTGAGAGGAGGAGGAGGCGACGGCCTTGCGGGAGGAAGGCCACTAGAGTCGAGGCGGCGGCGGTGTGTCGGGTGAGGTGACGATGGGCTCGTGAGGAGGAGGAGGCGATGGCCTCGGGGAGGAAGGCTGGAGTTGGGGAGGCGGCGACAGCGTCGGGAGGCGGCAACGGGCTCGGGAGGAGGAGGGCGATAGGCTCCGTAGGAGGAGGGCGACGGGCTCGGGGAGAGGTAGTGGCATTAGTGGGCAGCATAGTGGGGACAAACCCTAGTACGCAATATATATAAGGGAATAATCGCAAACGGTTTTTAATAAAAACCGTCTGCAATAACAAAACATCACAGACGGTTTTAATTTAGAACCATCCGTATATATATATATACATATATATATATATATATATATATATATATATATATATATATATATGTGTGTGTGTGTGTGTGTGTGTGTGTGTGTGTGTGTGTAGTATGTATCACGAGGCGATTTTACTTTAAAACCGTTTGTGATGTTCTCAACTGATATATCACACATTCTTATATACATATATAAATGCAAATACAGAATATATGTGACATAAACATTTTATTCATCAGTTCACTTGCTTATTTCCTTCAAAAATTAGCCCTTCATGATGATCGACGCGTATGTAGCTACTTTCGTCACGCTCTTTCTCTACCGTTATGCTGTTTTTGAACGGAAGCAACTCATCAAATTAATTGTATTCTTTCTATCCACTACATTCTCAACTTCGACAATCCTTCTTTTTCCATTAAGAACTACGTGGTGCTTCTTATTTGCCTAGTCGGTTACATACAAAACTTGAACAACTTGGTTAGCGAGTATGAATGGTTCGTTTTTGTATCCGACACGTTTGAGGTCCATGATAGTGACACCAAACATGTCGACCTTCACCGATAGAAGATGGACCCAATGGTACCCAAATAAGGGGATCTTGAAATGCATGTAGTCGAGCTCCTAAATCTCCTCTATAAGCCATAGTAGGAGTTCCTCAACCCATCGGTATTGAACGCATCTATGCGGACACCGCTATTCTGGTTAGTGCTCTTTACATCCTGAGCCTGTGTATAGAATATGTACCCATTTATATCATATCTTTGCCATGTCACAACTATAAATGTTGGTCCTTTTGCCAACCATGTTAGCATATCACTTAACGAGCTCCTAGCGCGTCACTCCTTCAACCATTGGTTAAATCGACTGTTGTGTTGTCTCGTGATCCAAACATCTGACCGCTCCAGATTCTATTGTCAAAGCACACCCTTGTGCTGGTCAATATACAGGGATACTTCAGTCATGTGTTGCAAGACCGTGAAATGGACATCAACATATGCATGTTTATCTGGAGTGATTGCTCTCCTTCCGATGGTCCCGATACCTTTGAGCCTCCCCTCATGGTGAGATAGAGGCACACCTATCGGTTCAACCTGAGCTATGTAATTGACACAGAACTCAATCACCTCTTCGGTTACATAACTTTCGACGATGCTGCCCTCCAACCGAGATTGATTCCGTACATAGGACTTGAGAATTCGCATGAACTCTCGAACGGGTATATGCTAATAGGAACACGAGCTAGCATATTTTTATCTCCTCTCAATGTGAACAATGAGATGGACCACGATATCGAAAAACGATGGTGGGAAATACATTCAAGATGGCATAGAGTCATCACCACCTCGTCCTACAGAGCATCTAGTCCTTCGGAATCGATGACCTTCTGAGTAATTGTGTTAAAGAAATAACACAGCCTCATGATTGTCTCTCGAATCTTGATCGTTAAAATATTTCTAATTGCAATAGGGAGCATATGTGTCATTTGCACATGACAATCATGAGACTTCATTCCAATTAACATCAAATCTTCCATCAAAAAAGTTTCTTCATGTTGATAGAGTAACCAGACGGAATTTTTACACTATGCAAGCACTAGCACAGTTCAGTTGTCTCCACCTTGAACAGAGTGTAACAAGCAAGGGAAAGATAAGTTCGTCCTTTATCAGTTTTTGTCAGTGCTAACTCAGGCATCATGTCCATATAACCAAGTCAAGCCGTGCGTTAACATTATCCTTTGCTTTGTCACGAATGTTCAGTAAGAGACCAATCAAACTGTCACGTACATTCTTCTTTATCTATATGATGTCGATGTAGTGGTGAACTTCAAGGTGCTCCCAATAAAGTAAGTCCTAAAATATTGATCTCTTCTTTCAGACGTTCTTCTCATGGGTCGTCGATCTACGTCCCTTTCTGAACACAACATTTAAATCCTTAACAATATCATAGATATCTTTTCAGCCTAAATGCCTTGGAGCTAAACTATCCTCGTTATCTCGGTTGAATTGTTCTTTCATCCCGTGGTATGGGTGAGCCCTCCAAAGGAATTTACGGTGACGTATGTGCATAGTTTTGCGTGAGTGCTTCAGCCACATACTCTTGGTATCATCTAAGCAGTGAGTACATGCTTTAGCCCCTTTTGTACTCTGGCCGACAAATTGGTGAGGGCAGGATAATCATTTATGGTGTAGAGCAACAAGGAGCGTAAAGTGAAGTTTTCTCGTTTGTACGCATCCCATATCCGTACCCCTTCTATCCATAGTATTTTTAGATCTTCCATCAACGGTGTTAGGTAGACATCAATATCGTTCCTTGGTTGCTTCGGCCCTTAGATAAGTATCGATAGTAAAAATATACTTTCATTTCATACACAGCCAAGGAGGAAGGTTGTAGATGAAGAGAGTCATAGGCCAAGTGCTATGTCGGCTACTGATGTTAACGAAAGGATTCATTCCATCTGTATTCAATTCGAACCTTATATTCCTTGGTTCCGCACCGAAGTCTACAAACCTCCCATTGACATTTTTCCACTGGGCAGAATCAACAAGGTGTCTTAGCATTCCATCCTTCTTACGCTCTTCCAAGTGCCAACGCAGCAGTTTTGCCTCCTTTGGGTTCGCAAAAAACCATTTCAAACTGAGAATTATAGGAAGATACCATGCCACCTTAGCAGAAGGTCCTTTCTTCACCTCTATTCCCTCACCATCATTTGATTGATTCCTATGCTTGTATCGGGATGCGTTGCACACCGGACATACATGCATGTTTGCATACTCTTTACGATAGAGGATACAATCGTTCGGATATGTATATATTCTTTCTACTTCCATTCCCAATAGACAAATAACCTTCTTGGCTTTGTAGATAGTTTTAGACAACTTATTTCCCTCCGGAAGTATGTCCGCTAAAAGACCTAACAGTGCCATGAAACTTTTGTCGGACCAACCGTTGATTGCCTTTAATTTCAGCAGTTCAATTATGTCTGATAACCTTGTGTACTTTGACTTGTAGTACGTGAACAAATATTTCTCTAAGTCCTCCATCAAGCCCTGGAATTTAACATACTCTCTCTCATCACAGTTCCCTTCTGCATCGCGAAGCATCTGATCCAAATTGTCATCATTCAGTATATCCGAATTGGAACCTAAATTGACATGATCATCCGGGTATATCATTGACTTTATCGATGATCTCATTATCACTTCCTGTGTAATTTACTCTTTACCATGACTGGTCCAACGTGTATACTCCTTTTTGAAACCCCTTCGAATCAAATGTGCTTCAATCTGCACTCGGCTCTTAGACATCTTTAGATTCTCACTGTCAATGCGTGCATAATACATATATTCCACCATCTTATTCAACATATCCTCCTCGGCAGCTCTTGAAAAAACAGAAACGCCATTAATGTACTCTTCACTCACACGGTTCTCAACGTACATCCATCTTTGGTCCTACGTTACGCAAATAACAAATTAGTATAACATAATATATATGTATGATCTAAATAAAGTAGTTATATGTAGCAATAATAATTAATTGAATTGAATTAAGTATAAATAGACTATGAATTAACTAAACCCTAAACCACACTAGATATAAAATAATCTTCTCTCTCCATCTAGCTAGTTAGATCAACCATCTTCAATTCTCCTTTCATCAAAAGCTATAAATGTAAATTATAATGCAATTAGGAATAAATTACTATCCATAGGTTGTCAAAAATTTAGTGGATCTACATTTACTCTTGCTAAATAGTCTTCTTTCACCAAATCGCCTCAAAGCCTTGCCTCCAGCTCAAAACAGCAGCGAAGATCTAAAATTTAAGACAGAGGGTCGATGGGTCTGCGCACAATTAATATAGTGGAATTATCACAGACGATTTTTTATACAAACCGTCTGTGATAACTTAATTGTCATAGACAGTTTTTAATACAAACCATCTGTGAAGCATCACAAACGGTTCAAATAAAAAACCGTCTGTGATACTTCACAGATAGTTTTAACCACGAACCGTCTGTGATATTTTCTTGTCATAGATGATTTTTAGGGCTAGCAGCAATACAGACGTTCTCTAAACTAAAATTGTCTGTGATTGTATTTAATACAGATGATTTTAAGAAATCGTCTGTGATATGGTATTTAATATATAGTTTTTTATAGTAATAGGATCAACATGCATCAACCATCACCCCACGTGTTGTTACGAGAACTTAAAAAGCTTTGGATAGAGGCTCACTTCTCACGATGACTCGATCAAAAGTGATGTTAGGAAGATGCACCATGCAAAGTTATGCAAGTAACTTCTAAGTCCACGGGAATCACCTTTTAGTGGGATAAGGAGTTACGAGTGCACTACCGCATCTACTGCTAGGATTTAAATCTTGATACCTATCTTTATATATAATTTATATATAAGCGAGTATATTTCAATATAAACTTTGTAATGTCGTAAATTTATCTTGGCCTCTGACATTCTAAGTGTATGTAAAAAAGACGCACTCGTATATGTATTCGTGGTGTATGTGCGGAGTGACGTGTGTGCTTGGCATTTTCCTTGTAATTGGAAACGAAAAGTAAATTAAGTACACGTGACGAACACGTGACGACCATAATGTTTTTCTCTCAGAAAAAGTTGTCCTCTTTACTTTACAGTTGTTTTAGGACTCCCTACTACGTCAAGCCCACAACATCACATTAATCTAGAAAAGAACCAATATCTTGACTTTTTCTGTCAGTGTTCAAACTTGAAACTGAAAATAGAAAGTAGTAGGAGTCCCTAAAGAAAATCATACCTTGAGTCGTCAAGGCATGCTTGACTTCACATGACTACTACAGAAAGACTAATACTAGACGGCCAATCACAGACGATTTAACAAAACCGTCTGGATCGACACTCAACACGCATAGTTTTAATTTGGACACCGTGCGTGTTGGTGGCGCCGGAGAAAAGGAGTATCACAGATGATTCATACCGATGAACCGTCTGTGATACTTTAGTATCCTGACAGTGCAGATTAAGATCTGTCTGCGTGATAATCTCAGATATCGCAGGCGGTTTTAATAAAAACCGTGCGTGATAATTCATAAACGGTTTTTAATTAAAAACCGTCTGTGATAATGCCACTAAGCATTTATTGCGCTGCTCAGACCGCATCTGTCTTCATTTCGATCCAGATCTAGCCACTGATGCGCACTCTTTTGCTCAGGAGGCAAGCTAGGCGATTTCAGGCCAGTTAATTTGGTGGGAAGAGGCAGAGATTAAGTTTTGAAGATTCATTCATACTTTCCTGGTTGCTCTAGATATGGTTAGTAAGGACATTTATTTTTTCTTTAATTGCATTACAATTTAGATCTAAGTAATTGGTGAGTGTTATTGAAGATGGTTAATTTGCAAAATTGTTGGTTATATAATAGCTGTTGTATTTATAATATGAATTGAGCTAGCAAATTAAGCCTCAATATAATACATGTGGCCGGTATATATCTCTACTACTTAAAAATTGGAGTTGGTGGCAGTCCGTCCGTCCTCCACAGCTTTTTCCTCAGTTCTTGCGCCGACATGTGGGCCTAAAATCTCCACGCTGCCTCCGCTCTTCCGCAGAACCGCTCGCCCTCGCCTCTTCCTCCCCCTCGCCTCCCGCTCCACCCTCGCTCCTCCACAAACTGCCGCAAACCGCTCCGCTCGATTCTTCATAAACCTCACTCCGCCGTCGCCTCCTCCCCACAGATCCCCCGCCGAGACGACCTCCGTCCTCGCCTCCTCCCCACAGATCCTTTGCCTCTCTCCTCCTCTCCACAAATCCTCCGCCGAGACCTCCGTCCTCGCATCCTCCCCACTGATCCTCCGCCGCTGTCCTCCTCCCCACAGATCCTCCGCCGAGACCTCCGTCCTCGCCTCCTCCCCACTGATTCGAGCCGTCAACTGTTGGTGATATGCCCTAGAGGCAACATGGAGATGTTGAATATATCACATACTATGTTTATGATACATTGCTTTGTTCCTTGAAATAGACATTATCATTATTGATCAATGAGTATGTGACTTATTCATGAGACTCTTAATGCCAAAATGTTGCTATTTCTAAATGATCCCGATTATATTTCATATGAGGAACAAATATGATTCAAAGATCGCATATGTATTGATTGATGATCATGTCTCATGGATCATGGTATGGAGATACCAAATCAATAATATGGACATGTGTTAGTGAACATATGTTGGATAGACCCGCCATGAGACACTACGAGATTCCATGTGTCATCGGTTGGTCTCAAGTAGTGTTTATGTGGAATCCTTAGACTTGAGATCATCATGGTTCCCAAAGATGCGTAGTAGCTTACTTTGGGACTACTAAACACTACTCCGTGGCGGGTAGTCATAAAAGTAGTCTTTGGGTTTGCCATGAAACATGTAGTGGGATGTGAATGATCAAGATAGAATTTGCCCCTCCTTATGGGAGAGATATCTCGGCCCCTCGATGTAATGGATTATGAAAGTGCATGGCCATGCCAAGGTGATTGAGAGTCAATCACGAGTTTATAATCCATCACGGAATCGAGAGAGTGATTGAGCTATTAAGAGGATGACACGGTCTCGCCTTGAGCTTAATCTATATCGTGAGGCAAAGGGATTAGTACATGAGAACATTACAGTGTTCAAATAGATATGATCTTTACGTATACTTTGGGGTTAATATGTCTTACTAGAGGCCGCTATTAACACGGTGACCGGAAAGGTGTTTACGGTCGCGACCAAGTATACGTGAACCTCTGTGGTCGCACACTTAACGGGTTGGAACACTAATTCGAATGTGATTCGGATATGGGCTCAATCGGATAGAGATCCGGATAGACTCCTATTGGGCCTCGGTCCACGAGGCCCAAGTGAGGAGGTCTATATATATGGAGGCGAGGGGTGAGGAACGCACCGATAATCCCGAGCTAATCCGTAGCCGCCACCTCGAGCCAAACCCTAGCCGCTCATGAGTCTTTGGTACACTCGCGATCGGCGTTCCACCGGACGTGTGGATACCGGTGGGCGCTGCTCGTTCGGCGTTGATCGGCATCAACAACCTCTGATTGGATCCTCGTGGTGTGGTTGATCGCGTGGAGGAGACGATCGGTTCGGGACGATCGACTACTTCCACTACTACTTGACGCGTGGTTGGATCGGCTTCTCCAACTCTTCTTCACTGCTGTTGCTGCGTCTAGTGGTAACGATCTATGATCCTTCCTTAAGCATGATGTTCTTGTGTGCGCGGTAGGAAAATTTTGTTTTCTGCTATCGTAGCCTACTCGCGATCCATTATCAACGCCGTCGCCGCGTGACTCCTCGGCGGCGACCACCCACTCCCACTCGTCGCTCATGGAGATTGCACTCACGCCTCCCTCCCTCGCGGAGGCCCGAAAGCCACCACTTGGTCATCGCCCACTCGGCAGCCGGCGGCTCGAGGCGGCAATTCGGTAGCGAGATGCCGCGATCCCAGCGATGATGTGGGATTGGAGCATGGTGTGAGCCCACCAGCGGTAGCGATGGTCGGCGGATGAGGAGCGAGAGCTACGGCCATGGCGATTTGCATCGCGCGGGAGGCTACCAAGGTCTCGATTCCTTTGTACCTGTGGGTTTGACCCCCATATTCTAGGTATCATCTGTGAAGTTTCTTCGATTGGTGTCTGTGCAGCTATGGAGGAAGGTGAACGCGGAGACGTCGACGGAGCTGCAGCTTCTGCTCAAGAAGTGGCGCTTGCTCCTTTCTGGATTGGTATTTCAGGTGAACCTCTCAATTAATTTCGTTAGATCTGGCCTTCCGTGTTTATAATTACCAGATTGTTAGTTCTTGCTGCCATATTGGTGTGTTCCAAACTTTTGATGTCACGGATGGTTCACCCCTTTTTATTTTGCATTTTTAGTTAGCCATGCATTGTATAATTGCTGCTAATTTTATTGTTGTATACCAGGGTTGGTTGTCTTGAGGTGTAGTTGTTTGAATTAAGCGTGCTAAATTATACCTCAGTTCGTGCTAAGGTGTGGGTGATTAAATCTTTGCACGAACACTATCGGAGAAGGATGTATGGCGTGAATTTTTTGTGATGTGTGTTCTGTATGTACAACATTAAGACTAGAGCTTTTGAGATATGTTGCATGTTACGTACAATGGAAAGTGTACACAACATTATTGATGTTCTGAACTTGTGAGATATGTTTCATGGTTTGTCCAATGACTACAAATTCACACGTGAAGTAGTAGAAGCACGGTTAGCTCTTTATTCAAATTTTGGTTGAGTCGGAGGTGGAGCCAAGGTCAAAAGAGCAATATATCTTGAAACAAGACGTGTTGTGGGGCTAAATTGTCGCTTTGTGTCTTCTCCTCTAATTTCCTTGCATTGAGACAACTAGCATGTCGATGCCCCCGTGAATATGTTAGATAAATTGCCTCTTATATTTGAAGTCTTAATTTATATTTTAATTTCTTTCAAAAAGTATACTGTGCTAGCTATCCAGTCACTTCGGCATTTCTTCTCTTGCATGAATTCTCCACGAAACTATTATTGTTCTAAGCATGTAATCGTGCTCATGCGAGACGACTTGTAGGTGTATTGAATCAAGATCATATCAATAACTTTTATGAAAATTCTCGGATATCCATGCAAGAATCTTGATGTCATTTCTTGATTATCATTGTAACAATACCCTAAAGTAAACTACCGGAAATATGAATAGCATCACTAGATCTCATGAGAGATACTGCACGTAACATCCTTGTCTAGCTTGACTTGAAATGTAGGAGATGCATGTGTTCAAATGTAGTGTAGTCTATCTCTTAACACTTCAATTAAATCGCATAACCATATTCAAACTTAAGTGCAGCCTTTGCTATATCTATGTATGACAGTATAAGATGTCCTAGCAATCTGCCTCAGCTGCTAATATAAGTTCTTCCTTCGATTGTAATTTATTCGAGTTCTCTTTACGAGAGTGGAGAATTCCTAATATCCAGTTTTTCATTATTCTGCATTGTCTTCTAAATTTACTTATTAACATATTTTTACCAGTTCATTAATGGATGATTTTGGAGATTCATGCAATCATTTTACCTATAATCAGTATGTTCATGGATTGGCTGCTCGAGGAGTACATTACTTGCATCGGCCCAGGCCACTACTCCAGGACTTGGGATTTATGGCCCTTCCGGTATGTCATATGCCTATAGTTCAGTTCATCTCATTTGAAGAATATTTGGTACTGATTTGTTTGTACCACTGTGTCACTTCTCCATATTTTAGGAGCTCGGGCAAGACAAAGGTTATCTTAGCGAGAATTTCTTCACTTTCATCTTCATTTCCTTTACATTGGTAGGTGACTTGTTTGCTTCACTACTTGTTGAGTGTTGATTATTGTTACGAAGAGTGTGTGCATATTTTATAATGTCTTTTTTCTTCTTATATCCGGGATAGGCTGACCTGGGATCTGAACAAGTAAAAATGTTAAATTAAAGATCCACAGGTCAGTATTGAGAAGCAACCAACAGAGTTTGAAGGCAATTTCATTGAGAAAAGTATAAGTGATGGTTATCTTGATCAGGATCTCCGAGGCACTCCGGCGATGTTGATGGTCATCTCACCTTACGGACCACTCGCTTAGGTAGCTCACCATCTCCATCGCACATCTTCCGACCTGTTTTGTGTTTTCATGTCGACTAATGGCAATGTCATGGTGTTTAGTGAGTGATTGTACAATATACAACACTTGAGTTTGTTGAGAAAACCTCAAATCAGTCACGAGCAAGGGATATAATTTTAACTTAGGCTTTAGCTCACTTGTTGCAAAATAAAGTTGTCCTGCTGCGTTGTCAAATTGTTGAAACATAAGTTATATCTTCCACCGTATTTAAATTATGTGTTTTCAAAAATTGATTGGATCGAATGTCAGCCATACTCATTTGTGCAAAGAAAATGTTTTGAGTTACTCATCGATAGTTCTGATAGGAGAAAATTGGTCCTTTTTACTCTGTATATGATAATATTAACACATCAATGGGATTGAAGTATATTTCTGCTTTTTAATCCAAAATATAAAGTATCTTTCTGCATGCGTGAAATCTTACCTTCAACTAAATGCCTTTTGATATTCTTTGGACAGTTCTCCAGATTCTTGAGGACCTCTCCGGCCTTCTCTGCACCAATTGGATCATCGAATTGTTGAATTTCATGGTGGTGAGGATCGGTATGCTTCAATGATCGACCGATGTTTTCCAACAGTAAGTACATATTATCTGAATATTTTTTTACATATAGCTTTGTTTTTCGTTGCAACGCACGGGTACTGAACTAGTGTAGTAATAATTAGTTAATCTAATTTTTAATACTAAGTTGTTATATATGTACGTAACGTAAGACCGAAGCTGGATGTATGCCGCGAGCCGTGTGAGTGAGGAGTACATTAATGGCGTGTCTGCTTTTACAAGAGCCGCCGATGAGGATATGTTGAATAAGGGGCTGGAATATATGTACTGTACATGTGCTGACTGCGAGAATTTAAAGATGTTTAAGAACCGAGGGTAAATTGAAGCGCACTTGATTCGGAGGGGTTTCAAAAAGGGTTATACGTGTTGGACCAGTCATGGCGAAGTGAATGGTCATATGCCGCCAGATGACATCGCCGGTGAAGTGAATGATATGCCGCCGGATGACATCGCCGGTGAAGTGAATGACATGCCGCCGGATGATGTCGATTGTGGTTTGGATTCGGATAGGTTACACGATGATAATCTGGATCAGATGCTTCACGATGTAGAAGAGAACTATGATGAGAGAGAGTATGTTAAATTCCGGGGCTTGATGGAGGACTCAGAGAAACCTTTGTTCACGTGCTGCAAGTATACGAGGTTGTCGGCCGTGCTTGAACTGTTGAAATTGAAGGCAAGCAACGGTTGGTCCGACAAGAGTTTCACGGCGCTGCTAGATCTTTCAGCGGACAAGAGGGAAATAAGCTACCTAAAACCACGTATAAAGCCAACAAGGTTCTTTGTCCGTTGGAAATGGAAGTAGAAAGAATACATGCATGTCCGAACGATTGTATCCTATACCGTAAAGAGTATGCAAATATGCATGTATGTCCGGTGTGCAACGCGTCCCGATACAAACGTAACAATCAACCAGATGACGGCGAGGGAACAGAGGTGAAGAAACGACCTCCTGCTAAGGTGGCATGGTATTTTCCTATAATTCCCCGTTTGAAAAGGTTTTTTGCAAATCCAAAGGAGGCAAAACTGCTGCATTGGCACTCGGAGGAGTGCAAGAAGGATGGAATGCTAAGACATCTTGCTGATTCCGCCCACTGGAGAAACATCGATAGGAGTTTCGCAGACTTTGGTGTAGAACCAAGGAATATAAGGTTTGGACTGAGTACAGATGGAATGAATCCTTTCAGTAGCATGAGCAGCCGACATAGCACATGGCCCATGACTCTCTGCATCTATAACCTTCCTCCTTGGTTGTGTTTGAAGCGAAAGTATATTTTGTTGTCTATACTTATCCATGGGCCAAAGCAACCAGGGAATGATATCGATGTGTACCTAGCACCTTTGGTGGAAGATCTAAAAGTACTGTGGAACGAAGGGGTACAGGTATGAGATGCATACAAACGAGAGAACCTCACATTGCGCTCCTTATTGTTCTGCACCATAAATGATTATCCTGCTCTTGCTAACCTATCGGGCCAGAGTACAAAAGGTGCCAAAGCTGGTACCCACTGTTTAGATGATACCGAGAGTGTGTGGTGAGACACTCACATAAAACGGTCTACATGTGTCACCGCGGTTCCTTGAGAGGGCTCACCCATACCGCAAGATGAAGAAAGAATTTGACAGAGAGAAGAAAGACGGTTCAGCTCCAAGGCATTTAAGGGGACACGAGGTTTATGATATGGTTAAGAATTTAGATGTTGTCCTCGGAAAGGGACGTAAATTGAGGGCTCATGGGAGAACACCTGGAAGAAGAGATCAATATTTTGGTACTTACCTTATTGGAAGTACCTAGATATTCGACATTGCATCAACGTCATGCACGTAGAAAATAATGTATGTGACAGCTTGATTGATCTCTTGACTTGGCTAATATGGACATCAGGCCTGAGTTAGCACCGACAATAACAGATAATGGACGAACGTACCTTCCCCTCGTGTTACGATGTCCAAGGCCGAGAGAACAAAAGCGTGCGGTGCTTGCATGGTGTCAAAGTTCCGTCTCGGTTACTCCGAAGCGTGAAGAAACTTGTTTCGATGCAAGATTTGAAGTCAAATGGCATGAAGTCTCATGATTGTCATGTGCTGATGACACAGATGCTCCCTATTGCAATTAGAAATATTTTGCCGATCAAAGTACGAGAGACAATCATGAGCCTATGTTATTTCTTTAACACAATTGCTCAGAAGGTCATCGATCCCGAAGGACTAGATGCTCTACAGGATGAGGTGGTGATGACTCTATGTCATCTTGAAATGTATTTCCCTCCTTCATTTTTCGATATCATGGTCCACCTCATTGTTCACGTTGTGTGGGAGATAAAAATGTACGGGCCCGTATTCCTACGTAGCATGTAACCATTTGAGAGGTTCATGGGAATTCTCAAGTCCTACGTACGGAATCGATCTCGGTCGGAGGGCAGCATCGTCGAAAGTTATCTAAGCGAAGAGGTCATTGAGTTTTGTGTCGATTATATGGCTTAGACCCAACCGATAGGTGTGCCTCAATCTCGTCATGAGGGGAGGTTGAAGGGTATCGGAACTATTGGAAGGAAAGCAATCACTGCAGATATGGACACGTATACTCAAGCCCATTTCACGGTCTTGCAACACATGACTGAAGTGGCGCCTTATGTCGACCAGCACAAGAATGTGCTTCGGCAACAAAATCCGGAGCGGCCGGATGTTTGGATCATGAGGCAACATAACAGTCAGTTCAACCAATGGTTGAAGGAGCAAATCGCTAGGAGTTCGCCAAGTGAGACGCTAACATGGTTGGCAAAAGGGCTAACATTTACAGTTGTGACATGACAAGGATATGACATAAATGGGTACACATTTTATACGCAGTCTCAGGATGTAAAGAGCACAAACCAGAACAGCGGTATCCGTATAGATGCGTTCAGTACCGATGGGTCGAGAAACTCGTACTATGGGTTCATAGAAGAGATTTGGGAGCTCGACTACGTGGTTTTCAAGATCCCCTTATTTCGCTGCCGTTGGGTGCATCTCCCACAGGTGCAGGTTGATAAGTACGGTGTCACTACCGTGGACCTCCAACGTGTCAGGTACAAAGACGAACCATTCGTGCTCGCCAACCAAGTTGTTCAAGTTTTCTATGTAACCGACCCGGCAAATAAGAAACGCCATGTAGTTCTTCATGGAAAAAGGAGAATTGTCGGAGTAGAGAATGTAGTGGACGGGGAAGAATACAATCAATTTGACGAGTTAACTCCTTTTGGAAATGGCATAAGGGTCCACGACGAACAACGTGACGAAACTAGTTACGTACGCATTGATCATCATGAAGGGCTCATTTTTAAAGAAAATAAGCAAGTATAATGAGAATGTGCTTCATATGTGTGGGCATTTGCATATATGTATATAACAATGCATTTGTGTGATGTATATGTGTAAATGTGTGATGTAGTCAATTTTGAGAATGAGAAAATATGTAGAGAAATACACTGTGTGAATGCAACTGGTTGGTGTTGTATATGAATGCAACTGTTTGATGGTTGATCATGAATGCAGCTGGTTGGTGTTTGTCTTAATAACTACAGTCGAGTAAAGGCTTATCACAGACGGTTCTACACGTAGAACCGTCTGTGATATCAATATCACAGAGGGTTCTAAACTTAGAACCGTCTACGATATTTATTATCACGAGCGGTTCTCGATGTAGAACCGTCTGTGATATTTATATCACAGACGGTTCTACGTGTAGAACCATCTGTAATAAGCCTCCCTATAAATACCTCTAGCTAGGGCTTTCCCTGTATGATGCAGTTATATTCTACATCTAAATCCCGATCTATCTCGTCGCCGCTGCCTCCCCGAGCCCTCGCCGGTCGCCTCCCCGAGCCCTCGCCGGCCGCCTCCCCGACGCATAAGTACTAAGGTACCCTTGTGATGCTATGATTTGCTTCATGCCCTTTATGTGATACTATGATTTGCTCATGACTAAAAGCAAGGTGTTTCCCTGTATGGCCACATAGAGCATACTTGTATTGATCAGTTCTGATAGGGCTTCATAGAGTACAGACACATGCTTCATAGAACTTTGTTTAGAGACCTTGTAGTAATAATATATGCCACATAGACCTTCAAAGGGCATGAAGCAAGTGGTACACTCTAGTGTATCCGATTCAATGAACTTGATACACTAGTTTGTGCCATTTGCTTCATAGAACTTTATTTAGAGACCTTGTAGTAATAATATATGGCACATAGACCTTCAAAGGGCATGAAGCAAGTGGTACACTCTAGTGTATCCGATTCAATGAACTTGATACACTAGTTTGTGCCATTTGCTTCATAGAACTTTGTTTAGAGACCTTGTAGTAATAATATATGCCGCATAGACCTTCAAAGGGCATAAAGCAAGTGGTACACTCTAGTGTATCCGATTCAGTGAACTTGATACACTAGTTTGTGCCATTTGCTTCATAGAACTTTGTTTAGAGACCTTGTAGTAATAATATATGCCACATAGACCTTCAAAGGGCATGAAGCAAGTGACACACTCTAGTGTATCCGGTGCAATGAACTTGATACACTAGTTTGTGTCATTTGCTTCATAGAACTTCGTTTAGGGACTTTGCTATTTGGTTTATAGTATTAGCACCTAAAGTAGGTGCTAAGATAGGCACATCACCCCCTCTCTCTGTCCACATCACCCCCTCCCTTCTCCCCCTCCCCTCTACTCCTCTCCTCTCTTCTAATTCAATATGATCACTTTCTTATCTTATCCTAATAGACCCATAAATTGAGCAACATGTCATCCGCGCATCCAACATCAAGACGCCAAGGAAGAGGGCTATCAAAGAAGCCTGAGGGCCGATTTACCATCACAGCGATCGATGCATCGGGGTCCTCTCCTTCCTCACAAAGCGATGGCGCATTCGAATATTGATCGAATAGTTGCACGAGTGAATTGAGATCACATTCAATTCGTGGAAGAACGTTCACGAGACTCGGAAGCGTGAGCTGTGGACCGAAATTTGGCATCGTTCGAGATCCCTGAAGAACACCAAGACATCGTGCAACGACAAATCTACCTAGCAGCGTGCAAAGCATGGAAGAACTTCAAGAGCATGCTTGTCAAGAAATACGTGGAGACGGACGAAACGCCTTTTCATAAATACCCATTCCTGGAACCACAATGGGAAGAATTCAAGGCGATGAAGACAACTGAAGATTTCAAAAGTACAAGTGTGGCGCATAAAGCCCTCCAAGCAAAAAACACACACCCCCACAGACTTGGCACAGCTGGGTATGCGGGTAAAATCCCGAAGTGGAGGACGGAAGATGACTTGGCAGCCCAACAGGACATCGCCCCGCCATTTTCCAATATCCGGTATGAGCGCGCTCGAAATTGGATTAGAGCAAGGTCATCTACAACGACATCGGGGGATGTCTCCTTTCAAAACTATGCAGACCAGCAAGTGTCCCAACATCTGGTAAGATATCGATCGAACTACGTAGCTTGTAATTACTCCAGAACTTCGTACGAATTGAAATGACATGTTGTGCTCTTGCAGGAAGAGCTGAGTTTTGAATATACCCTAAGATCATTCTAGAGAACAAGGGAGAATGATATGCTCTCCGTGGCCCTGGGAAACAAGGAGCACCGGGCGTCTGAGAGGCCTTGGCTTTACGTTCCTTGAAACATGGTTTCCAAGATGACTCAAATATATCGGTGGGAGAAGAGAACCAAAGCCGAGCGTGAGGAGCGGCTACGAGAAGAGTTCAAGGCATCTCTTAGAGAGGAGATAATGGGTGAGCTGGCTGATGTAATCAGAGATGAGGTGCGGAAACATACAGAAAGTCAGCAGGCCGCCGCTCCCGTGGTAGCTAGCCCGCATAACCGTCCGAGTAGTTGCGCGTCCAATCCGACGGAAAGCGTGGCCAGATTTCCTATGGACAACATCTAGGTAATAATTATTATTTCTCGAATGCTTGCTCCATTGATAGGCCTATTGGAGTAGCTAATTTTGTATCATTATGTAGGAGCCTACGAAGTGCAGGCTCCAAGTGAGATGTGCCTCCGTTCCCTTGTACGCTGCTTGGGGCCAGGCATATCAGTCTGATTTCGGGGCCATGGTGCACGGTCAGCCTTTAGCACCAGGTTACGCAAAAGTTAATGTGGATGGTGTGCATGCCAATTTTGAGGTCGTCCCGCCATCAAGGCCCCTAACGACGAGATCGTGACTCTAGGGCGAGGCCATTGGAACATTCATCCAATGGCCCAAATCGACATCTCCTAGAGGCTTCTTCACCGGTGGCCGGACGAGAAGGGCAGCATGAACCAGAGCTAAATGCGCTGGTGCTATCTCCACAAGGCGGTCTGAGCGAGCTACCCTGCACCGGTGCTATCTCTGGTGCTATTCTCGCCAAAGCAACTTGCACCGTCTGTACCATTACAGTCGACTACCATAAAGTCGACCTACAGTCGAAGCAGTGACTAGGGCAAATCAAAGACTAAGGATGATGACGATATCCCGTACCTGTCATTGGCCCGCAAATTCGTGCTAGGCGAGCCGATGATATTCCCGGAAGATCACCTCTTAACCCTAGGACTTGATTGCCAAACATTACACGCTTGGTATATGAAACAGTTCAATAGGCTAGAGGCAGAACGACGCTCAAGTATCACTGTCAATTTCAAGCGGGAACATTTCCAGCACGAAGTTCAGGAATGTGTCTTCGCGGTGACCTTTGACGATATATTTGATCTTTTCACGCTCAACGCTCTCGACCCCTCATTCGTTCGATGCTGGACGATGTAAGTCTGTACAATCACAGTCTCTGTTCACGTAATACCGATATATGTCACAATTTGTTGCTTTTCTACGTATATATATAGATTCATGCTGACCGAAGCTAGATCATCGAAATCACCAATTGGTTTCCTGGACCCACGCTTGGTCGCCATTGATACCATCAACGAGGATGCATCCTTCGTCGAGAACTATATTGCAACAACACTGCTGGTTCACCGCGATAAGGAATTTCTTCTTATGCCATACAATGAGCACTTCCATTGGATTTTAATTGTAATTATACCAAAATAGAATAAGGCTATATACCTTGATTCTCTTAGTAAGAACAAATCCAAGTACATAGCTATCGCCGAAATACTCGATAGGTAAGTACATTGTACTCTTTTTTTCTTCCGAATGACTAATCTAACTTTTTCGAATAACGAAGGTCGTTCGCCACATACGTTCAACAAACACGTGGCTCGACGACAGGGGCCAAGCCCTTGAAACTTTCTCAATTTTCGGTATTCGCTAGCTACATTAATTAATCATATACAACACTTAGTAGTAATGCCTTTTGATTTAACACATTCTATTTTTTGCAGTGCCACCAGCAGTAGCCGGGCAACACGTGTGGATTCTACGTGTGCCACCATATGAGACTACTCCTCGATTCCTCGAAGATCACCAATTCTAAGGTTTGTCAATCTTCCCACATTTATTTCATACTTGTCAGGTTATATATGTAAACGCGTTGATATTCCTATCAATAGGCTGTGCCCATCTCTACATCTGCATTGAAACAGGTGGACTTTGCAAAAATTCGAGGAGAGTTCGCTTGGTTTTTGTGGACTAAAGTCATAAGATCAGATGGAGAGTTCCACTGCGACAAGAATTTTTATTGCTCTTATCACCTTGTAATTGTGAATTTGTTAATGGATATTTTATTTCATTTCAATTAATTCATTTGCGAAATAGATGCCTTATGTTTGTGAATAAAATGTGATGTGAATTGGATGTTTTATGTTTGTCAAATGAATTGAGATGTGAATTGTATGTATACATATACTTGTTCATCTGCTTGTTTCAGAGGGCATGGCTAGCATTTCCTGAGGCTAACCAATAAACAGAAATAGATTTAGGGGTAGGAAAGAACATCACAGACGGTTTTTAGTTACAAACCATCTGTGATATTGATATATCACAAACGGTTTTTCGTTACAACTGTCTGTGATAATCAGCTAGCACAGATGGTTTTCATTTGAAAACTGTCTGTGATATTGATATATCACAGACAGTTCGACAACCGTCTGTGATAACCTTCGATTATCACTGACTCATAAATTCAGACGGTTCACAAAACTATCTGTGATGACGTTTTTGAACCGTCCGTGATGACCTTTTCTGTAGTAGTGCATATTGCTTAGGAAATAAAATAACATAGGCATGTAGACTTTCTGACTTAGCGTATTAGAGTTCATGTACTTTGAAAAGCATACATGGGTTAAGTGTGTGAGTAAAACCCATGTTGTGTAGGGTTAACGGGTTTTTTCTCAATTGTAGTAGTAGATAATATTCATTAGGGTTAGATATGGGCTGATTGCCTTATCTATTTAATTGGTTGGAGATGAAAGCTTACAAGCCAACCAACCACTCCAACCTTGTGTTCCAGTGTTAGGGTTAGAAAAGTATGAGTGATGTGGTGTACTTTCTTGTCATTCTGGTGGAGTAGCTGTAAAAACTTCATCCTCAAGTAGCAATAAATCAATTTTATTTATCACTCATAGTGTCTTCTTGACTTAGTTGATTTGCTCTTATTCTTATTGATTTTAATCTCTTGCCGCCCCTTCTTGAACTTGATGTGTGCTAAGGCGTGTAAGTGATAGAGATGACTTATAAAGATTAACTCCTATCTATCTAGGCAGCATATCTTGCCAGATTTCGAAATTGCCCGGTTTTATTTGAATTTAACCTCATCTTGAGAGTTGTTGATCCTAAGATTTTTGCTTTGAATCTTTCGGAGAAATAGCTTTCTATGACATGTGAGAGCTCATCTAAAGTCAACTTGGTTATTCTCTACCCACAAACAAGTCATATACCAAGATTTTGATGTTTGGCTGGTTTTGATGCAATCTTACTTGTCTTTGGGAAATGTTAAAATTTGGATTAAGATCCTTGCATTCATCGGATAGAATAGGTTCCTGAGACTTTAAGCAAGGTGCATGCCAAGTTTCATCTCATTTGGTTAAGAATTTTGAGAGTTGCACCATTTTTGGTATTAGCACGGGCTGAATTTCTGTCCTGAAAACAGGGGAGCGGTTATACCGTCCTAGGCCTGGTCCAATTGACCACCAGTCAGACCACCGCGGTCAAGCCGGTCAAACTAGCCACCAGTCCGATCGTACTCTCTATGGCGGTCAGACCGGTGAGGTGCTGAAATATCTCTCTCTTGGGTTTTTGATATTGTTATTTTGTTCTGTGCTTCTAATTTTGATCTTCATAACATGTAGCTATTCGAGTGAAAATTTTGTTAATACTTTGGAAAAATTTCTAAGGCACTATTTACCCCCTTTTGCCATATGGGTCCTGCACCAACGAAATAAAATTTAGTGAAATTTTGTTCTTTATAAATACTAGGCGTCGTTAGAAATATATGAAATTCAAGGCAACACTATGCATCGAAGAAAAAACTCATTTGGAAGATGATAGGATTAAGTTATCAGAGACGTCAACCACAAGGAAAGCACTAGCTTTCATTTTTCCTAGTCAAACTCTTGAAAAGTATGCTCAGGATCAAGAAGTAACACATATTAACCAGACGGATCCTTGCGAGGCAATAACTAACTATATAGCAATAGCTAGACTGGATGATACTCATTTGGCTTAAAAGCTTAGACATTTTTTTTACTATAGTGACTAAAAATACAATATAACTATTGGTAAATTTTTCAGCGTAACTAAATTTTAAAAATAAAAATACGTTATATCGTCATGAACAATACTAAAGAATAAAGACAAAAAGAAAAGACAAAAAAATTCAAAAATAACAAAAAAGTAAAAAAAAGACGAAATTAAGAAGTTATAAGCCAGAAGCAGAAGTCAAAACCCGAGCTACAGATTTGTTAGATTCCAAAAAAAAAAAGGTGCCATTATTTGTAACAGTGGTGTAATAGGACGCTGTGAATCTGAGCTCAATTCGCATTAAATATTATGTCATTCCTTTTTTGAGAAAACAAAAAAGAGCTTTCTGGCTTTATGGATATATACACAATTTACAACAACTATTATGTATCTTTTTCATTGTCAAATTGAGGAAACTAGCCAAATTGTCCACGCGAATCAGCAACATTGTGTGGTGTTATGTAATTTGGCGAAGTAGGCATAACAGAATATAACCCGTGAAAACAAGTAGGCATAAGAGATGATACTGTCTCCGATCTTTTTAATTTAGGTTATTGACTTTCTTTGGGATGTGACTTTGATCATTGCATTTTACAACTTTATATTATGATAGATTAACAAAATTGTAATATTATGAAATTAATTTTAACGAACAATCTAGTGATA
This sequence comes from Bonia amplexicaulis, assembly GCA_036346245.1. NCBI lineage: Eukaryota > Viridiplantae > Streptophyta > Magnoliopsida > Poales > Poaceae > Bonia > Bonia amplexicaulis. Next base: position 166,482 of record JAYGGG010000533.1, on the reverse strand, counting down.
TAAGTTATATAAGTTTCACTTGGCCAATCATGATAAGTTTCAAACACAATAACAGACTCTAAAATGCCAAACAAAAAGGAACAGAGGAGAGGACTATGCTTATTAATAAAACGAGAGAAAAAGAGGGCACCATGTTTTCTGTGAAGGGCTAGAAATTCCCGTGTAAATCCGAAGCAAAAGAGAAAGATATATATCATTGATTATGATGGTGCAAATCAGATATATATATATAATTAAGATCTATTACAATTGTATAAGGAATATAATTGTATTTCAATCATAAGCATAAGCATATAGTTATATAACAAGTACAACTCTACATTTCGATATAAGCATATATATTGTAGTATCTAGCAGCGTAGTTACACGAGGAATTGGCTAGTTATCATCTAAAAGGCTAGTAATTACTACCATAGGATTTTTGTGGAAAAGTTGTAAGCAATTGCTGTATAGAAAGGACCAAACCATATATGGAAAAAAAGTGAAAGATGAAACCGACATTTGTAGATTTTGCTGTAACGGGAACAGAATGCTGGGTTTGCATACCCTGCATTTCCTTTTAGACAGTAAAGCTTCATTTGGAATGCAGGTATTTTTTTCTGGTTCCACCAGGAATTGAGAACTGTTTCCATGTTATTCCTAGTTCCAAATGGGTCCTAAGCTTCGCCAAATCTAGCAACTTTAGGTTTATTTCGTCTCTTTTTTTGAGGAATCAACGGTGAGCCAAAGCCCATTTGAACTGATCGTTATATTACTTCAAAACTGCGATCACAGTAGGCTGAGTCCTGCAAAGCAGGAGCCTCGGAATGTTTTCTGAAGGTTTGGATAACTCTCGATAACTTTTAATTTTTATAACTCAGTAGGTTTTCTAAACTGTCTACTTGATTTGAGTAGGGGTGAAAACAAATTGGACAGTGCTAAAACAACATTCATATTCGTATTTATAAACAAATACGAATATGAATCTGAATATTCACGAATACAAATCGAATATTGTAACGAATATGAATTTGGATCGAATATCTATTCAATTCAGTCAAATCCGGATATCCTCATAACTTATGTAGTATGAAGATATTAATAACATTTTATACTCGTACAATCACACTTAATCATTTTAATTCATTTACTTCACCTAAAGAAACACAAATTCACCTTCAATGAAACAAAACTTGTCCAACTAATTAGTCGTATTTTAATAAAATATACATATTGCTTCATCGAATATGAATATGGATATGGATAGTCTGGATAAAATAATATTTTAAATAGTAAAAGTCCATACCATATTCGTATCTATATTTTTTATACAAATTTGAATACAAATATGAATAGAATAGGATAGAAATTGTTAATCGGATGTGAAAATATATACCATATTCGCATCCTATCGAATTCGTATCCATTTTCCACCTCTAAATTTGAGTACCACTTTGGTATTAGTTAATTAGTGATGAAAGTTAGGCTAATGTATAGTAATAAGCTTCGTTACTTTGGTACCCTTCATACTGACGTGAAAATTAAGCTTACATTTATTTCCTTTGAAAGTTGTGAGAAATGCAAACAAAGGTTTCGATTTTAACTTCATTGAGACTTTCTCTAGCATTTTTAAGCACCTAATGTTCTTTGATTATCTTTAGAATTGGAATTGAATCATTTCATTAAATATATTAAAACACGAATAGGCCCAGCCTTTGCCTGTTTTCCTTTCTTTGTTTTTGGTAATCATGTGAAGAGATGAGGAAAGTTAGGGAAAGGGAAAACAAACAAAATATCGGTTAGAGTACAAGGGGAAAGCAAAGCTGCTAGAAAGGGTAGTGGGGACCTTTCTGCATTTTTTTTTTGCTTCAATGTGCACTGGGATAAAATAAAATCCCCTAGACTAAGGAGATAATAACACGAACAAAATGGCAAAGATAAATGACCATTATATCTAAAGTATAATTGTTTTGAGAGCATGAATAATAGTTGTCACATAGGTCATCTCCTCCTTGCCATATCATCTAAAAACCTAAGTGGACCGGAGAGAAGGTTAAGAAAGAGAAGATGCGCTGTGGGCACGCAAACCAACCTGCAAGAGGGAGAATTGTGAGGAAGCCTAGCAAGAAAAGGTTTGGTGAAAATAACAAAAAGGTAAGGGTTGTTTTGAATGCTGTCTCTAAATGACGTAGAAGCTTATGATACATACTGTTAGGGGTGCAATCAGAACAGATACGAACGGATATTGTTTATCTTGTATCTTATTCTATATTTTTTTCTCGAAGTCGGAGTCAGATACAGATAATGCCGGATATCTATTTCTCCATTCCGTATCCGTTCCATAATTATTCGGACGATCGGTCGGACGGAAATTATCCGCTTCTTTGCACAGAACATTGGATAGTATGATATAATCAGAGCGAATATGGAGATACTAATTACTGAGATGTTGAAGGAAGAACACTTAGTACTCCTGCTTGTGTTAGATGTGACAATCTGCCTATATGTTATCTTGTTTCTAGGTGAAGTCAAAACAGACTTTCACATATCACTTGACATATGGATATATACGAACGGATATCACTTATCCCGTATACTATTTCATATTTTTTTCTCGGAGTCGGAGTCAGACACGGATAGTGCCGGATACCCATCTACCCCTTCTATATTCGTTCTGCAAGCCTTCGATCGGTCGGACGGACAAAAATTATCTGCTCCGTTTGCACCCCTACAACCTATTGCATATGCCCTGAGAATAAGAGAGAGAAAGCTATTCACTTACAAATGCTAAAAATAGAAGATCAGCAAAGGAAATCAAGCTAACAACAGTAAATGTACACAAATGTCTCATATTTTACAACAAGATTTAAAAAACAGGCCTTATATTTTGATACGGATCAAGTACAAACTGGGGAGCGGTCATACCACCCTAGGCCTGGTCCAATTGGCCACCAGTCAGACCACCACGGTCAAGCCGGTCAGACTATCAGCTCCTTGCTGGTCAAAATGGCCGCCAGTCTGATCGCACTCTCTATAGCGGTCAGACCGGTGATGTGCTGAAATATCTCTGTTGGGTTTTTGATATTGTTATTTTGTTCTGTGCTTCTAATTTTGATCTTCATAACATGTACACTACTACAAAAGAGGCTATACTGGACGGCTATTTCACAGACGGTTCATATGGAACCGTCTGTGCTTAAACTACCATAGACGGTTTGTTCTAGTAACCGTCTGTGATACTTTCACAGACGGTTCTTAACACGAACCGTCTGTGATAATTGAGACATCACAGACGGTTCGTGTTAATAACCGTCTATGATACTTTCACAAACGGTTCTTCACACGAACCATTTGTGATAATTGAAAAAGAGATTCCCAGATCCTAGTCATCTGGGTTTCATATGCTTCTTCTTCGACTTTTGGAGTTGTAGGATTAGCCACTGAGTTCTTGAATGACGTGAAGATTGTCCTTGCCCTCTACACTTCCTCCTCTAGCCTGGGCAAATCATTAGCATGGCCCATAATCTCAAAGAGGATGCCATGATAAGCTTTCTCAGAATCAGTCAATTCTGCTTGATTGGCAAGGTTATCAATGTGTCTCTCCACTGCCGCAAGAGCTTCCTCCGCTTTGTGCACATTGCAAAGAATAATGAGGCTGAGGGTGGTTTTCCTTTCCTGAGCGGCAACGAGACACCTCCGTCGACGGCGGATGATGAGGTCCAGCTAACGGATGGAAGCAAGTCGAGGAAGGAGAGCAGGGCGTGAGCGGAGGAGCTGCTCTAGACATAAATTGCTGGCCGCATGTGAAAAGTTGCGGCCGAACAACTCATGATGGATAGATGAGAGGAAGGAGATCAAAAGAATATTAGATGTCATTATTGAGAAATCTGGTGAAGAATATGAGGGAGAGGATCTCACAGTGTAGAAGAGCTGGATTAGGGCGCGCATATTAAAGGGTTATCACAGACGGTTCGTATAACAAACCGTCTCTGATATTAATATCACAGATAGATCGTATTCCAAACCGTCTCTGATATTAATATCACATATAGTTCGTATTCCAAACCGTCTCTGATATTGACTTATCACAGACGGTTCGTATACCAAACCATCTCTGATATTTATTATCACAGACGGTTCGTATAACAAACCGTCTCTGATAATGACATGTTACCGATCCGTGGCGTATACCCCAAGATTTTTATCTCACCCGTCCATTCCCTCCACATTGAATGGCAGGCACCATTTCCTCCCACTGCTCGGCCCTTATTAATAACTCCCCATCTACCTTTCCACCGGTAGTCTCGCGTGAGTTCATCCACACTAGCTAGCTTCCTGCATCTCCTCCCCTCGACGACGCCGACTACCACCGTGAGCTAGCCCCTCTACCTCCTATTGTGAGCTAGCGCCTCCGTTGTGGCACCACGGTCGGCTGGACAACACACTATTATCATAAGTGTCAAAAGTGTGTCTTGTTCAACTTCACCGTCGTGCCACGAAAGGTTCGTTAGCTTGTTATCCTATAATAGAATGTGTTGTTGTGCTTACCTCTGTATTTGCTTGTTCCTCGATGACGCCGACTACTGCCGTGAGCTAGCGCCTCCGTTGTGGCACCACGGTAGACTGGACAACACACTCTTGTCGTAAGTGTGTCTTGTTCAGCCTCACCATCGTGCCACAAAGGGTTCATTAGCTTGTTATCCTGTAATAGACTGTGTTGTTGTACTTGCCTCTGTATTTGCTTGTTTTCAAAGGGCATGGGTAACATTATTTCTTGAGGCTAGCCAAAAGATAGAAAAAATTGAAGGTATAGAGTGAACTATCACAGACGGTTCTATATACCAACCGTCTGTGATACTCGCTAATCACAGACGGTTGGTAACTAGAATCGTCTGTGATACTGGCCAATCACAGTACTTGCCAATCATAGACGGTTCTATGTACCAACCGTCTGTGATACTTGCCAATCACAGACGGTTGGTAACTGGAGCCGTCTGTAATAGTTTTCTTCACAGACGATTTTAGTTACAAACCATCTGTGTTGTCTTTTTCACAGACGGCTCACAAACCGTCTGTGATAATCGGAAATTCAGACGGTTCAAAAAACCGTCTGTGATTACTCTTTTTATAGTAGTAGTAGCTATTGAAGTGAAAATTTTGTTAATACTTCAGAAAAATTTCTAAGGCACTATTTACCCCCTTCTGCCATACCGGTCTTGCACCAACGAAATAAAATGTAGTCAAATTTTGTTCTTTATAAATACTAGGCGTCGTTAGAAATATGTGAAATTCAAGGCAACACTATGCATCGAAGAAAAAGCACATTTGGAAGATGATAGGATTAAGTTACCAGAGACGTCAACGATAAGCAAAGAACTAGCTTTCATTTTTCCTAGTCAAACTCTTGAAAAGTATGTTCAGGCTCAAGAAGTAACACATATTAACCAGACGGATCCTTGCGAGGCAATAACTTACTATATAGCTATATCTAGACTGGATGATACTCATTTGGCCTTAAAAGCACAGACTTTGTTTTGCTATAGTGACTAAAAATATATTGTAACTATTGATAATTTTTTCAATGTAACTAAATTTTAAAAATAAAAAAATAATTATATCGTCACAGACAATACAAAAGAATAAAGGCATAAAGAAAAAAACACAAAAAAACAAAAAAAAGTAAAAAAAAGACGAAATTAAGAAGTTATAAGCCAGAAGCAGAAGCTCAAATAAGCAGTTTGAGATGATCTTTTAATAGATACGATTGTTCATGTAAATACAAATGCATTGAGCTTACTGTTGTTTTATCTATAAGACCATTTTTTGCAGTAAAATTTCAACTAAACATGTGCTTCACTTACAGAGAAAAAAAGCTCGAAAATTACCTGACACGTCAGGCGTGATTTAGACGAGAACATTTCGCAAGCTTGGGATGTAACTTTGATTGCATTTTACAACTTTATATTAGGACAGATTAACAAAATTATAATATTATGAAATTAATTTTAACGAACAATCTAGTCATATAAGTTTCACTTGGCCAATCATGATAACAAAAAAGTAAGGATTGTTTCGAATGCTGTCTCTAAATGACGTAGAAGCTTATGATACAACCTATTACATATGCCCTGAGAACAAGAGAGAGAAAACTATTCACTTATAAATGCTAAAAATAGAAGATCAGCAAAGGAAATCAAGCTAACAACAATAAATGTACACAAATGTCTCATATTTTACAACAAGATTTAAAAAGAGGCCTTATATTTTGATACGGATCAAGTACAAGTTTGCACATTCTGATCTTGAATTTCACTTGATACATTCTTAGTTAAGTTTAAATGCGTGGTGTTCAAGTCACCCAATTTCCCTGTAATATCCTGTTAATGCTCAATTAATGCACGTTGAATTTTGAACCTAATTTTGTTGCACGTTGCTCCATATCATGTCCACGCTTATCTGTAAAGAAAACAATAAAATAATAAGGGCGTGCTGAATGCATGGCAATATATATGATTACCATATTGGACTCCGATTCCCAAACTATGGAAAGTATAATATCTTGAAACCGTCAGATTCTTCTACTTTCTCACCGTATATATCATATTTTCGTCGACTGATAGCGTGAAGTAATAACCTTCTACTAACTAGAAGCAATGATTCGTCAACTCTTCCAACGAAATTCAAAACTAGCATGCACCTAGCCAGCTAGTAGAGAAAAAATATCAACAAATCAACTTGGCTTCCTGTCGTGGATTGTGTAGATCCATATAGTCTTCGCACAAACAAGACTTTTAAAGCAATATATACATATCTACAAACAACTAGTAATATTCAAGATGCCTCCTTCGCATTAGAGGTCTACTTAAATCAGAAAAAAAAACCAAAATTCTTATAAATTCTTTATTAATCGAGAAAAAGAACAGATGTACACTACTTATTTTTAGTAGGATCGGATTATAATGGTACAAATTAATCATATATAAAAAATTCTCTTATTAATTGAGAGAATAAGAGAATATCCACACCACTTATTTCGATGAAACCAGATAATAACGGTACAGATTAATCATGTATAGACATTACAATTATTATAATTGTATAATAAATACAATTATATTTTAAAAGTTAATAGAGTTATATAATAAATATAATATATTGTAATATCTAAACACGGAGTTGAGAGGAAAATTCCGCTGGTTCAATAGAAACTAAACACGTCTCTGTGTCAGCGTTCAAAGGCTGTTTTGTGTTTCCAAATGATTGAATTGGTCAGCCGGAACATCTCTATATATATAACGACATTCCTGGACCTTCATATGATCACAAATCAATCAAATCTTCTGTCGTGTCTCATTAGTTAGCCATTATTACACAACTACGGACATGGCGAGGCCTTGGTCGCTTCTTCTGCCGATTGCTCTTGCCTTGGTCGCTTCTGTTGCTCACGCTGGTGTTGTAGAGCACACCTTCAATGTAAATACACTTTCATTTGTGCATGCAATTTTTTCCTTCACTTCTCATGCATTTGTCCAGGCACATATAGGTGCATGCCGGACTACATGCATGTAAGTTTATTAGTACGTTACCGGACGTACGCCCATGCATGGCGTCATGTCATTACTGCTAATTTATTTAGGCTCCTTCTCTTTGTTTAGTTCATACTGATTGTGCAAAATGGCATAGTGTTTATGCATTGGGCGGGGCATGCTTGGTTGCCAGTGCATGCGAACTAAACAGTGTTGGTAATTAATCTGCCATGTTTGATGTCATAGGTGGGGAACCTCTCCATTAGCCAGCTCTGCCAGCCTGACAGGATCATCACGGCAGTGAATGGCCAGCTTCCCGGCCCGACGATCGAGGCCAGTGAGGGCGACACGGTAGTTGTACACCTTGTCAACGAGTCACCGTACAAAATGACCATCCACTGGTAATGGATCACTTTTAGAATTCGTAACTTTTAAAATTTAGATATTAATAGATTTAAAATTATTTAGATTAATTATGCAAAAATTATATCATTAGATTTGTCGTTAGAAATATTTTCATAATATTATAATTTTATTAATATATTTTAATGTAAAGTTATAAAAAGCAACCATAAGCAATATATACGATGATGATCTGGCTACACCGTGCCATGGAGACCAATTCACGTTTTCCATGGAAGAATAAGATGCCAAACAGAGTTTTCTGAAACACGCCGCAATACCAAACACGACCAACGCAAGCTCCACGGATTCTAACAGACGTAATTGCTTTGAACTGTACATAATGTACGGATGTACGGCTGTTGACAGTCTGTCCGTGGATGCAGGCACGGTGTCTTCCAGCGCGGCACGCCGTGGGCTGACGGGCCGGCGATGATCACGCAGTGCCCTGTCCGGCCGGGCGGCAAGTACACCTACCGCTTCAACGTCACCGGACAGGAGGGCACGCTGTGGTGGCACGCCCACATCTCCTTCCACCGCGCCACCGTCTACGGCGCGCTCATCATCCTCCCCCGCGGCGGCGCCAAAGCATACCCCTTCCCCAAGCCCGACAAGGAGGAGATCGTGATGCTCGGCGAGTGGTGGAACGCCAGCGTCTATGACCTGCAGCAAACGGCGCACCTCACCGGACAGGCGGCACCGCATGCCGACGCATACACCATCAACGGCAAGCCGGGGGACTTGTACAACTGCTCCGCCCCTAACCGTACGTACGGTGTTGCAAATTAATCTTTAGTAGAGATGCGCATATGGCGAGACTTGTGCTTATGTTAATATGTGCGCACGCAGACACGTACAAGTTTGAGGTGCGGCAGAACAAGACATACCTGCTCCGGATCATCAACGCTGCGCTCAACACGCCCCTGTTCTTCAAGGTGGCAGGCCACACCTTCACGGTCGTTGCTGCGGACGCGTGCTACACCATGCCGTACAAGACCGACGTCGTCATGATCGCGCCCGGGCAGACCGTGGACGCGTTAATGGTCGCAGACGCGGCTGTTGGACGCTACTACATGGCGGTGTCACCCTACGACAGCGCTGTTGATGCTCAGGGAATATTGTACAGCCTGACCACCGCGACGGCTGTCGTGGACTATATCGGCGCGCGGGACATGACCGTGCGGCCTGAGCTGCCGCGCCGGCCGGAGTACAACGACACAGACACCGCGCACCGGTTCCTCTCCAACCTCACGGCGCTGGTGCTCCCGGGCAGGCCGACGGTGCCTCTCCGTCGACACCCACATGTTCGTCACAGTCGGGATGGGCGACACCAACTGCCAGCCGGACCAGAAGAATTGCAGTACGGCAACGATCTTCGCGTCGAGCATGAACAACGCTTCCTTCCTTCCCCCAAAAGCCACCTCCATGCTCGAGGCACACTACAAGAACAAGACGGACGACGTCTACACCCGCGACTTCCCCGACCGTCCGCCGGTCATCTTCGACTACACCTCCGAAGCGAGCAACAACGCCACGTTGAAGCACACGGACAAGTTCACCAAGGTGAAGACGCTGCACTATAACGAGACGGTGCAGATGGTGCTGCAGAACACGCGGCTGATATCTAGGGAGAGCCACCCCATGCACCTCCACGGCTTCAACTTCTTCGTCCTCGCGCAGGGCTTCGGCAACTACAACGAGACGACGGCGTTGCCGCAGTTCAACCTCGTCAACCCGCAGGAGCGCAACACCGTCGCTGTCCCAACCGGTGGCTGGGCCGTCATCCGCTTCGTTGCCGACAACCCCGGTACGCAAAAATTACCACTGGCACTCAGAATGTCATGCCATGTTGTTAACTAGTTGTGAAAAGTTTGATATATGACTACTTATCTTGTATCTATTGCAGGGATGTGGTACATGCACTGCCACTTTGATGCTCATGTTGAATTCGGGCTGGCCATGGTGTTCGAGGTTCAGGACGGGCCGACGGAAGAAACAAAGGTGCCGCGACCGCCGATGGACCTGCCTCAGTGCTAATCATCACTTTTAATTACGGTTGTTTGGATATGGTGCATGGATATGTCAATAAGAAGAACTGCAGGAGCTAGACTAGCTTTGTTTGGGTTGTGTGGTATTTGACTAACATTTCTTCGTCGATTAGTAGCATGCATGCATTGTTTGTTTAGCAGCATCTGTAAGCTGAGTCATGTTTCACTGATGTGTGTTTGTCCTGGTAGCTTTCGTGAATTGTTTGTTAAATTGTTTCTTTGTTGGGAGCGAGAGCAATAAGTCAATTATCGAATTGTATTCTTTTGTTGGAAAGATCAATAAACTTTATGTGGTCATATAACTCATTTGTTCTTGACAATGACTGCATTTCGAGCCATGAGGTTCTGGCTGTTTGTCCATTGGAGGTGTACCACGTGTAGGTTTCTTAAGTAACTTGCATTGAATCTGTTTGGCTTTCTGTTTGGCAAAGTAGTAGTATATAAGTTCGAAAATTACATGGAACCTCAATTTGTAAACTTGCATGGTTGTCCGATGACCCGCTCTAGCTCCTAGCTTCCTGTACATGAAAATTAAATTCATAAATCCCAAAACTTCGTAATGTTAGCATTCTACGTCGTAATCTCGGTTATCAAACATAAGAGTGTTAATAAACATCATCTGGATATTTTCTTCCTAACTATCATCCAGATTTGTAACCATTGGATTAGAAATCCAACGGACATGAATTCTCCCCCACCCCCTCCAAAAAAAATCTCCCCTTCCTCCAAAAAAAGGGGTTTAGATCTCTAATCCAACAGTCTCAAATCTGGATGATTGTTAGAAAGAAAATATCCGGGTGATACCTAGACACACCCCGAACATAATTAGCTGATGTGGCGTCCAGTGAGCACGAGGTGGAGATGGAGTTGCTAATGTGGCGTATTGTAAGACTGGTATGGCAATAGAGTGGGTAAATGGTACTTTAGAAATTTTTTCTAAGTATTTACAAATTCTTTACTCCAATAGCTACAGAGTTATGGAGATTAGAATTAGAAGCTAAGAACAAATCAACAGTCACAAAAACCCAAGTGAGGTATTTTTCAGCTCCTCACCGGCCTGACAGCCACTAAGAGTGCGGTCCGACTGGCAAGACACCGGCGGCTAGTTTGACTAGCTTGACCACAACAGTCTGACCAATGGCCAGTTGGACCGAGCTAAGGGGTGGTCTGACCACTTCACTGTTTTTAGAACAGAAAATCAGCCCGAGCCAAGACCAGGAAAGATACAACTCCCAAAGTCCTTAACCAAATGAGATGAAACTTTGCATGCACCTTGCTTATAGTCTCATGAATCTATTCCATCCAAAGATCGCAAGGATCTTGGTCAAAGATTTAGCTATTTCCCAAGACAAGTAATATTGCATCAAAACTGGGCAAATTTCATAATCTTAGAGTATGATTTGCTCATGGGTAAAGGATAGTCAAGATGGTTCTAAATATATTTTTGTATGTCATAGCAAGCAATTTTTCCCAAAGAGTCAAAGCAAAAACCCTGGGATCAAGAAATCACAAGATAAAGTGAACTCTGAGCAAAACCAGACAACTTCGAAATCCTATAAGACTTGGTCTCTAGATGGATTGGATTTGATCTCCAAGAGTTATGTCTATCACTTACACATCTTTAGCAAACCACAAGATGAAGAAAATAAAAAAAGAAATCAAAACCAACAAGCACAAGAGCAAATTAACCAAATCAAGAAGACACCAAGAGTGATGAATAAAGTTAATCCACTGCTACTTAAGGATGGAAGGATTACTCCCACTCCACTTGGAGAACAAGAGAGCACACCACATCACTCACACATCTCTAATCATAACCCTAGAATATAAGGTTGGAATGGTTGGTTGGCTTACAAGTTACCATCCCTAACCCATTAAATAAATGAGACAAGCAGCATATATCTAACCCTAATGGATGTTGTCTACTAGCCTATTTATGGAAAGCCCGTTAACCCCGCACAACACGGGTTTTACTCACACAAACTTAACTCATACTGCTTTTAAAAGCACATAAGCCCGAATACACTAAGTTTTTAGTATTTGATTCACTTGATATTTTCAGTATCTCTTTGAACTAAACCACTTTTCCATGCGCCGTTCAAGTGCTATAGTTTTGATCTAACATAGTTCTTGGTATTTGGCCTCCTTACCAAAATACCCTTCCTTAACCTAGTCTTCATATTCCCTTGCTAGCAATTGTCATGTTTGCTATGTATTGGTGCACCAATGGTTTGCCAAACATCGGCAAGTCTCTCCTATTCTAGTTCCACCGGATCACGTCTCACTTAGACCGACCAAGCGACTTAGAGCAACCTGTTGCTCCAACCTTCCCTTCAACTTTTCCCAGCATTCTTGTGCCACGCTTGATCTCAATCATCTCACCTGGCATCCTTAACCGTTTTGGACCTCGACTCCTCCATGAGCGTAGCTCCAATTCTTGCCATTGACCATGGCTGACTCTAAACTTCCATGCACATCCATAGATAAAGAAATCATTTTTGGACACAAGTTTTTCACAACTTGACCCACGTTAGTCAAAACATGCTTCATGCAATGAGAGACCATGTGGAGGTGCTCTCATGTTTGTGATGAGTAATTGAAATGTGTTCTGGAAAGTTTGAGTTTGGTTTGGTCAGTTCGCGCCAAGTCGGTGTATGGCGCAATTTGGTTCAGTTGGACCTGGTCGAACGCGGTCGAAGGTGTTTAGGACGGTTGTTCTTTTTCTCGATCGGTCGTTTGGGCTTGTTCGTGTTTGAGTGTATCGACAAATGCATATGTTGATTCTATTATCTAAAGCGGTGCTATGTGATGTGTTTTCTTGTCTGTGATGGCTCCAGGACATCGAGGCGGAGTCGTGGCGAGGCACGGGATGACCGGACTAGGCACAGACGGTGCTGAGGTCAGAACGGTCAGGATGTGCTGAAGATGGCGAGGACTCGAAGTGGTTGCGAGGCGTGCACAACAAGAAAAGAGGAAGCTTCCGGGAAGGAGCGTGAGGGCAATCGGAAAATTGATTCGAGGCTCATGAAGCGGATTCGGTTAGTGCTAATGGATAAAGCGCAGAGTTGTTGAGAGATAATGGATAAAACAAAGAGGAAACCCATTAGTGGAAGGCTATAAATAGAGAGGCTGTTCTCTAGAGCCACTTGCGGGTTTTTGTGAGTTTGCTCTCCATGTGTGTGTGTGGTTTTCTTTTCTCTGTATTGCTGTGAGAGGGGTAGACAGAAGTAGTATTTGTTCTTTTCCTTTGCTGTGTTCATCTCAGTTTGAGAACATGTAGTGAGATGGCCGTAGAAGAACCCTTGTGTAACCATTCATCTCTGTGATTCAATATGAAAAGTCTAGTGTTTGAGATGCTTTGATTATTTTGTTCATCTTGTGTCTCTCTGTTATTTTTGGTTGCTTCATTTGCTTGCTTTGCTACTCTCTGTGATTGACCTCTGTTTCTTTGTGTTTTGCTCCTGTTATCTATTTGTTTTTGTTCTCTCTTTGCTCCTCTCTGACTTTCTCTATTTCTTCTCAATTTGAATGAAGGGTTTGATTGAGTAGCTACAGAACCTTCTTGCTCAGAATTGGGGATTCTCATCAAAGCCATTTGGCTAGCCATTCTTTTGAGCAAACTTTCGACAGTAGTATTCTTTCCAAGAGTTGGCTTGCCTAAGACTTCCTCTGCTTACACTTTTCTAGGGTTTGGAGACATAGCAATCTAGTTCTCTTTGTATCTCGGCAAAGAAGTGTTTTGGGTGTGTGCTTCTTGATCCGAGGACACTTCTTTGTTGTGTTCAAAAGAATCAAGATGAAAAGATTTGAGAATTGCAAGCTTCGAACTCGGTTTCATTTTCGATTTGGTTTATAGTTTCGGTTAATTCTTGGTCGCTTCTCTCTCTTTTCCGCCGAAATGTTCTTTTAATCTGTTTCCTCTCTTCATAAGGTTGGTTGGTTATTTAGTTTGTTTTTGATCCAATGACCTGAGAAGAACAGGCTGAACAGCGATTGCTCGATATTTCCTCTGTTTTCCTTTCTTCCTTGCGATATTTTCTGCTTCAGTGATTTCGGACATTGCTTTTAATCGCTCCTTGTCGCCTCCCTTTTGACCGCTCCTCTTCTGTTTTGCTTTTCTTTTCTGATTTCCTTTTTCTCTTTTTGTTGGTGTATGGCAATGAGCTCGGTAGTTTGGCGGCTATATTTTCTCGCCAGACTCAAGTATTCACTGTTCATGACAGTTTTCAATTGCTCGACGATTGCTCTCATCCAACCGTTTGACCAATCTTGAGTTGGAAACTAAGTACCTTGTCTCAATCAGTTATTTCTTTCAGATTGTCTTGGCTAGTGGAAAATATTTCCATTCAAATCTTTTGATCCTTGTTCGCCAGAGAACCGCCTTTGCGATCTGTTTTCGGCTTTCAATGCTTGCAATCAGGTCTCAAGCTTCAGAGCATTTCTTTTCGGTTCTTGCAGTCAGTCCGACCACAAAACCTGTTCTTTCAATTGAAGTCTCCAGATTAATTGTACTGAGGAGGTCAGCCTTCGTATAATCCTTTTTTCAGTCCTTTGTTCTTTTGCTTTCTTCAGTTTTCTAGCCATTTCAGATTGTGTAGCCTTCGGTCTGTGTTTGCTTCTTCAGAGAAGACTTTCTCTACTTTTCTTTTCCAGTGAACCTTTTTAGACAAGTCCTCTTTGGAGCATGCAGTCCTTTTTCGGCAAAGCTCGTTTCTGTTTTATGTTCTTCCTTTCATTCCTTGTGAGCATTCGAACATGTTGCTTCGTAGCTTTTTCGGCCAAGTTTGTTTCAACTCTTTTGTTGAGCTGATTTTGCTCTCCCAGTAAGCATCTAGCTTCCATCTTCGTAGATTTTGTAGCTATTGAAGATGAAGATTGTGTGAATACTTGAGGGCGTTTTTGAAGGCACCATTCACCCCCCTCTGTTGCCATTTCGGTCCTACATGCAATATTAATGCAACGACCAAACATAATTAAACTCAATCCAAAACCAAATTCCCAAAATTCAACAAATATCCTTTAGGGCCGGTCTGACCGCCAGCTAGAGGGCGGTCTTACTAGTTGAACTCAGAGCAAACAACCCTTTGGAATATTGCAACTGCTAACAAAACTCTTCTCATACCACTCAATGGTCTGACCGCTCACCCTAGCCGATCTAAACAACAACCTCTCTAGCGATCTGACCACACCTCCAAGCCGGTCGACCGGTGGCCCCAATGATCTAACCGCATGCCCAGCTAGTATGATTGATTCCCCTCTAAAGAAATGCAAACTCTGCAAAATTCAAATCCCAACTCCACAAACTTGGCAATGGTTCATCACACAACATCATAGGCATTCTCTCATGGTCTCTCAATCTCTTCCTTTAAATATATTGGTAATTTCTCAAAAATACAAATAGGAGGTGGTTTTAGAACTAAAGGGGAATTTTGCAAGGACAAGCTCAAATTGTCACAAAAGGATTGAAAAGACTAAAAATGACCATATGAGCCAGAAATAAAGTGAAAGAACTAAAAAGAACAAGTTTTCCACAAAAGACAAAAAATCTGCCAAAAGAAATAGAAAATCTCACTTTATGTCCATATGAAAAGATAATTGTTCTATGTGACCTTTGTCATGGTGAGAAGAGATCATGATACAGGTGCCCGATCTTCACGTAGGATCGATAATGATAACTTGGATCCATGTAACTGACGAATCGATGGCACCAACTACTTTCGAACAACAACACGTGATAAAAGAATTCACCCAACCACAAGTTCATAATCCGTCTACCCGACCAAAAAGCAAACGTGTCGTAGCTCTAAGAAACACAAGGAATCACATGAACAATGATGTGAAAATGCCCAATTCCCTCTAAGTTACAATCGGATGGCAAACTCTAGGAAGAATAAGTGTATATCTCTCTTGAAAATAATAGATTCAAGGACCGAAATGGCAACAGAGGGGGTGAATGGTGCCTTAAAAGCTTCTAAAATTCAACTCGATCTCTTCTCCAATAGATATATAACTATGAAGAAGAAGATTAGTTGCTCACTAAAAGCAGAAAGAAACAGATAGATCAACACCAACACGCGAGCGAACCAGAAGACTAGAAAGTACTTGGCGTGGTCGAAGACCAACTGTGGTTGAAAGAAACTTCGTGATCTCAAGCCGTGGTCGAAACTGTCTACCGAGAGAAACAGTCGATCACTGAGATACACAGTCACGGTCGAAAACAAATAAGCGAGCACATCGGTAGTAGTCGAAAACCGTAAGAGTGACCGTGGTCAATAATCCAAACAGAGTAGTCCAGGTATACGACCGCCAAACCAAGAATTGAGAGAACTTTTGCACAGAGGTCAAAAACGAATGAAACTTGAATCCTAGCAAGAACAAGATATTTAAAAGTGAAAATACCAAGAATAACACAAGTCTTTGCTAAGGAAGGAGAGAACGTTGTGGTCGAACACAGATCAAAGTAAATAGATGCGGCAGACCGAAAAACACAGAAGTTTCTCTGTTTTGATTCTTGCTCTCAGGAATAAACTGACCGAAAGGTCTTAGAAAATGAATCCCAGTTTAGAGCAGAGAGGTACAAGCCAACTCTCAAAGAAAACACGATAAGCGAAAGAGCAGAGAGCGCAAAGATCTAGTCAAAACACCTCAAGCAAAACAAACTCGAGAATGATACAAAGAGGTGAATCCAATCTTTTCTATTGATCATGGAGGTTTCTGACCACTCCATCGGAGGTACACGAGCATCCATGCTCTACCCAGAGACAACTCACACAATAGAAAGAAGGGCTCAGAGCAACTCGTGAAACAACCTCACTTTACTCCTGAGACTAAACCTCTCTATTTATAGTCTCACTAACGGGTCTCCACACAGAGACAACCCGCTAACCGAGTGGTTAAGCTTTGCAGGCCTTGATGCTTTACCGTTCCTCTCGTGCAACGGCTCCACCGCTTGCCCGTTAGCGCCACCAACTCCACGAGCTCTCACGAGCCTCTCCGAGTGGTCACAGTGCTTTCCCGGTGGGCGCCTTCCCTGCAGCTTTGACATTTCTCCAAAATGCCCCTCCGCGCCTTCCGGAAGCTTCCTCCACCGCCTTCTTGTCCATCTTTGTCACCCACCGGCAGACACGTCCTCTTCGACTTTTCACATCGTTCTGGACCTCAACAACTCCCTTGTCTAGTCCCGACCTCCTAAGCCTCACCAAGACTTGCCTCCAAGATACCTGCAACCATCAAAGACAACAAAAACATCACATAGCACCGTTCTACACAGAAAACCATACTTCGCACAGCTCAACCCGAGCTCAAGTCTCTTTTCCACAGAAATTTGACTTTACCAAACCTTGTCAAAATGTAGAACAAACCAGTCTACAAGGTCCATAACATCACAAGGAACCCAACCGACCAAACCTCACCGTAATCGGACACCACATGTGCCCACACGACCGGTTTTAAAGAGCTCCATCGACCACGGTCAATCTGCCGACAACGTGGTCGAGCCGATCGCCACAACGTGGTCGAAAACCTTAGCATGGTCGAATCTCTCCGAGCGCACAACGTGGTCGCACCACCGATCAAACAACGTGGTCGTGTGCCCAACGACCACGGCCAAAGTGGTCGAACGCCCGACCGCCCAACGTGGTCGAGTCTCCGATCCCACAACGTGGTCGAAAGACCGAGACCACAACGTGGTCGTAAACCCTAGCGCCGAGTGCCGACCACGGTCAAATCTTCCGAGGGCTCATAACGTGGTCGTGCACGTCCGATCGGCTCCCGACCACGACCAAACTTCCCGAGAAAGCCGTAACGTGGTCGTAGAGTCCCGATTGATTTCCGATTAAGCCCAACGTGGTCGTATCGACTTCCGACCACGGTTAAAAACGCCGAGAGACCCGCAGAGTGGTCGTGTCGTGAATCGGCTTCCGACCAGCTCCCAAGTGGTCGTGACGGGACCCGAAGACTTCCGATCACGTTCAAATTCGCGGGGCGCCACGCGTGGTCGTAGACCACCCGAACGACTTCGATCACGTCCCGGATGGTCGTCGCACGTTTCGGCTTCCGATCAGTTCCAATGTGGTCGTGCGGTTCGGGGAAAGTCGTACACGACTTTGACTACGACGAGCTAAGAATTTGCAATAAAGCCCAAAACAAACTCAATTTTCCTTCAACCAAGAGTCAATTACTCATCATAAAGATGGGATCATCTCCACATGATCTCTCAATCTCCCCCTTGATGAGTATATTGACAAACACCGTAAAATAAGAAGTTGAGTTTGTAAAAGCTGACATGGTTCAGAATGAAAATGAAATTATGACCATGTCAACAGAGAGAACACTAGAGCAAAAGAACAAAGAGCAAATTGATCTCCAAAGCTCTAGCAAGTTCCCGAGAGAAATTTTCTTCCTCCTTTTTTTTAATCTATTCTCCCCTTTTGGCAATAAACACATCAAGTATGCAAGAGAGAATAAGTCATGATGATGGATGAAATGGCTGATTTGATTATTCAAAGAATGCGAGCCATGAGAATTATCCAAAATGACCAACATGTATTACACCAAGCCATAACATACAAATATGTTATAAAGATCATGGCTAAGTATGTAAAGTGAAGCTAAGCAACAGAAGGTATAATCTGAATTTTTAATTTGAAGTGCTTAGCGAGTCAAGTCAAACAAGATTTTAGTCTAGCTAATGATATCCACAAATGATGCAAGCCATGTTAATAAGCTAAATGGAATCAAGAAGCTAGTGTTGAGCCAACTAGAGTGCTATTTGTTCAAGAATGATACAATTGTTGAAGTACTTTGATTTTTTTTTATTTAGCACTTTTGACATTTTCTTTTGAGATCTCATGATTGTTTTCAATCATATTTTTGTCATGTGCTAGACCTCAAGCCTTATGCGATCATTCCAAGCGAGAAGCTTAAGGAAATGATCTTGGTCATCAAATCTCCCCGAGTTCATGCCTTGTGCAATGGCAAGCCGTCTCATGAGAAGGAATTGGTGAGATCAGTTTTTCGCACGAAGAGATCTTTTTTGATAGATTGTACTAACTTATGTGTCATCAAGAAACTATATAGCTCAATCTATTGCTCAACAAAGATTCAAGACTCAACTCACCTATTTGACATGGCAAGAATCATAAAAGATAACACAAAGTCGACTAGTCTCAAATATGAACATGACAGAATTAGGTCAAATTTAGCATTGTAATTAACCTATCGGGCAAAGACTTGACTACACATATAAAGTCATGATCAAATTAGCAATGGAGCATAAGTCATGGCAAGATGTAATATAATGAAAACATGTCATGAAAGGATAATAATCAAGGCTCCATGTAGCTATATTACAATGCATGATGACATGCGTAAAATCCACTCCCCTCAACATGAGATGCGACTTTTAGTTCAAGTTGAGTTAAGTCAATATTAAGATCTAGAAGTTCCCAAATGAACTCCCCACGAACCAAAGCAATAAAGAGAGAAGTGGCAAAGAAAACAGCAGTCCTTAAAGCATAGATAAGATATAGAGGATACTATGGCTCGATGACTCTCATCTACCCCATATGACTCGGGACTAATAGTGGACCGTAAAACACACACTAGAGAGCAAACACATACCCTGCTCTGCCGAAGGTGGCCCGACCTCGCTAGATCACAAGAAGTGAGTAAGCTCAATCTAGTGAGATAAGAAAGCACTATCCCGAAGCACAAGATAAGAGCAAGAAGTCTAAGCAACTCAAGAAGAGAACCACTCTAGCCTATGCTTGGAAGGACTAAACCCAATGCACCCGCAGATGCAATGCAACAAAGAAGGATACTGAGCACAATTAATATGATAAAGCGAGAAAGCCCAAAGCTCCCCTCACAAAAGTCCGTAGGACAAACCACCCAAGCTCTCCCATGAGTGAAAACCTCGTGCTATCCAAAGGCTTGGTGAAGATATCGCCAAGCGGTGGTCACTCTCCACAAACGGAGCACGATGTCACCTTTCTCTACATGGTCTCGAAGAAATGATATCGATATCGATGTGCTTGGTCCGAGAGTGTTGCATCGGGTTCTTAGCAATGCTAATCGCAGGCGTGTTATCGCAAAAGAGCGGAACACGATCGATAGCTAACCCAAAGTCCCGCAGTCGAAACCATCCAAAGCACTTGCTACAAACAATCGGTCTGCAAACAACGTGCTCGGCCTCTGCGGTGGACTGTGCAACACCGGACCGCTTCCTCGAAGACCGAGAAACGAGAGAAGTGCCAATGAACTGGCAGGTGCGAGTGCTCTTCCTATCTATCCTGACACCAAGAAAGTGCGCATCCGAAAAGGCTCTAAGGGATGAGCAGAGGAGGAAGAGTACCGATACCATAGTCAATGGTAGCTCGAAGGTACCGAAGATGCGCTTCACTTTGGCGGTGAGACACGCGAGGAGAAGCTCAAACCGCACAAAGACACACGGAGAAGTGTATGTCCGGTCTCGAGGCGATGAGGTACAAGAGAGAGCCAATCATGCTTCAATTCCTTTTGATCGATCGACTCACCGTCCTCATCGGGTCTAGTACGGTGTAGAAGCCATAGGAGTTGACACCGCCTTCAGTCACTCATGTCGAGTTGTCTCGGAGGTCTCGAGTGTACTTGCCTTGATGCAAGAAGGTACCCTCCGAGTCTCGCTTGATTTGGAAGCCAAGGAAGAAAGTCAACTCACCCATCATGCTCATCTCAAACTCGGTGCTCATGACATCCGAGAACTGTGAAACTAGAGCATGAGAAGAGCCGCCAAAGATAATGTCATCGACATAAATTTAGGCGACGAAGGTCATTGCTGCCGTGAATGAACAAGGTCTTGTCAACTTTACCCATCTCAAAATCATGTCTCAATAGATAGGACTTAAGCCTCTCATACCAAGCTCTAGGGGCTTGCTTAAGTCCATACAATGCTTTGGAAAGCTTGAAGACATGACTAGGGTATTTGGGGTTCTCGAAACCTGGAGGCTGTCTGACATAGACTTCTTCCTCAATGAAACCATTGAGAAAGGCACTCTTGACGTCCATCGGTAAAGCTTGAAACCCTTAGAAGCTGCAAAGGCAAGCGAATTCTAATGGCCTCAAGACGAGCTACGAGGGCAAAGGTCTCCTCAAATCCGGACCCTCAACCCAGGAGTACCCCGAGCAACCAATCTAGCCTTGTTTCGAATGACTACCCCATCCTCACTTTGCTTGTTCTTGAACACCCATTTGGTTCCAATGATATTTTGATCTCGAGGGGGCTCAACAAGCGTCCAGACCTTATTTCTCTCGAAACTCTCTAGCTCCTCATGCATGGCGTTGACCCAAGACTCGTCAGATAAAGCATGGCAAACGTCCTTGGGCTCAAAGGAAGCTACGAAGGCAGAGTGGAGACAGAAAAGTGACACGCCAGACTTGGAACGTGTGACTCGCTCAAATAGATCTCCAATCATCTGCTCAGAAGGATGAGATTTTTGGATATGTCTTGGAGGTCCTGGATGAGATGAAGAAGTGGCCTCTACCTCGTTACTGACGGGTAGGAACAGCCACTAGCTCCGGATAGCGCAAGGTAGGGCGATCGCCTCGAGGTGCGGTGGAAGAAGGCACCTCAAGGGGTGGAGAAGGGACCGGATCGGGTAGACAACCTCATCTCCATCATCCTCATCATCCACAAAGATGGTCTCGGACTGCTCTAGTGAACCTGAGTCAACAAGAGAGCAAAGTCTCGATCGATAAATCAACATAGATTTTGGCACCCAATATTGAGTCACACGTCGAGCGTAAGAAGTAGTCACACACGATCGACCTCTAACTACCCTCGCCTCCGTCGCTCAAAGAAGCGAAGGTCTATGTGCGGACACTGTCATTCTGCCGGGTCCGACTACTACGGGAGGCGGTGAGCACCGGCAAGACGCCGATCACGCCGCGGGTAGCTATCTCGATGGAACGAGATCTACCCTCGTGACGGCGAAGTCACGACCGAGGGAGCACGAGGACGAAAAGCGAAACTCAGAAAAACCAAGTCCCGGGTCGCTCAAAGCTACCAACAAGAGCAAACCTAGACCTCGTGTTGGTCTTAGGTGCACTTAAGGTCCGGGCTGACCACGAATACGCCTAAGAGACTCAAGACGGTCTCTTGGCGCGATCTTGGCGCTTGAAGCATTGGTCAATCGGATGCCCATCCTTCGGATGAAGGTGCAATGATACTCGCCTCGAGGGGTCAAGTAGCATGAGATGGCTTCGCCCGAGAGGCCAAGCGCGGTGAAATCACCTTCTTGCCGAAATCCCTTGGACAAAGCCCACGATCTAAATTGAACTTTCTTGTTCTTGGTCTTGACCTCGATCACACCGCGCTATGGGTCCGAGCACGACGGTGGATGTTTTCTCACATCCTCACGGAAATTATATCCTAGACCTGTTTGAACTTGCAAATTTTTGATTGGTCTAGAATAAGATTGAGATCCTTCTTGCCTCCTACAAATTTCTCGAGAGTGTTCATAAGGTATGCGACACTCCCGAAGAGAGAGAGTGCAAGAAGAGCAAGGAGGAGGAGAAAGAACAACAGAGGAGAGGAAGAAGAACCAATGAAGGAGAGCGAATAGCACGTGCGTATTTTTCCTTATGCACGCCACCTCAAGCTTGAGGGCTTGCAGACACACGAGGGGCAGCCTAATCCTAGCCATTTGGTTCTCGTACCTCTTCCTAAGCGTCTCTACCATGTCCTTATCCTTTTCCAACATTTCAAAGACGAAAGCACGGAAGGATGTGGTTTTCTAGAAGGTCCTTAGTTAGCTTCACACACTTTTCATCTAAGGCAATCAAATCAGATTTTAGTTTATTACAACTTTTGCATGGTGAGCTAACAGATCCTTAGAAGCATCTTGAGCCATTTTCTTATTATTATCAACAAATTCTTGAAACTGTTTGGAGACAGATTCAAGTTCAAAGAAGAAGTTTGGGACAATTTGAACATGAAGTAATAGGCTCAAGTAAAAGGCTTGTAACTCGGCAATTTTGTGATCTGCCCTTTTAAGTTCATTTTAAATTATTGCAACTTTCACAAGTCTCGAGCGGATCAAGCAACATGGTATAAAGACCTCTAAAAGCATTGTCCTTATCCTCACATGAGGTGCAAGAAATAGTCTCAACAAGAGAAGATGAAACAGAACTACCCTACTCATCTCAAGCTCAAGAAGAAGACGATGTTCTCCACCTTAACAATGTCAAGTTCCGAGGAGACTATCATGCGAGGTCCTTAGTTTCTCCATGTCTCCAAGCAAGGCAATGCATGTATCACATTAAATCACGGGAGGGAGCGGATGTAAGTGAAGTAAGCTCCGTGACAATCTAGCTACTTCCTTCTCTAACTCAAGACACCTAGCCTTAGCTCTAGCATGAAATCCACCTAGCTTAAGAAAAGCATGATTGAGCTGGTCATAGGTGGGGCATACCTCGTCCGAGTCGAGAGTACATTATTGTCGCTCGATTAAGCCTCGAGGGCCATGAAGCACATGCTTGGGAGAAGTCGTCGCCGCTCTTGGGGTCTAGATCACCCGTCCCGTCGTCGTCGCTCCATCCCTCCACCTCGCTGAGGTCGAGGTCGTCGAACGCGGTGAGGACGCGGTGGAACAGCTTTTTGGCCTTCCCAAAGTCGCGGTACTTCTTCTTGCCTTGCGTCTGAGCTGGAGGCTTCTTGTTGCGGTTCTTGTCGATGTAGTCGTTCTTGCCGGAACCGCCAACGTCAGTTTTGCCCTTCTCCAGTTTGGGGCAGTTTGCCCGAATGTGGTTGGGGCCACCACACTCAAAGCAAATCACTGGTCCTCTTCTTTTTCCGTCCCTCCTTCTCTTGTAAGCATGGGAGAACTTCCGAGCTAGGAGGGCCATTGTTCATCCTCTAGCTCGCCTAACCGATCATCGCCACGCCACAGAGCAGCTAGGAGAACCCGCAAAGAGAATCGGCGGAAGAACCGAGGCGGGTGGGATCCGTGACTAGAGCCATCGATTGTGACTTCGACCGACGAGAGACTATGTCAATCTCGTGAGTCTTGAGACGCGAGTAAAGCGCATCAAGAGTCAAGGTCGAGAGGTCCGTGGTGTCCTTGATGGTAGTCACCTTCATCTCCCAAACCCAAGATCGAGTGAGAAAGCATCTGTCGAGCGTTATCCGAGTCGGAGTATGTGAGACCGACCGCTCGAGATTGCTCAAAATCTTGTGAAATCGTGAAAAGCACTCGTCAAGGGACTCTCCGGAAGCATCTCGAATTTCTTTGTATTCGGCTTGAACCGATCTGTCGAACCGTCTTGATCGGGAGGTGCCCTCATGGTATGCATCGAGGTCACCCGGATGTCGTGAGCGGACGACGGTGAGAGATGCGATCAAATTAAACTTCGCTCAATCCCTGTATGATGATGTTCCTTGCCTTTGCATTTGCCTCAACATCAGCCATATTCCCGGCATTGATGTTCTCATCGGCAGGAACAACAAATTGTATTTTCACCTTAGCCAAATAGCATACCCCGAGCACGGATATATGTTTCCATTCGGCTCTTCCGGAAGGGTAATCCAGCCATCGAAAATAGGCGGCTTGGTGGAATACTTGTCTCATTGCCATGGCTCTTTGAGACCGGTTAGGATCTATGAAGAAGAGCTAACCGCTCGATACCAATTGAAGGACCGAAATGGCAACAGAGGGGTGAATGGTGCCTTAAAGCTTCTAAAATTCAACTCGATCTCTTCTCCAATAGATATATAACTATGAAGAAGAAGATTAGTTGCTCACTAAAAGCAGAGAAAGAAATGATAGATCAACACCAACACGAGCGAACCAGAAGACTTGAAAGTACTTGGCGTGGTCGAAGACCAACTGTGGTTGAAAGAAACTGTGATCTCAAGCCGTGGTCGAAACTGTCTCACCGAGAAAGCATCGATCATCGAGATACATCACGATCGAAAACAAATAAGCGAGCACATCACCGTGAGTCGAAAACGGAAGAGTGACCGTGGTCAATAATCCAAAACAGAGTAGTCCAGCGCACGACCGCCAAACCAAGAATTGAGAGAACTTTTGCACGAGGTCAAAACGAATGAAACTTGAATCCTAGCAAGAACAAGATATTTAAAAGAGAAAATACCAAGAATAACACAAGTCTTTGCTAAGGAAGGAGAGAACGTTGTGGTCGAACACGATCAAAGTAAATAGATGCTGACAATCGAAAAACACGAAGTTTCTCTGTTTTGATTCTTGCTCTCGGGAATAAACTGACCGAAAGGTCTTAGAAAATGAATCCCAGTTTAGAGCAGAGGTACAAGCCAACTCTCAAAGAAAACACGGATAAGCGAAAGAAGCAGAGAGCGCAAAGATCTAGTCAAAACACCTCAAGCAAAACAAACTCGTAATGATACAAAGAGGTGAATCCAATCTTTTCTATTGATCATGGAGGTTTCTGACCACTCCATCGGAGGTACACGAGCATCCATGCTCTACCCAGACAACTCACACAATAGAAAGAAGGGCTCGAGCAACTCGTGAAACAACCTCACTTTACTCCCGAGACTAAACCTCTCTATTTATAGTCTCACTAACGGGTCTCCACACGAGACAACCCGCTAACCGAGTGGTTAAGCTTTGCAGGCCTTGATGCTTTACCTGCTTCCTCTGCAACGGCTCCACCGCTTGCCCGTTAGCGCCACCAACTCCACGAGCTCTCACGAGCCTCCCATTGGTCACAGTGCTTTCCAGTGGACGCTTCCCTGCAGCTTTGACATTTCTCCAAATGCCCCTCCGCTGCCTTCCGTGAAGCTTCCTCCACCGCCTTGTCCATCTTTGCCGACACCACCGGCGACACGTCCTCTTCGACTTTTTCACATCGCTCGACCTCAACAACTCCCTTGTCTAGTCCCGACCTCCTAAGCCTCACCAAGACTTGCCTCCAAGATACCGCAACCATCAAAGACAACAAAACATCACATAGCACCGTTCTACGTGAAAACCATACTTGCATACTCAACCCGAGCTCAAGTCTCTTTTCCACGAAATTTGACTTTACCAAACCTTGTCAAAATGTAGAACAAACCAGTCTACAAGGTCCATAACTTGCTACCTTTGACACGCATGAAATTGTGCATTGTGATAAAGAGCTAGCTGAAATGAGAAGAAACAACTTGAACATAAATCTGAAAATCAGCAAGTAGTGAAGAATGTTTTCCCACCTAAGAAAGAGAGATTGACACCTAGTTCTAGAAGCGAGGAATTAAATTAAAGGGTTGTGTCATGCTTGCAACCAATCTGATCTGCTGAAATTTATCATAATGATATGCCATGCTATGCTTTGATATGCAAAGATGCTTTATTTTCACTTGATGATACATCTAGCTCTTGCCGTCGTCATCACTAACCTTTATGGGAATATAAGGATGTTCCATGAGATACCCCGGGCTGCCGCCTATTCGAGGGATTGAACACCAAATTGACTTAATTCCGGAGCGACTTTGCCAAACCGTGCGGCGTATAGGACCAATCCGGAGGAGACTAAGAAAATTCAGCGACAAGTCCAAGATCGTTTGGACCGAGGGTACGTATGGAAAGCCTTAGTCCTTGTGATGTTCTTGTTCTTTTGGTTCCTAAGAAAGATGGTGGCGTATGTGTGTTGATTGTAGAGCCATTAATAATATCACGGTATCGCCATCCTATTCCTAGGTTAGACATATTGTGGATGAGTTGAGTGGTTCTATTCTTTTCACAAAGATAGACTTGCGAGTGGGTACCACCAGATTAGAATGAAATTGGGAGATGAATGGAAACGACATTTAAAACTAAGTTCGGGCTATATGGTGGTTAGTGATGCCTTTTGGTTTAACTAATGCACCTAGCACTTTCATGCTTTGATGAATGAAGTTTTGTGCTTTCATTGGAAAATTTGTGGTCATTTATTTTGATGACATCCTAATCTATAGCAAGTCACATGAAGAACATTTGGATCATTTACGTGTTGTTTTTAATGCTTGAGACATGCACGTTTGTTTGGTAATCTTGAGAAGTGTATCTTTGCACGGATCGAGTCTCTTTTTCTATGTTGTTATCCACAGGGCATTGAAGTTGATAAAGACAAGATCATCGCTATCCGAGTTGGCCGCCCCAAAACGGTCACAAGTGCGGAGTTTTCGGCTCGCTGGTTTCTATCTGCTTTGTTCGGGATTTCAGCACCCTCATGCACCTCAATGAGCTTACAAAGAAGGGTGTTACTTTACTTGGGCCTCCACAACAACAAGCTCGATGCTCTCAAAGATAAGCTAACACATGCCCTTTGCTTCAACTTCCTAATTTTGCAAGACTTTTGAATTAGAATGTGATACTAGTGACATAGGTCTTGGGGTGTGTTAATTCAAGAAGAAAAACATGTTGCTTACTTTAGTGAAAAATTAAGTGGTCCTAGTTTGAACTATTCTACCTATGATAAAGAATTATATGCTCTAGTTCGAACTTTGGAAACATGGTAACATTATTTATGGCCCAAAGAGTTTGTGATACATTACGATCATGAATCTTTGAAGCATATTCAAGTCAAACCAACTCGAACCACAGACATGCTAAGTGGATTGAGTTTATTGAATCTTTTCCCATGTCATTAAATTTAAAAGGGCAAAGAAAATGTGATAGCCGATGCATTATCTAGATATACCATGCTTTCACAATTGGACTTCCAATATTTGGGTTAGAGACCATAAAGGAGCAATATGTGTATGATGCTGATTTTAAAAATGTGTTGCTTAATTGTCAAGAGGAAAGGGTTGGAATAAATTTGTGGTGCATGATGGGTTCATACCGTGCTAGCAAGCTATGCATTCCAACTAGCTCGTCGTCTTTTGTTGTTACAGGAGGCGATGGAGGATTGATGGGTCACTTTAAGAAGACCGAGACGCTCGACCCACCACTTTTATTGGCTAAAGATGAGGCGGACGTTGAACGCTTCATTGCCACACCACGTGCCAAAAGCTAAGTCACGACTTAATCCTCATGGTTTATACATGCCTCTTCCTGTTCCAAGCATACCTTGGGAAGATATATCTATGGACTTTGTTTTAGGGCTTCCTAGAACAAAGAAGGGGAGAGATATTTTTGTTGTCGATAGGTTCTCTAAGATGGCTCATTTTATACCATGTCATAAAAGTGATGATGCTACAAATGTTCGATTTGTTCTTTAAGGAAATTGTTCGCTTGCATGGTATTCGAAAACGATAGTTTCGATCGTGATGCTAAATTTCCTAGTCATTTTGGAGAACCTTGTGGGGTAAGTTGGGAACTAATTGTTTTCACTACTTATCATCCCCAAACCGATGGACAAACCGAGGTAGTCAATAAAATATTGTCTAGTATGCTTAGGCCGTGCTTAAAAGAACTTAAAAATGTGGGAGGAATGTTTGCCTCATGTGGAATTTGCTTATAATCGTTCGCTGCATTCTACCACAAAGAAATGTCGTTTGAGATTGTTTATGGTTTCATACTGTGCGCCATCGACTTGTTGCCTCTTTCACTTCCGAGAAGGTAAATTTCGATGCACAACAACGTGTTGATTTGATACGTAAGATGCATGAGACAACTAAAGAGAACATTGGGATTATGAATGCTAAATATAAAGTTGTCGGTAGTCAAGGACGCAAACATGTTACTTTTGAACTCGGTGAACTTGTGTGGTTACACTTAAAGAACGATTCCTAATTTAGAAAGTCTAAACTCATGCCTCGTGCAGATGGTCCTTTAGAGTGCTTGAACGTATCAATGATAATGCATATAAGTTAGACTTGCTCGAGAGTTTGAGGTTAGCCCCACCTTTAACATTGCAGATTTGCGACCTTGCTTGGGCGTGGAAGATGAGCTTGAGTCGAGGACGACTCCAATTCAAGAAGGGAGGATGATCGGACATCCTTTCTATAGATAAAACTATGCCAACTCCACAGAAACTTAACAAACTGAAACTATGATACAAGGACCAATGACTCGAGCACGAGCACGTCAACTTAACCATCGGTGAATGCTCCTAAGTTTGCATACAAATATTTCAAAGAATGGCATACTACTTAATGTTTGTGATGATTTAATTATCCTTAGGAACCATGGGGAAGAACCACGCGAGTTCAAGTGTAGAAGTGGAACCGTCAAGCGCAATCCAAGTCCTATTCGCAAGTTCGATTCAGATTCGGCTTAATGCCGTCTCTTAAAATGGCCATAACTTTTAATCCAGAAGGCTTGGGGCCGTGAGTATCCGTTGGAAAGCTCTTGAAGTCTACTTTATGGATCTGGTCTCACCTCCAAACTCCATCCGAGCAGATCGAAACTGCAAAACAAGTCACGTCATTTTTCCGTTCGAGTCAAAGTGCCGAGGGTCTTGTAACTTAGGCTATTTGGGCGGTATTGTTCACATGAAGTACCACGCCACGTGAATAGTAATCACAAATAGTACATCTCTTTTCATTAGATAAGTGTGGCTTCCCTTCCCTATTTAAGGAGGTCACACCCCTTTGGTTTTCCTTGGGTTTTCTTAAGAGATTATTCTACTTAGTTTCACCGCATGTCGGTGAGAAACCCCAACTTGTGAACTTAAACTTTATTCGAAATACAATTTCAGATTGCATCTTAAACTCTCTTGCTTGTGTTCTTGATTCGCTTGCAGGAGATAGCCTTCTTACGAGGTCAACTGTTCGCACGGTTGATAACCAATGAGCGATGGTGTATTGATTTGGGGGTTCGATCTGTTTGGTCGAGCCTTTGAATCATCAACGCCGAGATCTTCACCGATTTATCAAGACTTTCAAGATCGGGCATCATCACATCAATCACCTCAAGCAAAATATGGCATATTAGGCGCATCCCCGATTGGCTCAACATTAGTATCAATCGTGTTGCCATTTGGTCTTCTGTAACCCACCATAAAGAAAAAATCAACAAGCACGCACCATGATCAACCTCTAATACTAAGATGGTATGGCACAAATTAGTGGAATTCTAATTTATATGCGAATTGTTGGCCGATCTTCACACGCCTTCAAACTACCATAAATCAATTCTCCGACTCATGAACACGCAGAAGAATAGACAATGTCTTCTATCCTCCAATCCTCTTCAACCGAATAGCAATTGCAATAGATGATTGATGGCTCTCCGTGTCAATCAACCTCATTTGCACATTCGAGTAAAGACTTCTACACGCCAAACAATGAAGTAAGTCAAGAACAATAATAGCAATTAGCACTTCAGCCTCGCCTCAATCCTTTCCTACAAGACATGACCAAAGCACTGTGAGGCAATCTCCAACACGCAATAGCACCTTGAAACATTTGCGTTTTAGCCTGTATCAATATCCTCTTCTTTATATGACTCTAGGAAACTAGTATCTAAAGTCAATGTTCTTGGGCCTAGAGTGTTGCACGAGTTTTGGCAATATTGATGACACTAGTGTTGTCACATAGAGAGGAATACTATCTAGAGCTAACCCATAGTCCCGTATAGTAGATAAGATCTAGTGAACATGAGAGCAACTACTAGCAACAGCCACGTACTTCACTTCTATAGTGGACTAGGTAACATGATGACCGATTCCTAGATGACCAAGAAATAAGAGATATGCTTAAGAAATGACAAGTGACTTACGACTCTTTCTATCTATCCTACAACTCATAAAATCAGCATCGAGAAAAGGGAGAGAGTGCAAAATCCAAAGAATACCACAATCCAAAGTCAAGAATATCCTAAAGATACCGAAAATACGACACTTGATTGACACTAGAAGCACGAGAGGAAGTCTAAATGAGCGCATAAACACAAGTAAGTATATATCTCGATCTCAAAGCGCTATGTATAGAGGGAGAGGAGGAGCCAATCATGCTACAATGCTCTTTCTAGTCCACTTCATCGTCCTCATCAAAGTCTAGCACGATAGAAGTGGCAATTGAGTAGACATAACTTTGATGCTTCCAATGTCAAAGTGCAAAAGAAGGTCATTGGTGTACTTGCTTTAATGGATGAAGGTCCTTCCTTCGCTTGCCTTGCTTAAAGACCAACAAAGAAAGTCTGCTCATCCATCATAGTCATCTCAAATTCTCGCTCATAGAATTTTAAAATCGATATCAAAGCATGAGAGAAGCCACCAAAATTGTCATCCATATAAATGAACAAAAGAAAATAACCGCCATGCCTAAGAGCGAACAAGGTTTTATCTAACATTCTCATTTTAAAGTCATTTTAAGCAGAAACTCTCAAGCCTATCATAACAAACTCTAGGATCTTTCTTCAATATATATGTGGCTTTGGAGAGTTTACACATATGGTTTGAAATTTAGGATTTTCAAAACTAGGTTGACAAAGACCCTTCTTCTATCAAGCCATTTAGAAATGCACTCTTGACATCCACTTAAAATAACATAAAGCCCGTAGATCCACAAAATGCAAATGAATGCAAATGAATTCTAATCTAACAAGTGCAAAGGTCTCCTCAAAGTTTAACCTTTACCGGAGAAACCGTGAGCTACCTTATTATGAAATACCAACACATCCTCACCTTGTTTGTTTTGAATACCCATTTTGTACCAATGACATTATGATTAGGTGGAGATTTAACTAAGGTCTAGACTTTGTTTCTCTTAAAGTTTTCAAGCTCTTCATACATAGCATTGATGCAAAGGAATCAAATAAAGTATGTGTAATAACCGGATCGATTTTATTATTTATCTATTTATTTAAGAGAGGGGTGTCGTAAGAAAAATAATAAAAATAAACTGCTAGGGGTTTTTCGAAAATTAGGACAACTCGGCCCGGCTTCCGCCGTGTGGGTTTTTTGGCCCAAGAGGAGGGAGGCCACCCTATTTAACAGTGGCAGCCTCCGCCCTAGCCGCCCGCGCTCCTCCCTGTGTGCCGCCTGCCGCGCCAGCCAGCGCCGCCGCCGCCGCACGCGCCAGGCGCTGGCCGCACGCTGCGCCGCCTCGCGCTTTGCCGCGCCTGCGCCCGCCGCCGTGGCGCCTGCTGCCGCGCCGCCTTCTCGCCGTGTCGCTGCCCCGCTGCGCCTGGTGCCTTCGCCGTCGTCTTGTTCCCCAGCGCCGCTGCCGACGTTCGCGCTATACCGCGTGGATCCGGAGGAAGGAGGAGGAGATCGCGAGCGCAGTTGGTTGCCGTCGTCGTCGTGTTCGCCGACGCCTTCGCCCTCGTCGTCAAGGGTAACCCGTTGGTCCTCTAGATGAGTTTTAATCAAGTTGATTTCGTCAGTTTTCTGGACCGCCGTGACAGTTTGGGTTAATCGGCTGTTTTGGGTTAGATTCGTCAGATTCAGGTCTGGACCTCTGCTAGAAAATTGTAGAGGACTTGATTATCTTTCCAGGGAGTGCTAGAACGCGTTATTCCGAGTTGTGTAGCAAAAGTTATGATTTTTCTAGTGCTACTGTTCTGCAGATCGGAGTAGTTCTGGACAGAGTTTAGTAGATCGGTTTGTGCGACGGAAATAGTTGCGAATCAGAAATTCTTCATGTTAGGAAAGTTTTAGATAATTTTCTTAGCTCCATAAAGGTCAAGAAGTCCGGACCGAGTTTCTGGGTGAAAGTTATGCCTGTTTTAGTGCGCTGTCCAGAGTCCGACGTGAATTTGGATGCTTTAGAAAAGGGTTTGGATCGGTTAGTAAATGGCCGAATCAGAGAGTCTCCCAACTAAGTTTTTGTAGATAATTTAATTATCTTTCCAGAGAGTCCAAGAACGCGTAATTTGGAGTTACGTACTGAAAGTTATGATTTTGGAAGTCAGCTGTCTGTGGTTGGGCAGATTTGGCCGAAGGAGTTGGGGATTTAATTGAGATAAATTGTTGGGTTAATTGGGGTTGTTGTTATTTTATATCCAGAAACCCGCTACTGTCATGTTAGTAATTATTAATTAATTATTCAGGAGGAGAGCGGATTCGGGGTTTCGCTTCTCGCATTCTTCTTCGTTGTCTCATGTTGAGGCAAGTATAACCTTGCTATGATTAATCGTGTGATTGAGTGATTTAGATGATATGAGTGGTGTTTGAGTTATGAATGCTTTACTTATGAATTTGAGTAATGTTCGAGTTGTGAATGCTATTTATGTTCTTACATTATGGCATTTATGAGATTTGTTGATGCGTAGTATGGTGAATGCATGTTATCTTGTTGATACATTCACATATATGCATCATATTGAGAATTGTTGAAGTCTTGGTCATGTGGTGATCAAGATCGAGGTCCCCACACTTGGGAGTGTGCAATTGGTCCCCTGCACCGAGGGTACAGTGCATGGTGTGCATTGACGGATGCACCGCATTACCGTAAAAGAGATGAGAAAGAGGAGCCTTTGATCATAATGCATAGCATGAAATTCATATGTAGTATGTTTAACTTGAGAGTTAATGTTCATGCTTGCATTTGATATCTTATTACTATTGAGTCGTTGGACTCACTCTTGTTGTTGTTTGTTTATTTTAGGTACCAATGTGAGATCAAATACATGGGGACATGATTGGCTAGTTCGTAATCACGTGCACAATTCCTTCATTAAGAAATAAAGACGCTTATGATAAACTTGTTGGCTTGATAGCTTATTTGGTTCGCTTTGTATTTCCTCGGATTAAATGTAATAAAGACTTAGTACCTTTGATATTACCTTCCGCTCATTATTTAGAACTTGTGCTATTCATGCTTATTAAACCGCCATCCGGATTAATAAACAAAGGAGGTCATGCGAAATTTTTAGGTAATTTATATTAGTTGTTGATATATTGTGGATAGTTAGTAGCATTTCGTGCCTATGTTAGGGTGGGTGTTGAAGTATCAGATGGTCGTAGGTCCGTGGTAGTGAAAAATATTAAATTTGACACAGTGCACAATAGATGGAATGGGTTTTGCATCGACCGATCATTGCTGTTGTTTCGATAATTAATTGTGTGTTTGTGACTCTATATTTATTTATGTTATATAGAGATGGCAAGGGTAGAGGCCGTGGTCGTGGTCGTGGTCGGCAGAGCGCCGACTGCCAGCCGTGCCCCGCCAGCTGAATGTAATCGCCAGAGGCGAGTCCTGGGATCAGAGGAAGAGGTTGTTTGCCGGTTCAAGGAAACCGGCCCACCCTCGCACCAGAGCACCGCGCGGTCATCCTCATGCTTGCTCAGAGGAGTGATGGGTCCGCACTGGAATGCGTTGAGGTTGGACACTGATGGACTTGGGACGCCGCTTGTTGCACTAACTGTCGTGCCACATAGAGAGACATCTAGAGGTGTTGGGGCTACCATCCGAAAGCAAAGGGTTTTGTAGCCTTTCATTGAAGGGGCAAAGGATCTCTCGTGGAAGGGAGTCACTAGATCCACGCCTTAGGCCGACTTGGGAGGTGCTGAGCGCCTCAGAAGAGGTTCTATCCCCGACTCATTTGTGGAGAGGATGGAGGTTTCATTGAACGATTACAAGGTGGCAAGATGTCGCTGTCGTGAGTACGTGGGATTCCACAACATAATCCGCCTGCCCTTTGTGGCTACCAATGAGGTGGAGAAGGCCAAGAGGTTCCGCAGGACTTAGGCAGGAGTTTCGACAGTATTGGGAGCTTTGAGCCTCGTGACTTTAGCTCCTCGTGGAGCAAGCTAGAGGCATGGAGTTAGAGATGTAGCTGGGGAGGGATCGCATGGGACCGTGGTCATGCGCGCCCCGAGGCACAGAGTAGCCGAGGAAGAGTTTTGGCAAGGTGGGTCACGCTGAAGCCGTTCACAAGAAGTTCAAGGGTCACATAATTCTTTCAAGTCTAAGTTCAACAAGTCCCGCGCTTCCACTTTTCGCCCTTCACCGGTGCTCATGGTACGTCCGGTCCCGGTCGGGATGAAATGTTTCAAGTGTGGTGAGGGACATCGTATGCGGCAGAGTGTGTTTGGTCGGAGCTTGTCGCCATTGTGGTCTGAGGGCACAAGGCAATGGTCTGTGCGTAATCCCGCCAAAGATCATCAAGTGGGAGCTGTCAGTGGAAGACAGCCAGCAGCTTTCTTCCTGGAAGGCAGAGCAAGTGGGCCTCTACTGCACTTGGGCGCCACCCGCCTCATCCTTCACCGAGGGATGCCTGTGGTACTTTTGGCCGCCTCCTCTCATCCAAGAAGCCCCGAGTGGCATCCATCGGGTCGAAGCCGGGTGTCGTCTCCGGCGTGGTGATGCACGCTTTGGTGGACTCAAGGAGGCTATGTTCGCTTTGATTCTGAGCTACTTTCTCTTTCTTTAGAGCTAGCGGGCCAGTTGAGTTTGCGCTATAGCTCACTGCTTGGTTCATTCACGTGGAATTCTTTCTAGTTCCCATGGTCCCGATTGTACGATTACCATAGATGGAGAACATTTTGTTGCTAATCTGATGGTTATGAGGATGGAGCCGTTTGATGTTATTTTGAATGGATTGGTTGCATAGTTACGTGCTGTCATATCTTGTTTTTGGAAGACAAGAACTTTGCAATCGCCACAGCCAAGAGTTAGTGTTTCGGTAGTGCACCCTCCCAGTACACCCAGTGTGTTGGCTAGTCTTTTTCCAAGAAGAGTGGATTTCTTTTATCCCTTGTGGAAAAGCTTCTCTTGGTTGCAGAAAGGATTCGGTGGTCCGGAATTGGGACGTTTTCAGAGTTGCTGGGATGCCACCTCGCGTCCGGTGGAGTTCAACTGACTTGGTGCCGGAGCACGACCCGCTTCTATAACTCCGCACTGCTTGGCTCGACTGCTCCAAGAAGAGCTAAAGAAACAGCTGGATGATCTAAAAGCAAAGGATCTTATTCGCCCGAAGTGTCTCCGTGGGAGCACGGTTGTTTGTCAAGAAGAAAGATGGGAGTTGGCGCAGTGTATGACTACGTGCTCTCAACCACCGACCATCAAGAATAAGTATCCTTTACCCGATCGAGGATTTGTTTGATCGAGGGGAGCGAATGTATTTTCAAAGATTGATCTCCAATGGGTACAATCAAATTCGTCCAGAGGAGGACATTGAGAAACGGCGTTCTCCACGAGGTATGGGCATTTTGAATTTAAAGTTATGTCTTTTGACTAACAAATGCCCCCGCTTTCATGGAGACAATGAACGGATGTTACATGAATATTTGGACGACTTTGTGGTCGATTCATTGATGATATCTTGATTTATTCCAAGAGCGAAGCGATCATGAGCAAGATCTCGAGACAAGTATTGGCAACACTAAGAGAGCATAAGTTTTATGCGAAGCTCAAGAAGTGTGAGTTCGGGTGACCCGTGGGGTTCTGGGTCACATCATCACGATAAAGGAGTCTCCGTTGATCCAAGTAAGGTTTCTTCGGGTAGATTGGGAGAGGCCGACCAATGTCAAGGAGGTGAGGAGCTCCTGATTGGCGTTATTATCGGCGCTTTGTGCAAGATTTCTCCATCATCGCCAAGCCCTTGTCGGCTTACCTGAAGGACATGAGGTTTCGGGACGATGATTGTGAGCGCAGCTTTGATTTTGAAGGAGTCGGTGACCGCCTCGTTTCACCGCCTGCAGCTGAAGCGGTTCACGCTTTCTCCGATGCATCAAGAGTTGGTTGTGTGCTTATGCAAGATGGTAAGGTTTTGGCTACGCATCGAGGCAATTGAAAAGCATGAACAATTACCCTACCCATGATTTAGAGTCGGTCATGCAGTGTTTGCATTGAAGCTTTGGAGGCACTATTCAGACGGTGAGACTTGTGACGTGTTTACCGATCACAAGAGTCTCAAGTACATCTTTACCAGGATCTGAATTTGAGGCAGCAGATGGTTAGAATTGATCAAGGATTATGATCTAACCATTCAAGATCATCCGGAAAGCCAATGTGGTGGCCGATGCGAGTCGCAAGGCGACGCTGCCACCGGATTGTTTGATTGCTGATTTTGATCGTATGGGGATATCTTTCGCTATGCGGTACGCCCGAGTGGAGACCAGTTGATCTTAGAGTCACTATACCAGCGAAAAGGGAGGCACAACATCGATCGCTTGTCGAGGGTTATGAAACGGTTGGAGATGGAAAAGAAGGGATTTCACTTGGATATGTCGTGCATTGCGCTTTAAAGGCGTTATGCGCTGCAGTAAAGCGGGGTTAAGGGTGACATTTGAGAGAAGCTCATCGCACTGCATACTGCTCATCCGGGAGAGACTAAGATGTATCGTGATTTGAAGCAGCATTTCGTGGAAAAGGATGAAGGTGGATATAGCCAATTATGTGGCCTCATGTGGTATTTGTCGCAAGTGAAAGTGAACATAAGAGGCCACGTTATTGCGCCATTGGAGGTTCCTCAATGGCCGTGGGATGATATTTCTATGGATTTTGTGGTCGTTGTTTCGGTGCCGAGAGGCAAGGACAATTTGGGTTGTTGTGGATCGTTCAAGAAGTCCGCGACTTCATTCCTATCCGCACAACCAACTCAACAGTGATCCGCTCCTATTTATGTTCGGAAATTGTGAGACCGCATGGTGTGCCTAAGACCATAATTTCCAGAGATGCCAAGTTTGTTTCCAAGTTTTGGGAGAGTTTGCAGAGTGCTTTGGGCACTCAACTTTGAGCACGGCTTTCCACCACAGATCGATGGACAATGAGCGGACTATCCAAACTTTGGAGGACATGTTGAGATCTTGTGTCGCCTTGAAGGGTAGTTGGGAGGATCAATTACCTTTGGCGTAGTTTGCCTATAACAATGCTTATCACTCTAGTATCAAAGCAGCCCATTTGAAGTGTTGTATGGCAGTAGTGTGTCGCCTCTCGGGAAGTATGAAAGCAGTCTTAGGACCGGATTGGGTCCAAAAGACCGCTGAGAGAGTGGCTTTGGTGAGACAGAATCATGGTCGCCCAAAGTGATGTAAGAGTTATGCCGATGTGAGAAGGAGGGACTTGAGTTTGCGTGGAGATCGTGTGCCTTGAGAGTATCTCCTACCAAGTGTGGTGAGGTTTCAAAGGGAAGCTTAGCCCTAGTACGCTTGGACCCTTCACCATATTAGCGCGTTGGGAAATTGGCTTACCGCTTGATCTTCCCGAGGCTATGCTGGAGTGCATAACGTGTTTCACGTGTGCATGTTGAGAAAGTACTTATGAGACCCGAAGTTCACATCGCTTCAGAACCTTGGTTATTGAGCAAGATTTGTCCTTTGAGTCCAAGCCGCATGCATCGAAAGGGCGTAAAAGTGTTGAGAAATAAGACCTTGTTGTGTCAAAGTGCTTTGGTCGCAGCAGACCGAGAGGGAGGCAACTTGGGAGTTGAGTTCCATGCGCGAGCAAAGACCCGAGTTGTTCTTGTCCGTGTTGTTTTTTTTAGTTGGTTGAGTTTTATTTCGCCTGCGAGTGCGAATCGGGGTTTAATTGCTTAAGGGGTAGAATGTAATACCCGGATCGATTTTATTATTTATCTATTTATTTAAGAGAGGTGTCGCAAGAAAAATAATAAAAATAAACTGCTTAGGGGTTTTCGAAAATTAGGACACCGGCCCGGGCTTCTCGCCTGTGGGTTTCTTGGCCCAAGAGGGAGGAGGCTATTTACGGCTGTGGCACCGCCTAGCCTCGCGCCTCCTCCCCTGTGTACCGCCTTTGCCGCGCCAAACCGCTGGCCGCTGCGGTTGCCCGCCGCTGGCCGTGGCGCCGCCCGCCGCCGTGCCGCCTCGCGCTTGCCGCCACACAGGCGCCCGCCGCCGTGGCGCCTCGCTGCCGCTCCTCCGTGTCGTCGCCCGCCGCGCCTGTGGTGCCTCGTCGTCGCCGCCTTGTTCGAGCGCCGCCGTCGACGTCGCCGCTATACCGTGGATCCGGAGGAAGGAGGAGGAGATCGCGAAAGGCACGTCGTTTTCGTCGTGTTCGTCGGACGCCTTCGCCCTCGTGTCGTCAAGGGTAACTCCGTTGGTCCTCTAGATGAGTTTAATCAAGTTGGATTCGTCAGTTTTCTGGACCGCCGTGATAGTTTGGCTTAATCGGCTGTTTTGGGTTAGATTCGTCAGATTCAGGTCTGGACCTCTGCTAGAAAATTGTAGAGGACTTGATTATCTTTCCAGGGAGTGCTAGAACGCGTTATTCCGAGTTGTGTAGCAAAAGTTATGATTTTTCTAGTGCTACTGTTCTGCAGATCGGAGTAGTTCTGGACAGAGTTTAGTAGATCGGTTTGTGCGACGGAAATAGTTGCGAATCAGAAATTCTTCATGTTAGGAAAGTTTTAGATAATTTTCTTAGCTTTCCATAAAGGTCAAGAAGTCCGATTCCGAGTTTCTGGGTGAAAGTTATGCCTGTTTTAGTGCGCTGTCCAGAGAGTCCGACGTGAATTTGGATGCTTTAGAAAAGGGTTTGGATCGGTTAGTAAATGGCCGAATCAGAGAGTCTCCAACTAAGTTTTTGTAGATAATTTAATTATCTTTCCAGAGAGTCCAAGAACGCGTAATTTGGAGTTACGTACTGAAAGTTATGATTTTTGGAAGTCAGCTGTCTGTGGTTGGGCAGATTTGGCCGAAGGGAGTTGGGGATTTAATTGAGATAAATTGTTGGGTTAATTGGGGTTGCTGTTATTTTATATCCAGAAACCCGCTACTGTCATGTTAGTAATTATTAATTAATTATTCAGGAGGAGAGCGGATTCCGGGTTTCGCTTTCTGCTCATTCTTCGTTGTCTCGCGGTTGAGGCAAGTATAACTTGCTATGATTAACTGTGTGATTGAGTGATTTAGATGATATGAGTGGTGTTTGAGTTATGAATGCTTTACTTATGAATTTGAGTAATGTTCGAGTTGTGAATGCTATTTATGTTCTGCTTATTATGGCATTTATGAGATTTGTTGATGCGAGTATGGTGAATGCATGTTATCTTGTTGACATTCCATATATGCATCATATTGAGAATTGTTGTCTTGGTCATGTGGTGATCAAGATCGAGGTCCCACATCATGGAGTGTGGGCATTGGTCCTCGCACTGAGGGTATGTGCATGTGTATCACGACACACCGGTGACAATCATGAAAGAGATGAAAGAGGAGTTTTGATCATAATGCATAGCATGAAATTCATATGTAGTATGTTTAACTTGAGAGTTAATGTTCATGTGCATTTGATATCATTACTATTGAGTCGTTGACTCACTATTCCTTCTACTTGTAATTTACATTATTATCTTAATTTGATACATTATGCCATGATTGCATGATATTTTAATTGTGGAGATGGTAGCAAATATTTATACATTGATATGTTGATAATCTGCTAGTAGACATGTGGAATTCTTGCTTAATGTTATAATGTGGAACATGAAAATAACATGTGGTGGATGTGGATATGTTGAGAGCATGATAATGTTCCTTGTGGATAAATTAATGAGATTCATGAAGTATCATATCATTCATGTCATATCATGTCATTTGCATATGTGGATGTCGCCACACTTAGCCGCGACCGTACCGGTACAACATTGTATATTTTCGTAATACGATGCACCTCTTCGCCTCCGGAAGCATCGTATATTGCCGTAATACGATGAACTACAATTCCTGCCCTGGCAAGAGTGATGTGGAGCATAGCATGAAACATTCAAATGCATTGCATTGTGGAAAGATTCATTTGCATACATATGCAATATTTATTGTGGTGATGTTAATTTGTGGAATATACAACTTTCTAGTTGTAATGTGGAATTGACTCATTTGAGCTATTTGTGGTATGAGGATTGTGGATGTGGTTGTGTATGGTAAGGGTTGTGGTTGTGGCATGAGATTCTTTTCTCTCGTATTAATTGTCGATAGCAATTGTGGATGTGAGAATTAGTAAAGTAGTGAGGTGATCATACATATGTTTTATTACCTTTGGTAGTGGTTGAGGATATAAAGTAGTCAAATAAGATTAATTTGCTAATGCTTTACCGTCTTGATGGTGATTTACGCTTGAGGTTATAAACATTATTAATTGTGGAAGATTAAATGTTGATGATTAATCTATTGTGGTTTGTGGAAAGATTAAATGTTTCATTTGCAATTATTTGTGGATAAAATGATAGCATTTATATGCCAATTAAATCTGAAATTGAAGAGGTATGATCCATGAAAGATTTGTGGTGGTTTAATAATTAAGGACATGAATTGTGGTTGTAGTTGTATGGAATTATAAATGATGACGTATAATTATTTGTAGTTTGAATAGCACATTAAGCAGTTTGCTTGCCGAGATTTTATCTCACCCTTGTTTCCCCTCCCTGTGTGGACATTGAGCATGCATGGGAAGGGTAGAACGGCACAACACTGATGCACATGGATCATAGTTTATTGTTGTAATAAAGTTGAAAGAATTCTAGACCTTTGCATAGCTTTGTTTACATTATCTTAATAATGTCAAATTTGTGAACTATGTTTTAGATTAAAATATTGGAGGATGTTTTAATTAGTGAATTGCTATCACTATTCAGTTATTCCTTAGTTGTTTACGCTTCTACTTATACTATCTTGTTTAGTAATTGTTGCCAGTTTAATTTATCTTGTAAATTGGCTAGTCGTGGAGTAGTTTTAGTAGCATCCCGGGTATTGTGGATCCTGGGGTGTTACAGCCGTGTTCGTGTTATAATTGATGGCGGAAGCTGCAATAACTTGGTGGATTCAGGATTGGTCAAGAAGCTTGGCTTGACCATACGTGCGCATCCTCACCCATACCACATTCAGTGGTTCAACAACAGCGGTAAGGTGAAGGTAACACAATCTGCGAGAGTGCATTTTTTCATTGGTTCCTATCATGATGTTGCTGATTTCGACGTTGTACCTATGCAAGCCTCGCTCACTTTTATTAGGTCGTCCATGGAATTTGATACCGTGCAACTCATCATGGTAGAAGTAATAAGTACTCTCTTATGCACAAAGGAAAGAAAATAACTTTGCTACCTTTGACACGTACTGAAATTGTGCATTGTGATAAAGAGCTAGCTGAAAATGAGAAGAAACAACTTGAACATAAATCTGAAAATCAGCAAGTAGTGAAGAATGTTTTCCCACCTAAGAAAGAGAGATTGACACCTAGTTCTAGAAGCGAGGGAATTAAATTAAAGGGTTGTGTCATGCTTGCAACCAAATCTGATCTTGCTGAAATTTATCATAATGATATGCCATGCTATGCTTTGATATGCAAAGATGCTTTATTTTCACTTGATGATACATCTAGCTCTTTGCCGTCTCATCACTAACCTTTGCGGGAATATAAGGATGTGTTCCTAGCTGAGATACCCCCGGGGCTGCCGCCTATTCGAGGGATTGAACACCAAATTGACTTAATTCCAGGAGCGACTTTGCCAAACCGTGCGGCGTATAGGACCAATCCGGAGGAGACTAAGAAAATTCAGCGACAAGTCCAAGATCGTTTGGACCGAGGGTACGTACGGGAAAGCCTTAGTCCTTGTGATGTTCTTGTTCTTTTGGTTCCTAAGAAAGATGGTAGTTGGCGTATGTGTGTTGATTGTAGAGCCATTAATAATATCACAATACGGTATCGCCATCCTATTCCTAGGTTAGACGACATGCTGGATGAGTTGAGTGGTTCTATTCTTTTCACAAAGATAGACTTGCGTAGTGGGTACCACCAGATTAGAATGAAATTGGGAGATGAATGGAAAACGACATTTAAAACTAAGTTCGGGCTATATGAGTGGTTAGTGATGCCTTTTGGTTTAACTAATGCACCTAGCACTTTCATGCGTTTGATGAATGAAGTTTTGCGTGCTTTCATTGGAAAATTTGTGGTCATTTATTTTGATGACATCCTAATCTATAGCAAGTCACATGAAGAACATTTGGATCATTTACGTGTTGTTTTTAATGCTTGAGACATGCACGTTTGTTTGGTAATCTTGAGAAGTGTATCTTTTGCACGGATCGAGTCTCTTTTCTTGGCTATGTTGTTACTCCACAGGGCATTGAAGTTGATAAAGACAAGATCATCGCTATCCAGAGTTGGCCGCCTCCCAAAACGGTCACACAAGTGCGGAGTTTTCTCGGGCTCACTGGTTTCTATCGGCGTTTTGTTCGGGATTTCAGCACCCTCGCTGCACCGCTGAATGAGCTTACAAAGAAGGGTGTTCCTTTTACTTGGGCCTCCAAACAACAACAAGCTTTCGATGCTCTCAAAGATAAGCTAACACATGCCCCTTTGCTTCAACTTCCGATTTACGCAAGACTTTTGAATTAGAATGTGATGCTAGTGGCATAGGTCTTGGGGTGTGTTAATTCAAGAAGGAAACTTGTTGCTTACTTTAGTGAAAAATTAAGTGGTCCTAGTTTGAACTATTCTACCTATGATAAAGAATTATATGCTCTAGTTCGAACTTTGGAAACATGGTAACATTATTTATGGCCCAAAGAGTTTGTGATACATTCTGATCATGAATCTTTGAAGCATATTCGAAGTCAAACCAACCTGAACCGCAGACATGCTAAGTGGATTGAGTTTATTGAATCTTTTCCCTATGTCATTAAATTTAAAAAGGGCAAAGAAAATGTGATAGCTGATGCATTATCTAGGAGATATACCATGCTTTCACAATTGGACTTCCAATCTTTGGGTTAGAGACCATAAAGGAGCAATATGTGCATGATGCTGATTTTAAAGATGTGTTGCTTAATTGTCAAGAGGGAAAGGGTTGGA
Source organism: Bonia amplexicaulis (assembly GCA_036346245.1). Taxonomy (NCBI): domain Eukaryota; kingdom Viridiplantae; phylum Streptophyta; class Magnoliopsida; order Poales; family Poaceae; genus Bonia; species Bonia amplexicaulis. The sequence continues at coordinate 122,902 of JAYGGG010000533.1, read as the reverse complement.
ATAAATTTGTGGTGCATGATGGGTTCATATACCGTGCTAGCAAGCTATGCATTCCAACTAGCTCTGTTCGTCTTTTGTTGTTACAGGAGGCGCATGGAGGAGGATTGATGGGTCACTTTGGCGTGAAGAAGACCGAGGACGTTCTGACCCACCACTTTTATTGGCTAAAGATGAGGCGTGACGTTGAACGCTTCATTGCCCGCTACACCACGTGCCAAAAAGCTAAGTCACGACTTAATCCTCATGGTTTATACATGCCTCTTCCTGTTCCAAGCATACCTTGGGAAGATATATCTATGGACTTTGTTTTAGGGCTTCCTAGAACAAAGAAGGGAGAGATATTATTTTGTTGTCGTGGATAGGTTCTCTAAGATGGCTCATTTTATACCATGTCATAAAAGTGATGATGCTACAAATGTTGCTGATTTGTTCTTTAAGGAAATTGTTCGCTTGCATGGTATTCCGAAAACGATAGTTTCAGATCGTGATGCTAAATTTCCTAGTCATTTTTGGAGAACCTTGTGGGGTAAGTTGGGAACTAAGCTGTTGTTTTCCACTACTTATCATCCCCAAACCGATGGACAAACTGAGGTAGTCAATAAAATATTGTCTAGTATGCTTAGGGCCGTGCTTAAAAAGAACTTAAAAAATGTGGGAGGAATGTTTGCCTCATGTGGAATTTGCTTATAATCGTTCGCTGCATTCTACCACAAAGAAATGTCGTTTTGAGATTGTTTATGGTTTCATACCTCGTGCGCCTATCGACTTGTTGCCTCTTTCAGCTTCTGAGAAGGTAAATTTCGATGCACAACAACGTGTTGATTTGATACGTAAGATGCATGAGACAACTAAAGAGAACATTGGGATTATGAATGCTAAATATAAAGTTGCTGGTAGTCAAGGACGCAAACATGTTACTTTTGAACCTGGTGAACTTGTGTGGTTACACTTGCGTAAAGAACGATTCCCTGAATTTAGAAAGTCTAAACTCATGCCTCGTGCAGATGGTCCTTTTAGAGTGCTTGAACGTATCAATGATAATGCATATAAGTTAGACTTGCCTGCAGAGTTTGAGGTTAGCCCCACCTTTAACATTGCAGATTTGCGACCTTGCTTGGGCGTGGAAGATGAGCTTGAGTCGAGGACGACTCCAATTCAAGAAGGGGAGGATGATCAGGACATCCTTTCTATAGATAAAACTATGCCAACTCCACAGCAAACTTAACAAACTGAAACTATGATACAAGGACCAATGACTCGAGCACGAGCACGTCAACTTAACCATCAGGTGAATGCGTTCCTAAGTTTGCATACAAATATTTCAAAGAATGGCATACTACTTAATGTTTGTGATGATTTAATTATCCTTAGGAACCATGGGGAAGAACCACGCGAGTTCAAGTGTAGAAGTGGAACCGTCAAGCGCAATCCAAGTCCTATTCGCAAGTTCGATTCAGATTCGGCCTTCGTAACAGCGTCTACTTAAAATGGCCATAACTTTTAATCCAGAAGGCTTCTTGGGGCCGTGAGTATCCGTTGGAAAGCTCTTGAAGTCTACTTTCAGATGGATCTGGTCTCACCTCCAAACTCCATCCGAGCAGATCAGAAACTGCAAAACAAGTCACGTCATTTTTCCAGTTCGAGTCAAAGTGGGCCGAGGGTCTTGTAACTTAGGCTATTTGGGCCGGTATTGTTCACATGAACAGTACCACGGCCACGTGAATAGTAATCACAAATAGTACCACATCTCTTTTCATTAGATAAGTGTGGCTTCCCCCTTCCCTATTTAAGGAGGTCACACCCCTTTGGTTTTCCTTGGGTTTTTCTTAAGAGATTATTCTACTTAGCAGTTTCACCGCATGTTCGGCTGAGAAACCCCAACTTGTGAACTTAAACTTTATTCGAAATACAATTTCAGATTGCATCTTAAACTCTCTTGCTTGTGTTCTTGATTCGCTTGCAGGAGATAGCCTTCTTGGCGAGGTCAACCGTGTTCGGCACGGTTGATAACCAACGGAGCAGTGGTGTATTGATTGCGAGGGGTTCGATCTGTTTTGGTCGGAGCCTTTGAATCATCAACGTCGAGATCTTCACAATCGATTTATCAGTACCTTTCAGAAGATCGGGCCATCATCACATCAATCACTCCTTGGGCAGCAAAATATGCCGCATATTAGGGCGCATCCCTGATTGGCTCAACATTAGTATCAATCGTGTTGCCATATTTGGTCTTCACAGAACCCACCATAAAGAAAAAAAATCAACAAGCACGTACCATGATCAACGACGCTCTAATACTAAGATGGTATGGCACAAATTAGTGGAATTCTAATTTATATGCGAATTGTTGGGCCGATCTTCACGGCACGTCTTCAAACTACCATAAATCAATTCTCTGACTCATGAACACAGCAGCAGCAATAGACAATGTCTTCTATCCTCCAATCCTCTTCAACTGAATAGCAATTGCAATAGATGATTGATGGCTCTCCTGTGTCAATCAACCTCATTTGCACATTCAGTAGCAGCACTTCTACACGTCAAACAACAGCAAGTCAGCAACAGCAACAATAATAGCAATTAGCACTTCTGTGCCTCGCCCCCAATCCTTTCCTACAGCACATGACCAAAGCACTCGTGAGGCAATCTCCAGCTCACGCAATAGCACCTTGAAACATTTGCAGTTTTTAGGCCCGTATCAATATCCCTCTTCTTTATATGACTCTAGGAAACTAGTATCTAAAGTCAATGTTCTTGGGCCTAGAGTGTTGCACTGAGTTTTTGGCAATATTGATGACACTAGTGTTGTCACATAGGAGAGGAATACTATCTAGAGCTAACCCATAGTCCCGTATAGTAGATAAGATCTAGTGAACATGAGAGCAACTACTAGCAACAGCTACGTACTTCACTTCTATAGTGGACTAGGTAACAGATGACTGATTCCTAGATGACCAAGAAATAAGAGATATGCTTAAGAAATGACAAGTGACTTACGTACTCTTTCTATCTATCCTACAACTCATAAAATCAGCATCAGAGAAAGTGCGGAGAGAGAGTGCAAAATCCAAAGAATACCACAATCCAAAGTCAAGAATATCCTAAAGATACCTGAAAATACGACACTTGATTGACACTAGAAGCACGAGAGGAAGTCTAAAATGAGCGCATAAACACACGAAGTATATATCTCGATCTCAAAGCAGTTATGTATAGAGGGGAGAGGAGGGAGCCAATCATGCTACAATGCTCTTTCTAGTCCACGGGCTCGCCGTCCTCATCAAAGTCTAGCACGATAGAAGTGGCAATTGGAGTAGACATAACTTTGATGCTTCCAATGTCAAAGTGCAAAAGAAGGTCATTGGTGTACTTGCTTTAATGGATGAAGGTCCCTTCCTTCAGTTGCCTTGCTTAAAGACCAACAAAGAAAGTCTGCTCATCCATCATAGTCATCTCAAATTCTCTGCTCATAGAATTTTAAAATCTGGATATCAAAGCATGAGAGAAGCCACCAAAAATTGTCATCCATATAAATCTGAACAAAAAGAAAATAACTGCCATGCCTAAGAGCGAACAAGGTTTTATCTAACATTCTCATTTTAAAGTCATTTTTAAGCAGGAAACTCTCAAGCCTATCATAACAAACTCTAGGATCTTTCTTCAATATATACAGGGCTTTGGAGAGTTTACACATATGGTTTGGAAATTTAGGATTTTCAAAACTAGGAAGCTGCTTGACAAAGACCCTTCTTCTATCAAGCCATTTAGAAATGCACTCTTGACATCCACTTAAAATAACATAAAGCCCGTAGATCCACAAAATGCAAACAGAATGCAAATGAATTCTAATCTAACAACAAGTGCAAAGGTCTCCTCAAAGTTTAACCCCTTTACCGGGGAGAAACCGTGAGCTACCTTATTATGAAATACCAACACATCCTCACCTTGTTTGTTTTTGAATACCCATTTTGTACCAATGACATTATGATTAGGTGGAGATTTAACTAAGGTCTAGACTTTGTTTCTCTTAAAGTTTTCAAGCTCTTCATACATAGCATTGATGCAAAAGGAATCAAATAAAGTATGTGTGTAATACCCCGGATCGATTTTATTATTTATCTATTTATTTAAGAGAGGGGTGTCGCAAGAAAAATAATAAAAAAATAAACTGTTTAGGGGGTTTTCGGAAAATTAGGACAACCTCGGCACAGGCTTCGCCTGTGTGGGTTTTTTGGCCCAAGAGGGAGGGAGGCCACCCTATTTAACCAGGGCAGCCTCCCACCCTAGCCGCCCCCTGCGCCTCCTCCCAGTGCAGCCGCCTTGCCGCGCCGCCCGCCGCCGCCGCCGCCGCCGCCGCCAGGCGCCGCCTCTGCCGCCGTGCCGCCTCCCTGCGCCTTGCTGCCGCGCGTGCGCCCGCCGCCGTGGCGCCTGCTGCCGCGCCGTCTTCTCCGTGCCGTGTCGTCGTCCTCGCTGCGCCGTGGTGCCTTCGTCGTCGTCGTCTTGTTCCCCGGAGCGCCGTCGTCGACGTTCGTCGCTATACCGCGTGGATCCGGAGGAAGGAGAGGAGGAGATCGCGAGCGTGTTCGTCGTCGTTCGTCGTCGTGTTCGTCGACGTCTTCGTCCTCGTGTCGTCAAGGGTAACTCCGTTGGTCCTCTAGATGAGTTTTAATCAAGTTGGATTTCGTCAGTTTTCTGGACCGCCGTGACAGTTTGGGTTAATCGGCTGTTTTGGGTTAGATTCGTCAGGATTCAGGTCTGGACCTCTGCTAGAAAATTGTAGAGGACTTGATTATCTTTCCAGGGAGTGCTAGAACGCGTTATTCCGAGTTGTGTAGCAAAAGTTATGATTTTTCTAGTGCTACTGTTCTGCAGATCGGAGTAGTTCTGGACAGAGTTTAGTAGATCGGTTTGTGCGACGGAAATAGTTGCGAATCAGAAATTCTTCATGTTAGGAAAGTTTTAGATAATTTTCTTAGCTTTCCATAAAGGTCAAGAAGTCCGGATTCCGAGTTTCTGGGTGAAAGTTATGCCTGTTTTAGTGCGCTGTCCAGAGAGTCCGACGTGAATTTGGATGCTTTAGAAAAGGGTTTGGATCGGTTAGTAAATGGCCGAATCAGAGAGTCTCCCCAACTAAGTTTTTGTAGATAATTTAATTATCTTTCCAGAGAGTCCAAGAACGCGTAATTTGGAGTTACGTACTGAAAGTTATGATTTTTGGAAGTCAGCTGTCTGTGGTTGGGCAGATTTGGCCGAAGGAGTTGGGGATTTAATTGAGATAAATTGTTGGGTTAATTGGGGTTGCTGTTATTTTATATCCAGAAACCCGCTACTGTCATGTTAGTAATTATTAATTAATTATTCAGGAGGAGAGCGGATTCGGGGTTTCGCCTACGCTCATTCTTCGTTGTCTCATGGTTGAGGCAAGTATAACCTTGCTATGATTAATCTGTGTGATTGAGTGATTTAGATGATATGAGTGGTGTTTGAGTTATGAATGCTTTACTTATGAATTTGAGTAATGTTCTGAGTTGTGAATGCTATTTATGTTCTGTTTACATTATGGCATTTATGAGATTTGTTGATGCGTAGTATGGTGAATGCATGATATCTTGTTGATACATTCACATATATGCATCATATTGAGAATTGTTGAAGTCTTGGTCATGTGGTGATCAAGATCGAGGTCCCCACACTTGCGGAGTGTGGGCATTGGTCCCCTGCACCGAGGGTAGGCATGGTGTGCATTGACGGATGCACACCCGCGTCACGGTAAAATGCGAAAGAGATGAGAAAGAGGAGCCTTTGATCATAATGCATAGCATGAAATTCATATGTAGTATGTTTAACTTGAGAGTTAATGTTCATGCTTGCATTTGATATCATTATACTTGCCGAGTCGTTGGACTCACTCTTGTTGTTGTTTGTTTATTTTAGGTACCAATGTGAGATCAAGATACATGGGGACATGATTGGCTAGTTCAGAATCACGTGCACAATTCCTTCATTAAGAAATAAAGACAGTTATGATAAACTTGTTGGCTTGATAGCTTATTTGGTTCAGTTTGTATTTCCTCGATTAAATGTAATAAAGACTTAGTACCTTTTGATATTACCTTCCGCTCATTATTTAGAACTTGTGCTATTCATGCTTATTAAAACTGCCATCTGGATTAATAAACAAAGGAGGTCATGCCGAAATTTTTAGGTAATTTATATTAGTTGTTGATATATTGTGGATAGTTAGTAGCATTTCAGGCCTATGTTAGGTGGGGTGTTACAGGTTGGTATCGAGCGGTCGTAGGTCCGTGGTAGTGAAAAATATTAAATTTGACACACGTGCACAATAGATGGGAATGGGTTTTGCATCGCATCTGTATCATTGCTGTTGTTTCTGATAATTAATTGTGTGTTTAGTGTGACTCTATATTTATTTATGTTATATAGAGATGGCAAGGGTAGAGGCCGTGGTCGTGGTCGTGGTCGGCAGCAGCGCCGGACGAAGCCAGTGTGCCCCGCCATTGAATGTAATTACTGCGCGCCAGAGGCGAGTCCGGTGGGATCAGAGGAAGAGGTTGCTTCAGCGGTTCAAGGAAACCGGTCTCCACCCCGCACCCAGAGCCGCGCCTGCGGTCATTCCCCGGCCTTGCGGCAGTAGGAGTGATGGGTCCGCATCGCTGGAATGCGTTGAGGTTGGACACTTCGATGGACTTGGGACGCCGATTGTTGCAACTAACGGTTGCGTCACATAGAGACATCTAGAGGTGTTGGGGCTACCATCCGAGCAAGAGAGCTCGGTTTGTGGCCTTCGGTTGAAGGGCAAAGGATCTCGGTGGGAAGGAGTCTTGTCGGCTAGATCCACGCCTTAGGGCCGCGACTTGGGAGGTGTTTTGGAGCGCTCAGAAGAGGTTCTATCCCGACTCATTTGTGGAGAGGATGGAGGTTTCATTGAACGATTACAAGGTGGCAAGATGTCGGTGTCGAGTACGAGGTGGGATTCCACAACATAATCCGCCTGCCCTTTGTGGCTACCAATGAGGTGGAGAAGGCCAAGAGGTTCCGCAGAGGACTTAGGCAGGAGTTTCGACAGGTATTGGGAGCTTTGGAGCTCCGTGACTTTAGCTCCCTGGTGGAGCAAGCTAGAGGCATGGAGTTAGAGATGCAGCTTGGGGAGGGACTGCATGGGACCGGTGGTCATGCGCCTCCTGAGGGTACAGAGAGTAGCCAGAGGAAGAGTTTTGGCAGTGGTGGGTCGGCGCTGAAGCCGGTTCACAAGAAGTTCAAGGGGTCACATAATTCTTTCAAGTCTAAGTTCAACAAGTCCCAGGCGTCTTCCACTTTTCGTCCTTCAGCTGGTGCTCCGATGGTACGTCCGGTCCCGGGTCAGGGGATGAAATGTTTCAAGTGTGGTGAGGGACATCGTGCGGCAGAGTGTGTTTGGTCGGGAGCTTGTCGCCATTGTGGTCTGGAGGGCCACAAGGCAATGGTCTGTAAGCGTAATCCCGCCAGCATCATCAAGTGGGAGCCAGTTCAGGCAGCACAGTCAGCGCCAGCAGCTTCTTCCCGGGGGTCAGTGCAGATGCTAGCAGCTGCCCCTACTCAGACTTGGGCGCCGACCCAGTCTCACTACCCTTCGCCTGGAGGGATGCCTCCAGGGTACTTTTGGCCGCCTCCTCCTGCGGCGTTGTTTCCAGCAGTGGCGCCTTCAGCTCCTCCTGCAGTGGCGGCTCCGCCATATCCGGGTGTTGCGGCGCCCGGCACTCCAGCGTCAGTCTCCTACGCCTTGCCGACGGCCGAGCCGGCAGGTCGTCCCGATGTGGTGACAGGTACGCTTTTGGTGGACTCAGTGGAGGCCTATGTTCTGTTTGATTCCGGAGCTACTTTCTCTTTTGCTTCTATAGAGTTTGCTAGTCGGGCCAGGTTGAGTTTGCAGTCTATAGCTCAGTCTGTTTTGGTTCATTCGCCGGGTGGAATTCTTTCTAGTTCCACAGTCTGTCCGGGTTGTACGATTACCATAGATGGAGAACATTTTGTTGCTAATCTGATGGTTATGAGGATGGAGCCGTTTGATGTTATTTTGGGAATGGATTGGTTGCATAGTTACCGTCTTTGTCATATCTTGTTTTTGGAAGACAGTAACTTTGCAATCGCCGTCAGGCCAAGAGTTAGTGTTTCAGGGTAGTGCACCCTCCTGTACACCCAGTGTGTTGGCTAGTCTTTTTCCTGGTAGTAGAGCAAGAAGAGTGGATTTCTTTATCCCTTGTGGAAAAGCCAAATTCCTCTTTGGTTGCAGAGCGATTCGGTGGTCCGGGAATTGTGGACGTTTTCCAGCGAGTTGCGGGGATGCCACCTCCGCGTCCGGTGGAGTTCGAATTGACTTGGTGCGGGAGCACGACCGCTTCTATAACTCCGCACTGCTTGGCTCGACTGCCCAAGAAGAGCTAAAGAAACAGTTGGATGATCTAAAAGCAAAGGATCTTATTCGCCCGAGCGTGTCTCCGTGGGGAGCACCAGTGCTGTTTGTCAAGAAGAAAGATGGGAGTTGGCGCATGTGTATTGACTACCGTGCTCTCCAACGGTGACCATCAAGAATAAGTATCCTTTACCCGTATCGAGGATTTGTTTGATCGGTTGAGGGAGCGAATGTATTTTCAAAGATTGATCTCCAGTCGGGGTACAATCAAATTCCTGTCCGAGAGGAGGACATTGAGAAAACGGCGTTCTCCACGAGGTATGGGCATTTTGAATTTAAAGTTATGTCTTTTGACTAACAAATGCCCCGCCGCTTTCATGGAGACAATGAACAGGATGTTACATGAATATTTGGACGACTTTGTGGTCGTATTCATTGATGATATCTTGATTTATTCCAAGAGCGAAGCAGATCATGAGCAAGATCGAGACAAGTATTGGCAACACTAAGAGAGCATAAGTTTTATGCGAAGCTCAAGAAGTGTGAGTTCGGGTGACCTGTGGGGTTCTTGGGTCACATCATCAGCGATAAAGGAGTCTCCGTTGATCCAAGTAAGGTTTCTTCAGTGGTAGATTGGGAGAGGCCGACCAATGTCAAGGAGGTGAGGAGCTTCCTCGGATTGGCAGGTTATTATCGGCGCTTTGTGCAAGATTTCTCCATCATCGCCAAACCCTTGTCGAAGCTTACTCAGAAGGACATGAGGTTTCAGTGGGACAATGATTGTGAGCGCAGTTTTCAGATTTTGAAGGAAAAGCTGGTGACCGCCCCTGTTCTCACCGCTCCGAGCCGTGAAGCGGTTCACGCTTTCTCGATGCATCAAGAGTTGGGTGGGTTGTGTGCTTATGCAAGATGGTAAGGTTTTGGCTTACGCATCGAGGCAAATGAAAAGCATGAAATGTAATTACCCTACCCATGATTTAGAGTCGGTCTGCAGTTGTGTTTGCATTGAAGCTTTGGAGGCACTATCTGTACGGTGAGACTTGTGACGTGTTTACCGATCACAAGAGTCTCAAGTACATCTTTACCCAGAAGGATCTGAATTTGAGGCGCAGATGGTTAGAATTGATCAAGGATTATGATCTAACCATTCAAGATCATCCGGTAAAGCCAATGTGGTGGCCGATGCTCTGAGTCGCAAGGCGACGCCTGCTACCCTGGATTGTTTGATTGCTGATTTTGATCGTATGGGGATATCTTTCGCTATGCGGTACGGCCGAGTGGAGACCCGTTGATCTTAGAGTCACTATACCGAGCGAAAAGGGAGGCACAACATCGATCGCTTGCTTGAGAGGGTTATGAAACGGTTGGAGATGGGAAAAGAAGGGATTTCAGCTTGGATATGTCGGTGCATTGCGCTTTAAAGGCGTTTATGCGTGCAGTGAAGCGGGGTTAAGGGTGACATTTTGAGAGAAGCTCATCGCACTCGTGATACTGCTTCATCCGGAGAGACTAAGATGTATCGTGATTTGAAGCAGAATTTCTGGTGGAAAAGGATGAAGGTGGATATAGCCAATTATGTGGCCTCATGTGGTATTTGTCAGCAAGTGAAAGCTGAACATAAGAGGCCAGCCGGGTTATTACAGCCATTGGAGGTTCCTCAATGGCCGTGGATGATATTTCTATGGATTTTGTGGTCGCGTTGCCTCGGTCGCCGAGAGGCAAGGACGCAATTTGGGTTGTTGTGGATCGGTTCAAGAAGTCCGCGACTTCATTCCTATCCGCACAACCAACTCAGCGAGTGATCTGGCTCCTATTTATGTTCGGGAAATTGTGAGACTGCATGGTGTGCCTAAGACCATAATTTCCGACAGAGATGCCAAGTTTGTTTCCAAGTTTTGGGAGAGTTTGCAGAGTGCTTTGGGCACTCGGCTGCGTTGAGCACGGCTTTCCACCCGCAGATCGATGGACGATCGAGCGGACTATCCAAACTTTGGAGGACATGTTGAGATCTTGTGTCTTTGTCTTGGAAGGGTAGTTGGGAGGATCAATTACCTTTGGCAGAGTTTGCCTATAACAACAGTTATCACTCTAGTATCAAAGCAGCTCCATTTGAAGTGTTGTATGGCCGTAAGTGCAGGTCGCCTCTTTGCTGGGAAGCGGTGGGCGAGAAAGCAGTCTTAGGACCGGATTGGGTCCAAAAGACCGTTGAGAGAGTGGCTTTGGTGAGACAGAATCTGTTGGCTGCCCAAAGTAGACAGAAGAGTTATGCTGATGTGAGAAGGAGGGACTTGGAGTTTGCGGTGGGAGATCAGGTGCTCTTGAGAGTATCTCCTACCAAGGGTGTGGTGAGGTTCGGTACCAAAGGGAAGCTTAGCCCTAGGTACGTTGGACCCTTCACCATATTAGCGCGGGTTGGGAAATTGGCTTACCGTTTGGATCTTCCTGAGGCTATGCGCGGAGTGCATAACGTGTTTCACGTGTGCATGTTGAGAAAGTACTTGCGAGACCCGGAAGTTCACATCGCTCTAGAACCTTTGGTTATTGAGCAAGATTTGTCCTTTGAGTCCAAGCCGGTCATGACTCGGAAAGGGCGAGAAAAGTGTTGAGAAATAAGACCTTGTTGTATGTCAAAGTGCTTTGGTCGCAGCAGACCGAGAGGGAGGCAACTTGGGAGTTGGAGTCTCGCATGCGCGAGCAGCACCCGGAGTTGTTCTTGTCAGGTGCGTGTTGTTTTTTTTTAGTTGGTTGAGTTTTATTTCGTTTTCCTGTTGTGAGTGCAGTTAGAATTCGGGGTCGAATTCTGTTTAAGGGGGGTAGAATGTAATACCCCGGATCGATTTTATTATTTATCTATTTATTTAAGAGAGGGGTGTCGCAAGAAAAATAATAAAAAAATAAACTGCTTAGGGGTTTTCGGAAAATTAGGACAACTGGGCCCGGGCTTCGCCTGTGGGTTTCTTGGCCCAAGAGGGAGGAGGCCACCCTATTTAACCAGGCAGCCTCCGCCCTAGCCGCCCGCGCCTCCTCCCAGTGTACCGCCCTTGCCGCGCCAAATACCAGCCGCTGCCGCCGCCGCCGCCGCCAGTGCCGCCTCTGCCGCGCCGTGCCGCCTCCTGCGCCTTGCCGCCGCGCCGGCGCCCCGCCGCCGTCGCCCGCTGCCGCGCGTCTTCTCCGTGCCGTGTCGCCGCCTCGCCGCGCCGTGGTGCCTTCGTCGTCGTCGTCTTGTTCCCGGAGCCGCCGTCGACGTTCGCCGCTATACCGCGTGGATCCGGAGGAAGGAGAGGAGGAGATCGCGAGCGTGTTCGTCGTCGTTCGTCGTCGTGTTCGTCGACGTCTTCGTCCTCGTGTCGTCAAGGGTAACTCCGTTGGTCCTCTAGATGAGTTTTAATCAAGTTGGATTTCGTCAGTTTTCTGGACCGCCGTGATAGTTTGGCTTAATCGGCTGTTTTGGGTTAGATTCGTCAGGATTCAGGTCTGGACCTCTGCTAGAAAATTGTAGAGGACTTGATTATCTTTCCAGGAGTGCTAGAACGCGTTATTCCGAGTTGTGTAGCAAAGTTATGATTTTTCTAGTGCTACTGTTCTGCAGATCGGAGTAGTTCTGGACAGAGTTTAGTAGATCGGTTTGTGCGACGGAAATAGTTGCGAATCAGAAATTCTTCATGTTAGGAAAGTTTTAGATAATTTTCTTAGCTTTCCATAAAGGTCAAGAAGTCCGGATTCCGAGTTTCTGGGTGAAAGTTATGCCTGTTTTAGTGCGCTGTCCAGAGAGTCCGACGTGAATTTGGATGCTTTAGAAAAGGGTTTGGATCGGTTAGTAAATGGCCGAATCAGAGAGTCTCCCCAACTAAGTTTTTGTAGATAATTTAATTATCTTTCCAGAGAGTCCAAGAACGCGTAATTTGGAGTTACGTACTGAAAGTTATGATTTTTGGAAGTCAGCTGTCTGTGGTTGGGCAGATTTGGCCGAAGGAGTTGGGGATTTAATTGAGATAAATTGTTGGGTTAATTGGGGTTGCTGTTATTTTATATCCAGAAACCCGCTACTGTCATGTTAGTAATTATTAATTAATTATTCAGGAGGAGAGCGGATTCCGGGGGTTTCGCCTTCTGCTCATTCTTCGTTGTCTCGCGGTTGAGGCAAGTATAACCTTGCTATGATTAACTGTGTGATTGAGTGATTTAGATGATATGAGTGGTGTTTGAGTTATGAATGCTTTACTTATGAATTTGAGTAATGTTCTGAGTTGTGAATGCTATTTATGTTCTGTTTACATTATGGCATTTATGAGATTTGTTGATGCGTAGTATGGTGAATGCATGTTATCTTGTTGATACATTCACATATATGCATCATATTGAGAATTGTTGAAGTCTTGGTCATGTGGTGATCAAGATCGAGGTCCCCACACTTGCGGAGTGTGGGCATTGGTCCCTGCACTGAGGGTATGGCATGGGTGTGCATTGACGGATGCACACCGCGTCACCGTAAAATGCGAAAGAGATGAGAAAGAGGAGCCTTTGATCATAATGCATAGCATGAAATTCATATGTAGTATGTTTAACTTGAGAGTTAATGTTCATGCTTGCATTTGATATCATTATACTATTTGAGTCGTTGGACTCACTCTTGTTGTTGTTTGTTTATTTTAGGTACCAATGTGAGATCAAGATACATGGGGACATGATTGGCTAGTTCAGAATCACGCACAATTCCTTCATTAAGAAATAAAGACAGTTATGATAAACTTGTTGGCTTGATAGCTTATTTGGTTCAGTTTGTATTTCCTCGATTAAATGTAATAAAGACTTAGTACCTTTTGATATTACCTTCCGTTCATTATTTAGAACTTGTGCTATTCATGCTTATTAAACCGCCATCCGGATTAATAAACAAAGGAGGTCATGCCAAATTTTAGGTAATTTATATTCGTTGTTGATATATTGTGGATAGTTAGTAGCATTTCAGGCCTATGTTAGGCTGGGGTGTTACAATGTGTGACATTTCAGGGCTCAAAAGATGTAATAAAATCAGAATGAGAATAGGAATCTAGAGAGATAAATCTGGAGCGAGTAACTCACTCATGGAGATCCCAAATCATCTACTCCTGAGGGTGTCATTGCCAATACTTGCCACTCGGATCTTATGTACCCAACTCCAAAACACGCTCTCTGAAAAAAATAGCTGCCAACTAGAATTGTTCACACCACACCGGTGGTCGACCGCTAACCGTAGTCTAGTCACACTGACTGCGGTTAGACCGCCAACCTCGGTCGGTCGACCACGCTTGATAGACAAGAACTCGTAAATCTGAATTAAATTCAAACTTATCTCAACTAAAGTGCCAATTGTTCATCACAAACATATCCTAGACCTTTACATGATATCTCATAAGCCATAACAGAGATAGAGATGACAACTACAGAAAATAAAATATGAAGTACAAAATTTGGTCGTCCTCAAATACTAACCATGACATTGTTGTACTCAAATGTTCAGATGATGGACTACAAAATAGCAGCATACAACTATGTATACACCAGCATTAACACACCTGATAAAAGGAGTGCATGGGTTAAGCAAGCACAACACGCAATTCTCAGAGATTGAGGAAGAAAAAATCCATTGAATTTTGTAACAACCACCTTGCCATCTTCGGTCTTCACAGAACCCAATGTCAAGAAAAAATCAGTAACCATGTACCGTGATGAACCAAGCTCTGATACCAAGATGGTACAACACAATTTAGTAGAACTCTAATTTGTATGCGAATAGTTGGCTCAATTTTCACGGCACGTCTTCAAACCACCATATATCAATTCTTTGATTCACGAACACAGCAACAACAGTAGACAATGTCTCCTATCCTCCAAGCCACTTCAACTAAATAGCAATTGCAATAGATGATTGACGGCTGTCCTGTGTCAGTCAATCTTAATCACACATTCAACAGCAGCACTTCTGCACGTCAAACAATAGCAGCAGCAATAGCAATTTGCACTATATCAATAGTAGCGTCTGAACAACACTTCTATGCCTCACCCCCAATCCTTTCCTGCAGCCCACGACCAAAGCAATTGTGAGGCAATCTCCAACTCATGCAGCAACACCTTGAAGTGAAGGATTTGATTGGCAGGAATAGATTGGTTGCATGCCAAATCCTAGCAAATCCTTCCACCTGTGAGAACAAGCAAACAAACGAAAGGAGGAGATCAAATTGATCAACACGTAAAAGAATTCCCAAGGAACCAATCCACATAGAAACGATGAAAACCCTAGATAGGAATTCACAGGAACAAGGCACATGATATGGCTGCCATGCTTTGCGATTTTCTGGGATTTTTCTTAATGCAAAAGTGTCCAACTTGCAAGGGCTAGAGCACTAGCCTTTTATATGGCTGACTTACATGCACAGGTCCAACCACATCTCCACCCGAGTAGAACATGACTCAGGCTTAAAAACTAAACCAAACCACACTATATGATTAGACCTAAACTAAACTTGGTTGCAAACTCTAACTCAGATTACCCAAACCACAACTCATACTGAAAAGGCCACCGAAAAAACAAAAGAAAAACAAACACTCGGACTAATTGAATTAGATCAAAAATTAAACATAATTTGGACTAGAAGTGCTAGCCGATTCAGACGTTGATTCAGAGCAAAACTGAACCGATGTAGACGTGCATTGCCTCCTTTCCTGGCTCCTTCTCTTTTCTTGGCTCAAGATATTCACATGTACAACTTCCTCTGTTATCTTCGTTGTGCATTGGTGCACGCGCACACACATACATGCAGATTGGTATTGGTGATTGCTTTACATGCTACATCAACCCAACATGTCCAACAGGAACATCATGTTCTAGAGTATGTGCGCACCCTTCTTCTCACCTTAGTCATTGCCTTCTTTCTCATGCTGCTCACGCTTGTGCACAACGGCATGCATATGCTTGCCCATTCGCCGCTTCCTTGGATCCATGGCCTTCCATGTCATCCTTCCTCACCTCCCCCTCAACACTAACAAGTACTTCTCCAACTAGGAAAGAATTAACTCCACTTTAAGCATTTATGGTTTTTAGGTCCGTATCAACATCCCTCTTCTCTACATGGTCTATAAGAAAATGATATCTAATGTCAATATGCTTAGGCCTGGAGTGTTGCACTTGATTTTTGGCAATATTAATGACACTAGTGTTATCAAACAGGAGAGGAACACTATCTAAAATTAATCCATAGTCCCATATAGTAGAAAGATCCAAAGAACATGAGAGCAACTACTAGCAGCAATAGCATACTTCGCTTCTACTATGGACTATGTAACAGTGAACTGATTCCTAAATGATCAAGAGATAAGAGTGTGCTTAAGAAATGACAAGCGACTTCGGTACTCTTTCTATTTATCCTACAACTCGTAAAATCAGCATCAAAGAAAACACGAAGAGAGTGTAGAATCAGAAGAATACCAGAGTCCAAAGTCAAGAGTATACTAAAGATATCTAAAAATATGACGCATAGTGTGATGATAAGAGGCACGAGAGGAAGCTTGAAATCGAATGTATAGACACACAACAAAGTATATGTCTGGCCTCGAAGCAGTGAGGTAGAGGGGGAGAGGAGGAAGTCAATCATATTATGGTACTCTGTCTAGTCCATGAGCTCTCCATCCTCATCAAGGTCCAGCGTGGTAGAAGTGATGATTGGAGTAGATATAGACTTGTTGTTTTCCATGTCAAAGTGATGAAGAAGGTCACTGGTGTACTTGCTTTGATGGATGAAGATCTCTTCCTTCAGTTGCTTGACTTAAAGAATAAAGGAAGAGAGTCAGCTCACCCATCAAACTCATCTCGAATCTCTTGCTCATAGAATCTAAAAATCTAGATATCAAAGCATGAGAGGGCCACTGCAAATTATGTCATCCACATAAATCTGAACAAAAAGAAAAATAACTGCCTTGCTTGAGAGTGAACAAGATTTTATCTGCCATTTCCATTTTAAAGTCATTCTTAGAGTTTACATATATGGTTTGGGAATTTGGGATTTTCAAAACTAGGATGCGGCTTGACAAAGACCGCTTCTTCTATCAAACCATTTAGAAATGCACTCTTGACGTCCACTTGAAACAACTTAAAGTCTTTAGATGCAGAAAATGCAAACATAATGCAAATGACTTCTAAAGTAGCTACAATGCAAAGATCTCATCAAAGTGTAAGCCCTCTACCCAGGAAGAAACATTGAGCTATCTTATTGTGAACTATCAACACATCCGCACTTTGTTTATTTTTTAATATCCATTTTGTACCAATGACATTATGATTAGGAGGAGATTCAACTAAGATCCAAACTTTACTTCTCTCAAGGTTTTTAAGCTCTTCATGCATGGCATTGATGCAAAGAAATCAGATAAAGTATGGGTAACATCTTAAGGCTTAAAAGATGTAATAAAAGCAGAATGAGTATAGAAACCTGGAGAGATAAATCTAGAGCAAGTAACTCACTCATGGAGATCCCAAATCATCTGCTCCTGAGGGTGTCGTCGCCAATATTGACCGTTCAGATCGCACGTGCCCAATTCGAAAACATGCACTTCGTAAAAAAGCAGTTGCCAACTAGAATCCGTTCACACCACACCGGCGATCAAACCGCTAACCAAAGTTCAGTCATAATGGACCTACGGTTAGATCACCAACCCCGGTCGGTCAGACTGCACTTGACAGACAGTAACTCTGAAATCTAAATTTTCTAAAACTTTTACAAAATTCAAATTTAACTCCAACCAAAGTGATAATTGTTCATCACAAACATATGATACGATCTTTTCATGGTCTCTCATAAGTCATAGTAGAGATGGAGATAACAATTACAGAAAAAAGATTATGAAGTACAAAATTTGGTCGACCTCAAATAATAACCATGACATTGCTGTACTCAAATGTTCAGATGACGAGACTACAAAACAGCAGCATATAACTATGTATACACCAGCATTAACACACCTGAGAAAAGGAGTGCATGGGCTAAGCAAGCACAGCACGCGATTCTCAGAGACTGAGGAAGAAAAAAACCCAATGAATTTTGTGAACTAAATAACATCCTAAATTACAACGAAGAGTCTTCATCTTCAACGCCCTTCATGACAACAGAGCACAGAACCTGCTTCGATATGTGGGTCTCAAGCTCTCTTGACACCTCTGCTAGTCTGAGATCGAAGTTGCTCCTGTGCCTCTGAGGTTTCGGTGACGGTGACCCTGAGAACCGCCTCCTTGGGCTTGAGAACCTTGCTGTCGGCGACCCTGACAGCCAGCTCTTTGTGAAGACAGGCACGATCTCCTTCCCTGTCATGATGTGCCTTCTCTCTGGGTTCAGAGGACCTCGCTTCATCTCCAATGGTAATGGTTTCATCGGCGAGGTTGTCGTTGATGGCAGCTTCTGCCTGATTCGTTCACGTGCACGCTCAGCAGCTGCCATTGCCTTTTCCCTGCTCATCTTGATCAACGTCCATGGGTTGATCTGGATGTCATCCTTCTTTCGTGCTGCATCAGTGGGTTCATTCTCGATCCTAATCGACAGCTTCCGGGTACTCTGTCATGTTTGAAATGGTTTTATTATCACTAAGGTAACTCGACTGGTACTAGTACTAGTGCAGTAATTTATCTCTTCTTACTTCATCTTTTCTGCAAAATATCCTTGAAAGGAAAGAAGGCTTTTCTGGCGAGTCAAAGTCGATGCTCTCGTCGGATGATGAATCGGAGTCATCAAAAGGATCAAATACTTGTGCAGCTTCTCGCATAGCAAGGATGTAATCATATGTCCTCATTCCCTGTAGTGAAAATTAAGCAAATCAATTTGACATGAATCAGAGCCTATTTCTGAACGCTATACTAGTAACATAAGTACTGGTTTAGCAAAGTGCACACCTTTCTAATAAGCACAACGTGGAAGAAGAAGAGCTGACCCAGTGCTGCAGTACTGTATAAAGTGAAGATGACAAATGCCATCTGTGGCAAAAATTACAGAGAAGAGTGTTGAGCTTCGTAAGTAAAATACAGCAGTGACGCCTATTACCAATTTACCAGGGTTGTTCCTCTTGATTACTTACAGATAATGCTGCATGAGCTCCTTTAGGGAGCCTTATGTGAAGCCTGTGCTCCATTTCCATTTTCACCCCTTTGCTGTCGACAAAACAGCGAACGAAGATCGCAATCGCTGTTCCTCCCTCAATAACAAGCTGATAAAGTAGGTCGGCATATACTAATTAGTACTGACCAAACTAGAGAAAGCTTGGACATGCAAAGATCAACAGAAATATGAAACAAACAGAATGGCAAGAATGTCTGCACTTGGCAGTTGGCACCCACCATCAACAGGACAAAGAACATGAGCAGAATAAATGCAGCATAATTCCTTCTCCCAATGCAATTGTTCAGCCACTGTGTTGAAGAAAGAAAAAATTAAGTTGGGTCAAAAACGGAATTGAGAATAAGCTATGCATAGTTTGGGTGGTTACCCTGCAGTGGTGATCAAATCCATCAACACAGCGGTCACATGTCTTGCAGTGCTTGCTGCGCAATTTCACCTGTAATTAAGCTCAGTCAGTTTTAGATTGTTGTGTCGTAGTCACAGATGTACTACATTGATGAATTTCACAAACAACGTAGGAATCCGGTTTATTTGCTGTCGTAGGGACATCGAACTAAAAGCTCCATTTCTTGATTTTTTTGTTAAAAAAATCTTGATTTCTTTGAAGAAACAAGCAAGCAGAGCAGTATCAACAAGTGCATTGGAGAGGAATGGAACACGATACCTCGCAGTCGCAGATGGGGCAGAAGGAGATGTCCTGGCCCTCGGCGGCGTGCGGCGAGACGATGTCGTCGAGGCTGGTGAAAGCGAAGGGGAGCATGGGGTCGAGCTGGACGCTGGAGTTCCACTGCTCCAGGTAGCTCCTCCGCACCCAGCGGTTCATCACCCGGGCCTCCACCCTCCGGAGAAGCCGCACCGCGTACCGCCACAGGATGTACCCGTACCGCAGCCTCGGCAGCCTCCCGCCGCCCCTCGTGAGCTGCCGCCGCTTCTTCATCTTCTTGGCGTGCGTCCGGTCGGAGGGGTCCACGGCGGTGCAGCGCACGTAGAGAGCCGCGGTGGCAGCGGCCTGGTGGTCGAACAGGGTCCGATCTCGTTAGCACAACGCAACGCGAGAAGCGGAGAAGATTGCATTCGGGTAGATAGAGAGCTGCGTACCGAGAAGGAGAAGAGCGCGAGGAGGGTGTTGCCGGCGACGGCGCTGCCGACGTAGGGCCCGAGGACGACGTAGAACGCGGCGACGAGGACCGCGAACACCGCCACGCCCACAAGCTGCACCAGCGATTGAACCAAGAAACGAAGCTCAGATCGCGCCCAAAACCAGCGCAAGAAAGAACGGAACGGGAGAGCGCGCGGGGGGAGCGACCTGGAGCGGGTGGAGGGGGAGCTGCCAGCCGTGCCTCCGGCGCCACCGCGGCCACGCCATCGCCGTCGTGCTTTCTCCGCCGCACCCCATGGGCGAGATCTACGAACAGAATCGACGATGCGAGCGCGCTGCTCTGCTCTCTTGCACAAAAAGTCAAGCGGCGAGCGGGCGCTCATCTCGTGACGAGCGCGTGAGGGGAGGGAGTCTTGTGAGCTCTGTCTGACATGTGGGGCAGGGCCGCCGCCTGCCGCAACGGTCGGCTACCCCCAACGTCTTTCCACTTCTTTTGTGTGTATCGCGCGTTCCTTTGTTTTGAATTCC
This sequence comes from Bonia amplexicaulis, assembly GCA_036346245.1. Classification (NCBI taxonomy): domain Eukaryota; kingdom Viridiplantae; phylum Streptophyta; class Magnoliopsida; order Poales; family Poaceae; genus Bonia; species Bonia amplexicaulis. Next base: position 102,726 of record JAYGGG010000533.1, on the reverse strand, counting down.
GGATCCGCTGTGGGGAGCGTGTACGCATCTGAGCCGTCGGATGGTTGAGCGCTTGGATCGGATGGATAGCATAGGTTGGGTTTGGCTTCTGAGCGTGCTTTACGGGTAAAAAAATTGCTAGTCGCATGCTAGTGTGGAAATTGTCACGGAAATTTACTAGAAAATCTTTATGTATAATATTTTTTTTATATAGATTTGTTTTTTTTTTCTCGTGTACAAATCATATGTTTAAACTTTGAACCATTGTATCAAAATTAGAATCATGGAGACACGTCTCAAAGCTAATCCAGTGAGCAAGAAATCAACGTAAAACAGTTAGAAAGCTTACAAATATCAAAACCGATATTTTTTACGGTTACTGTTTTAAGAAGTTGCACAAATTTTAAAACAAAACACGCGGGAGACTCAAACTCGTTCAACTCTGTAGTCATTAAATTCAACTTCTGGTCAGGAAGAATAGATTAGCCTCGCGACTTTGACGTTAGGAATGAAAATTTTAAATGTCTTCGGTCTCATCCTTTTGGACTTATGTCTTATGATTTTATTCAAACAAACAAACAGAATGACAGTATTCGTATTCAAAACAACATTTTTTAAACGATTTATTCATATTCAATTTGTTCACATAAACACTCACGTTAGAACAAAAATTCATAAGCAGCAGCCGAAAGAACCCGCTCTTCACCACCTTCGTGTGACTCAGACACAAGTTGCCGACCGAGCATGTCAAAAAGTGTAAACTAGGAATACACTTTCCGCATCTAAAAAACATACAAGAATACACTTTCATAATTGATCTAATTGGATATAGGTCTGTTCATATTGACTTCTATTTCTGACTTATGTTTTCAAAAGCAGAAGCCAATACGAACATGTAAAAACCCGTATCTTTGATTAACCTTAAGTGGCGAGTTACGATGTTAAGTGGGATTAATTATGTAACTAATATCTAAAATGCATGGAAATTTAAACTTTTCTAATGAAATTGGAAGCTGTAGAGAATATAAAATACATACATATCATTTTATATAACAGTTACTAATCATCTGATTTCCAAGATAGATGTGGTTTCAACTACGAGAAGAACGAATTTAAAGATACCAAAAAGACAGAACTAAAGAAAAAAATGAAAAGAAAGAATTGCCGTCAGAGCCCTAGAATTTAATTTTAAGCTGGGCATTACACTCATCAAGGTTCCCAGACTGTCCAGGGGCTAGTCGACACCTCTGATAGCTATTAGGTCATCATTAGGCAATAAAAACAAACCTAAATTTTATCGAACAACCACTGTACAGGCGTAAGGATGGACGTCAGGTCCCGTTGTAGCCACTACAGAACACTACTCTCGTTAAGACAAAAATTGATAATGCATTACAAGGTATAAAGATGAACTTAAACAAAGTAAATCACTGAAATAAGTAAGAACCAGAGAGAGAAGTACCAGAGGGGAAGTAGGAGTAGAGGGAGAAGAGAAGGGGAGGCACTGGAGCCATGGAGATTGACAAATGGAGGAGGAGGCACCGGAGTAGCGTGTGCTGTGGGGCGGCGCAGCGGCCAGAGCCAAGCCAAGGCAGGGGCGAGGGGACCGGAAGCACAAGGGTGGTGACGTCGGCTAGAGCTCGAGCGAGGAGCTTGTCGGGGGAAGAAGTTGAGAGGTGACCGGAGACGCCATGGAGGTAATTGCAGTGGGAGCCATGGCCGACACATGGAGGAGCCGATTCACAGCCATAGGCGGTGGATCCAGTGACTGAAGCTAGTAGGGGAAGCGCAGGAGAAGCCGAGGGCAGTGTCCAAAAATGGGAGTAGCCATAGGCGACAGGGAGGTCGGGGGTGCAGGAGAGGAGACACTGCTACAGACAGCCCTATCACAGACGGTTCGGAACCGTCATCACGCAGTTCCCCGAACCGCCGGTGTTTAGGTGTCAGTGATAGTTGATGGTTATCACAGGCGGTTCCTGAGCCGTCTGTGATAACTCACATTACAGACGGTCTTGACTACTAACCGTCTGTGATAGTTTATAAAATACCGTCTGTGATAGTCTCGTATCACGAGGCGGTTTTTGTAAAACCGCCTCGTGATACGAGACTATCACGACGGTTTTTATAAACAACCGTCTCGTGATACCGCACTATCACGCACGGTTAGTAGTCAAGACCGTCGCGGATACGAGACTATCACGCACGGTTTTTGTTTAAACAACCGCTCGTGATACTCGCTCATCATAGACGGTTAATAATCAAGACCGCTCGGATATACAATATCACGCACGCTTTGTATTACTAACCGCTCGTGATATTGTGTATATCACGCACGGTCGCCTGTAAAGGCCGCTCGTGATATCATTCACACCACGACGGCACTCTTTGAAACCGTCGTGATATTGTACCACGACGGTTTGTAACAACGAACCGTCTGTGATACCATGTGCATCATCCATTTTATTTGTCGCTTTTGGCTAGCCTCGGGATATGCTAGCCATGCCATCTCGAAGCAAAGCGTGCGATTACGATAAATGATGATATAAGTTAATTGCAACTCATAGTAAATTACAACAAAATTCGATACACGATGAATGTAACAAACGGCCGCAGATCACATACATATATATATAGAATGAAAATCGTTACACAACATCCGACAAATGAATTCAATTGAAGGAGAATTGTTTGATTGTACAGTTGAATCCAATGTTTCAACATCTAATTATCACCATTGCCGCGTGGAACTCTTCATTCTTATTTATGACCTCTCGCTAGCAAGAATTGGGAGATGATTCCACGAATATCGACGAGATTGTCAAGATCATATGCACTTTCGTCGAAGTTCACCCACCGTCGCTAGGAGCAATGTTAAGTCATTAATTAGCATGTGTGTAATATAAATACATATATATAATCAGAAAATAATAATTATTGGAAGGACTCGACAAACCTCCGGATCATTGATCTTAGTACCCATGATTTCCTTCATATGGCGGTAAACGAGAATCCACATACGCTGCCACCGTAGCTGCCGGTGGCACCGCAAAATAGAATTACATACATCGGTATTGTCAATTCTAGAGGCATTATAACAAAGTATGATATAGAATTGTTGTGTTGTAGCGTGTCCGGAAATCGCGTGTTGTGTCGTAGCGTGTCACCGGATTTTTGTCGTGTGTTCCTCCTTGGGCAACATAATCGCAAACGCCTCACGTGATTCAAAAACTTAGCCTCTACCGTGGCAAATAAAAGAAATATTACAATAGAGTTATGTATGGAGGAAATGAGTTTACTCATATATTTCTTGCACACGATCAAGTCGTGGCAGCCCTAAGGAGGGAATCAAGGTATATTACCTTGCTCCACTTTGGTACAATCACAATCAAAATCCAAGGATGCCTAGTTATGTATGTCGCCACAGTGATTAATCCTAAGTTCATGCTGCATGTAAAGTACAAATGAAACATATGTGTGGCAACTAGTGAAGCACTTACCCTTGGTTGAAGGGTACCATGATGTACTCCTTGTCGGTGTGAGCAATCAATCCCCTCATTATGTAAACTTGCACGAAGGATGCATCGTGTTGATAGATTGCTCAAGACCAACCGAGGGTCGAGGAAACCCACCGTCGTCGCGATTGCGGACTTGTTGGATCATGTATCTATACCTAAAGAAAGAGTAATGACATTTATCCGTATAACGTGAATGTAGAACTTCATTATACAAGACACTTACAATGTCAGCATCGTAGAAGTGAGGCGCCGAGTTCGCCGAGATTGAATAGTAAGAATAAATCTTCGAATGTCACGACGATGTAGCCCGGTCGTGGAGGAAATGTGTCTCGTTATATTTCGAGTGAATGCACTCACGGTTTGGCTTCATGTTGACTTCTCCATGTACCGTGCATGCAATCTATTGCAAATCATACCAAGTCAGGCGTAATTGTGAGTCGGCACCAACGACACTCCTAGAGTAAACGCCCATGGCACGGACGCGGCTTAATTTTCTTCGCATGAGCCTTGGAGGCCTTGGAGCCACGCTTGTGATATGTTCTCGGTGGCGTCTCGGGAGCCGATGCAATGATTTTACCGATTTGAGGTGGAGGTGGAGCCACCGGAGCCGATGTGCCAGTCCGTAGGCGACGTCCCTCTTGGGCCATCGGATGTGAAGATTGTGGCACGGACATGTCGAGGACGATGTCCTCTTGGGCCATCGAATGAATGTGTGGACGGCATCCCCAATGTCTTAATCTCTTCGTTTGGGGGCTTCTCAAGAGGGATGTAATTAAAATATCATTAATCATGTCCACCGGACCTTTATGAAACCGGTGTCTACTTGTACACCGTGCACCGGTCCCTCGGCAAAGAATGGATACACCATGCCTCGCCCAAAGATCAACGGAATAGAGCCAACAAGCCCGACTTTGAGGTCGCAAGGCATGGGCTCCTACATAACGATACAAGAGATGAGTTAAGGCGTCCACGGAGAGATCTATGTACCATTCTAAAGAGGTACATTACCGAATGTCATCAATACGTAAGCGGTCGTCGCTATGTTCGTAAATTGGTGTGGATGCGCACCATCGCGACGTTGAGGGGGACTGGTACCGCAGATTAGGAGTGGGTTGCGATTGGTTGCGATTTATCTCGCTTCTTCCCGCAACGAATCTATCTCTCCTCGAAGTGAGGCACCGCTTGAAGTGAGGCGATAGTTGTTCCTCAAGTTGAGCACGAAGCTCTGCTTTATTTGTTCACCGCAGACGCCTTGGATCTCTTCCTACTCCTATATGTCTCGAGTAACTGGAAATCCGTGCCTCCAAGGTACATAAACCCCATGCCTCGTGTGCGACTGGGTGCTCCTTGTTTCCCAAGGCTCGTGATAGTAAATCTATCTCCTATATTCTTCAAAGGAGCCACAAGAAGATTCTTAGTCAATGATTGCCGCAAGAGGCAATTAATCATGTTATTTTTGAACCCATGAAGTTCAAGAGGTGTTAACAACTATGTTGTTTAACATATTTTACCAGCGTTAGACACTTCCTCATCTGCGGGTTTTTGAAAGAGACACCAAGATGTGGTTGATGACCTCGCCTTAACCGCCGAAAGGCCGCTTATGCGATCCCGCAAATGGCGGAGAGGCCTCCGATCGGATTGCGACCTCATCCTGCATCCTCCATTGCGGATTTTACCCGCGCACTCAGCAGCGTCGAGTCCGTGAGGGTGCGTGTTTTTGATCGGAGGTCCTTGTGCGCCGCACTTTGTTGTTCAAATTCGGTCGTCGACTTCATCTCGCACAAAGGACTCCCATGTTTCCGGCGACACGAAAGGATACTTCGTGAAGGGCGTGACATCCTCGCCACGCATTCGTCACAAGAGTGCTCTTAAAATTCTTCCATGCTTTTCCCATCGCGAGGAGCGTCTGCTGCACGAGTCCTCGCATTTTAAAATTCTTCCATGCTTCTTCCATGTTCTTCATCTTGCGGTATGGGTGATACTTTGGAAGGAACCTACGGTGACGCATGTACATTTTTCGCGAGTTGTTCAACCACACACTCTCGGTATAATCTAAGCAAAGGGACACGCTTTGGCTCCTTTTATACTCAACCTCGACAGTTACCAAGGGCGGGAAAATCATTAATGGTGCGTAACAACATGGCGTGTAGAGTGAAGTTCTCTCGCTTGTCCGCATCCCATACATGTACCCCTTCATTCCACAAGATTGCAAGATCTTCCACCAATGGGGCTAGGAACACATCAATATCGTTGCCGGTTGCTTCGCCCTTGGATAAGTAGTGACATCAAAATATATTTCCGCTTCATACACGTACCAAGGAGGAAGGTTGTACATGCACGTAGTCACGGGCCAGTGCTATGTCACGCTCATGTTACCAAAAGGATTCATTCCATCCGTACTCAACCCAAACCTTATATTTCTTGCCCACACCGAAATCTACAAACATCCTATTGATGTTCCTCCACCGCGTAATCAGCAACATGTCTTATCATTCCGTCTTTCTTACGCCGCTCATAGCGTTAACGCATCAATCTTGCATCCTTGTGGTTTGCAACAAACGCTCAAACGGGGATTACAGAAGATACCACATGACCTTAGCAGAGGTCCTTGCTTCACCTCGATGCCCTTCCCATCATCGTAGTCATTTTACGCTTGTATCGGGATGCTTTGCACACCGGACAAACATGTAAGCTACCATACTCTTTACTTGCAGGATACAATCATTCCGACATGCATGTATTCTTTCTACTTCCATTCCTAATGGACAAAGAATCTTCTTGGCTTGGTAGGTGGTTCTCGGCAACACATTTCCGTTGGAAGCATGTCCACTAGGAGACCTAATAATGCCGTGAAACTCTTGTCGGACCAACCATTGCTTGCCTTCAATTTTAGCAGTTCTAGAACCGATGACAACCTCGTGTATTGCGCTTGCGGCCGGGAACAAAGGTTTCTCCGAGTCCTCCATCAAGCCCTCGAATTTACCAAACTCTCTCACTATAGTTCCCTTCGCATCACGTAACATCCGATCCAGATTGTCATCCCGCGACCTATCCTCATGATCCGATTGTCATCCTACGACCTATCCTCATGATCCGATTGTCATCCTGCGACCTTTCCTCATGATCGAAAGAACAGTCCACAACTGGCATATCGTTGTCTCCCTCGACTATGTCATAACTACCTCCTTGTGTACTCTTCTCTTCACCGTGACTGGTCCAACATTTGTACCCTTTTCTGAAACCCCTTTAAATCAAGTGAGCTTCAATCTGCCGAGTTGCTAAACATCTTGAGATTATCACAATCAATACATGGGCAATACATATATTCCATCCCTTCTTCAACATATCCACTTTCGGTAGCCTCTTCTAAAAGCGTACACGCCAAGAATGTACTCTTCACTCACACGGTGCTCAATATACATCCACTTGGTCCATCTACGCTACACAAGTGACAAATGGGTGTCAAAAATGATTATTACCCCTTGAGAGATCAGGTGGAGAACATTAGTCTTCTTGCTGAGCTTGAGATGAGTAGGGTAGTTCTGCTTCATCTTCTCTTGTTGAGACTATTTCTTGCACCTCATGTGAGGATAAGGATAATGCTTTAGAGGTCTTTATACATTGCTTCTCGATCTGCCCGAGACTTGTGAAAGTTGTAACAATTTGAAGATGAACCTAAACAGGCGAGATCATAAAATTGCGTAATTACAAGCCTTTCTTCTTGAGCCTATTGCATCATGCGTAAATTGTCCCAAGTTTATCACGAACTTGAATCGCCTCCAAACAGCTTCAAGATTTTGTTGATAATAATAAGAAAATGGCTCAAGATGCTTCTAAGGCTCTGTTAGCTCACCATGCAAAGATTGTGATAAACTAAAATCTGAATTAATTGCATTGAATGAAAATGTGAAGCTAACTAAGAACCTTCTAGAAAATCACATCCTTCTTGTGCTTTCAGGTCAAGTGTTGGAAAAGGATAAGGACATGGTAGAAACGTTTAGGAAGAGTTACGAAGACCAAATGGCTAGGATTAGGACTGCCCCTGTGTCCTGCAAGCCCTCAAGGTTGAGGCGGCCGTGCATAAGGAGAGATACGACGTGCCATTCGCTCTTCTTCTGTTGGTTCTTCTTCCTCTCCTCCGCCGTCACTTCTCCTTCCCTTGCTCCTCTTGCACCTCTCTCTTCGGGAGTGTCGCACTTTATGAACACTCTCGAGAAATTTGTAGGAGGCAAGAAGAAGCTCAATCTTATTCTAGACCAATCAAAGATTTGCAAGTTCAAAAAGGGTCTAGGATATGATCTCCGTGAGGATGTGAGGAAGCATCCACCGTAGTGCTCGCACCCGTAGTCAGCAGTGTGATTGAGGTCAAGCCCAAGAACAAGAAAGTTCAATTTAAATCACCGGGCTTTGTCTAAGGGATTTCGACAAGAAGGTGATTTCACCGCAGCTTCCTCTCGAAGGTGAAGCCATCTTATGCTACTTCACCCCTCGAAGGCGATATCATTGCACCTTCGTCGAAGGATGGGCATTTGATTGACCGTGCTTCAAGCGCCAAGATCGCGCAAGAGACCGTGTTGAGTTTCTTAGGCGTATTCAGGGTCAGCCCCAGACCTTGAGTGCACCTAAGACCAACATGAGGTCTAGGCTTGCTACTGTTGGTAGTTTTGGGCAGCATCGAGGACTTGGTTTTTCTGAGTCTTCTGTTTTTCGTCCTCATGCTCCTCGAGTCGTGACTTCCGCCGCTCGTGGTAGATCTCGCTTTCCTCGTCGAGATGGCTACCCACTCATGAGATCAAGATGTTGCGGTGCTTCACTCGCTCTCCCATAGCGGTCGGATCCAACAATGCCTTCGTGTCTATTCACGGACCTTCCGCTTTGAGCGACGGAGGGTGAGGGTAGTTAGAGGTCAGTCGTGTGTGACTACTTCTTCTGCTCAACGTGTGACTCAGTATTGGGTTCTAAAATCTATTTTAATTTATCCCAGTACTGAGACTTTGCTCTCTTGTTGACTCAGGCTCGCCGGGCAGGGAAGTGAAAGGTTTGGCTTGTTGACTCTGGGTGTTCACGACACATGACCGGAGATTCCCGTTGGTTTTCTTCCCTTGCCCGTGCTCCAAGTGATGAGACGATCACCTTTGAGATGCTTCATCCGGGCGCCATCGCCAAAGGTACCGTCGCATTAATGATTCATTTATTTTGAAAGATGTTGCCTTGGTTAGTAAGTCAAGATAATTTGCTTTTCGCTTCTCACCACCGATGACGACTTTGAGGTGAGCTTTAAGAAAAACAACTGCAAAATTCTTGATTCTTTGGGTAGTCTGGTTTACGGATTTCTCGTTATGGGAGGATCTTTCGTGCTGATTTTTCTGAGTCTTCTGGTGATCCTCTCCGGTGTTTGGTTGCTTCTGAGTCCCGTGATCTTTCTTTCTGGCATAGGAGACTTGGTCATATTGGCTTTGATCATTTGACCCGAGTTAGCGGTCACGATCTCATTCGTGGTCTGCCGAAACTCAAGATGGTCAAAGATCTTGTTTGCGCTCCATGCCGGCACGGCAAGATGGTTGCCGCTTCTCACCCTCCGGTCACAGTGACTATGACCGATGCACCGGACACCGCTCCACATGGACACGGTCGGACCACTCGAGTGCGATGCAGGAGGGAAGTGGTATGTTCTTGTCGTGGTCGATGACTTCTCGAGGTACTCTTGGGTGTCTTTCTTAGCCTCGAAGGATGAGACGTTTACACATTTCCGAGGTCTTTTCAAGAGGCTTTCGTTGAGCTTCCGGTGCCTTACGAGCGATCCGCAGGACAATGGCACGTAGTTCAAGAATTCCTACTGAGAGGTTCTGTGGTGAGACAGTGTAGAGCACCGCCTCTTCTCCGCACGTCCCACAGCCAGAATGGCGCCGTGGAGAGGAAGAACCGCACCTTGGTCGAGATGGCCGTGATGATGCTCGATGAATACTCTACACCGCGGAAGTTTTGGGTCGAGGCTATAGCCACTGCGTGCCATGTTTCGAACGAGTTTTCTCGGGCACACTTGCACCGCACTTCTTATGAGTTGAGATATGTGCGTAAACCCGGTGTTTCTCATTTTCGTGTGTTTGGTTGCAAGTGCTTTATTCTAAAGTCTGGAAACCTAGATAAGTTCGAATCACGTTCTTGTGATGGGATCTTTCTAGGCTACTCGACTTCTTCGGGCTTATAGGGTCCGAAACTGCGAGTCTAGTAAAATGGTAGAAACCCGTGAGGTGACTTTCGATGAGGCCATCCGGGACTAGGCCCGATATTTCGTGTTCTTTAGAGCGATCCCGAGACCATCTTCGTGGATGATGAGGACGATGGAGACGAGGGATGTCTACCGATCCAGTCCCTCATCCACCCCTTGAGGTGCCTTCTTCCACCGCACCTCAAGGTGATCACCCATGCCTTCGCTTCTTCCGAGCTAGTGGCTCTGCTCCTACTGTCACCACGAGGTAGAGGCCGCTTCTTCATCTCATCCTGGACCTCCTAGATATATCCAAAAATCTCATCCTTCTGAGCAGATTATTGGAGACCTCTTCGAGCGTGTTACCCGCTCAAAATCGCTTATCTCAATTCGCCTTCATTCTCGCTTTTATTGCCTCCTTTGAGCCCAAGGATGTTTCTCATGCGCTATCCGACGAGTCTTGGATCAATGCCATGCATGAGGAGTCGAGAGTTTCGAAGAAACAAGGTTTGGACGCTTGTTGAGCCCCTCGAGATCACAATATCATTGGAACCAAATGGGTGTTCAAGAACAAGCAAAGTAAGGATGGGGTAGTCATTCAAACAAGGCTAGACCGGTTACATGTGGGTACTCCTGTGTTGAGGGTCTAGATTTCGAGGAGACCTTGCCCTCAGTAGCTAGACTTGAGGCCATTAGAATTCGCTTGCCTTTGCGCTTCTAAGGGTTTCAAGCTTTACCGATGGACGCCAAGAGTGCCTTTCTAAATGGCTTCATTGAGGAAGAAGTCTATGTCGACAAGACCTCCGTGTTTCGAGAACCCCAAATACCCTAGTCATGTCTACAAGCTTTCCAAAGCGTTGTATGGACTTAAGGTGCTCCTAGAGCTTGGTATGAGAGGCTTAAGTCCTATCTTTTGAGGCATGATTTCGAGATGGGTAAAGTTGACAAGACCTTGTTCATTCGCCGCTTGAAATGACCTTCCTTGTCCAAATTTATGTCGATGACATTATCTTTGGCGCTCTTCCCATGCTCTAGTTTCACAGCCTCGGATGTCATGAGCACCGAGTTTGAGATGAGCATGATGGGTGAGTTGACATTCTTCCTTGGCTTCCAAATCAAGCGCACTCGGAGGGTACCTTCTTGCATCAAGGCAAGTACACTCGAGACCTCCCGAGATGCTTCGACATGAGTGACGGTAAGCCGTGTCAACCCTATGGCTTCTACAACCGCTCTAGACCCGATGAGGACTATGAGCCACCGATCAAAAGGAGTTCAGAGTATGATTGGCTCTCTCCTGCACCTCACCGCCGAGACCGGACATACACTTCTCCGTGTGTCTTTGTGCTCTGCTTTGAGCTTCTCCTCGCGTGTCTCACCGCCAAGCGGTGAAGCGCATCTTCGTACCTTCGAGCTACCATTAACTATGGTATCGGTACTCTTCCTCCTCCCGCTCATCCCTTAGAGCCTTTTCGGATGCGCACTTTGCCGGTCAGAGGATAGATAGGAAGAGCACTTCGCACCGCCACTCATTGGCACTTCTCTCGCTCGGTCTTCGAGGAAGGTCCCTGTTGCACCCACCACCGAGGCCGAGTACGCTGTCGCACCCGCCTGTCGTAGTCGTGCTTTGGATGGTCTCGACTCTGCAGACTTTGTTAGCTATCGACCGTGTTCCGCTCTTTTGCGATAACACGTCGCAATTAGCATTGCTAAGAACCCCTGCAACACTCTCGGACCAAGCACATTGATATCGATATCACTTCCTTCGAGATCATGTAGAAAGGGTGACATCGTGCTCCGCCAGGAGAGTGACCACCGCTGGGCGATATTTTCACCAAGCCTTTGGATAGCACGAGGTTTTCAGCTCTGAGGAGAGCTTGGGGTGGTCTCGTCTCATGGACTGCTGTGAGGGGAGCTTTGGGCTTTATTGCTTTATCATATTATTTTTGCTTCTGCTTTCCTTCGCTGCATTGCATCTACGGTGCATTGGGTTTAGTCCTTCTAGCATATGTTAGAGTGTGTCTCTTCTTGAGTTGCTTAGACTCCTTACTCTTATCTTGTGCTTTCGTGATAGTGCTTCTTATCTCACTAGGTTGAGCTCACTCACGCCTTTTAGGTTCTAGCGAGGGTTGGGCCACCCTCGTGTGAGACAGGTGCGTGTTTGCTCTCTAGTGTGTGTTTTCTCGACAAATGCTCGTCACGAGTCATATGGGGTAGATAAGAGTCGATCGAGCCATTTGTATTCTCTATCTTATCTATGCTTTAAGGACTGCATGTTCTCTCGCTTTTGCCGCCTTCTCATTTATATTGCTTTGGTTCAAGGGAGTTCATTTGGGAGCTTCAAGCTTAAATTTGACATAACTCAACTTGAACTAAAAGTTGCATCACATGTTGAGGGGAGTCGATTTTCGCATGTCATTCTCGCATTGTAATATAGCTACATTGAGCCCTGATTATTATTCGGATATGACATGCTTACGATGCTTTACATCTTGTCATGATTTTGCTTATTTGCTAGATTTATCATGACTTCATATGTGCAGACTAGTTTTTGCCATGATGAGTTAATTAAAACTTGCTCTACCTTGAACTAAAAACTTGTCATGAGTAGCAATTGAGATTAGTCTTTCTTGAGCTATCCTTTTATGATCCATGTCATGTCAAGTAGGTCGAGTAGAATGTTGAATCTATTTTGAGCCATAAATTGAGTCGTTCTAACCTCTTGATGATACATGGGTTAGTACAATCATTTCAAAAGTAAAAGATCTCTTTGTGCGAAAAACCGATCTCACCAATTCTTTCTCATGAGACAGCTTGCCATTGCAAAAGGCATGAACTCAGGGGGAGTTTTGGTTGACCAAGATCAATTCCTTAAGCTTCTCGCTTGGAATGATCGCATAAGGCTTGAGATCTAGCACATGATAAAAATATGGGTCGAAAACGACTATGAATTTCAAAAGAAAAATATCATCTGTGCTCATTTTGCTTAAGCTATTAAAAGAATCAATTGGACTCAATTTTAGATTCTTGGCTCCGCTTAGCTTGATTGACATGGCTGTATCATCATTGGATGTCTCTAGCTAGACTTTGCTTGTTGATGACTTGACATGATCACAAAATGCACTAAACTTCATATTGTCATCTATTTGCTTCTAGCTGGTTTTTACATATCCCGCCATGATCTAGATAGCTTTTCAATGAATTATGGCTTGGTGTAATACATTATGGTCATTTTGGATAATTCTCATGGCTCAAAATGCTTAGAATAACAAATCAGCCATTTCATCCATCATCATGACATATTCTCTCTCTTGCATCCTTGATGTGTTTATTGCCAAAAGGGGGAGAATAGATTAAAAAAAAATTCAAATTCTGGGATCTTACTAGAGCTTTGGAGATCAATTTGCTCTTTATTTTATTGCTCTAGTGTCCTTCCATCGACATGGTCATTATTTTATTTTCTATCTTTGGACCATGTCGCCTTCTACAAACTCAAACTTCACATTTTTCTGTTTGTCAATATACTCATCAAGGGGGAGATTGAGAGATAATGTGGAGATGATCCCATGTTTGTGATGAGTATTTGACCCTTGGTTGAAAGAAAATTGAGTTTGTTTTGGGCTTTTTATGCGAAGTCTTAGCCCTGGCCGATGTCCAAGTCGTGTACGACCGATCCCTGGCTCGTACGACCATGTAGGGTGTCATACGACCACGTTTGGTCGTGGTCGAAACTCGTTCCGGTGCATACGACCACGTTGAGTGCTTTCGGGTTGTAGTCGAGTGGCGACGACCGCTTTGACCGTGATCGAAGACGGTAGGCGACGTCACGCACCACCGCTGCTCTCTCAAAATTTGGGCGTGGTCGGAAGTGGTTACGACCGAATTGGACATGGTCGAACGGCGTACGACCACGCTGTGACATCCCCGGCGAACTTGAACGTGATCGGAAGTCTATCGGGTTGCGGTCGAGCGGCGTACGAGTGATCGGAAGTTTATATGACCATGTTGCGAGCCCTCGTAAGATTTGACCGTGGTCGGCAATGGCGCTAGGGTTTACGATCACGCCAGGATCGGACCGACCACGCTGGGCGGTGGGCGGTCGACCACGCTGTACCTTCGGTCGGAGTATCGACCACGCTACGCTAGGGTCTTCGACCACGCTTAGCGCGGTTTGAACGTGGTCGGCAATGGGCTTGGGTCTACGACCACGCCAGTAGCGATCGGTTGTTCGACCATGTTGTGGCGGTCGAATTCGACCACGTTGTCGGCGTAATGACCGTGGTCGGCCGAGTTCATTCAAACCGATCGTATGGGTGCATCCGATGTCCGATTACGGTGAGGTTTGGTGGTTGGGTTCCCGTGATGTTATGGACCTTTTAGACTTGTTCGTTCATGATTTTGACAAGGTTTGACAAAGTCTAAAATCTGGGAAAAGAGACTTGAGCTCTGCGAGTTGTGCAGAGTGTCATTTCATGTGTGGATCAGTGCTATGTGATGTTTTTGTTGTCTGTGTTGGTTGCAGGTACCAGGAGACAGTCTTGGTGAGGCTTAGGAGGTCGGGACTAGACAAGGGAGTTGTTGAGGTCCAGAACGACGTGGAAAAGCCGAAGAGGACGTGTTCCGCTGTAGGTCGACCGCATGGACAGCGAGGCGGTGGAGGAAGCTTCCCGAAGGCGCCGGAGGGGCATTCGGAGAAATGCCAAAGTCATGGGAAGCATCCACCGAAAGCATCGGAGAGTTGGTGGTGCTATTGGGCAAAGTATTTGTGCCGTTGCGGATGTAACGGTAAAGCACTGTTGCTCTGAGAAAGCACTGGGACTCTCTGTAATGGGTGGTCTGTGGAGACCCGTTAGCGTGTGAGTATAAATAGAGGAGGAGACTCTGGAGCTGAGTGTGGTTGTCCCCCGAGTGCTCTGAACTCTATTGTTGTATCTTGTGTGAGTTGTCTCTGGTGGAGTGGTGAGAAACCTCCAAGAGCAATGAAAAGATTGATTCATCTCGTGTATCGCTTTATGTTTGTGTTCTCGAGATGATTTGCTTGTTGCTTTTGCCCTCTCGGTTTCTTTCTCGTGATATGTGTTTTCTTTGAGAGTTGGCTTGTATTTCTTTGCTTTGAACCGAGATCCATTCTCTAAGACCTCTTGATCGATCTTTTCCAAGAGCAAAGTCGAATTCGAAAGTTCTCTGTGTTTTTGGTCAGCCGCCTCTATTTACTCTGTGCTGAGTTCGACCGTATCGTTCTCTTCATTCTTAGCAAAGACTTCTGTTGTTCCTGGTAATTTCACATTCAATTATCTTGCTCTTGCTAAGATTCAAGTTTCATGCGGTTTCGACTTGTGTGCAAAAAGTTATCTCATTTTTCCGCTCTGCGGTCGTGCGCCGAAAACAGAGTAACTACTGTTCATCATCCGATTTTCGATTGCTTGATTTCGACCACGGCTCACGACCACTGCAAACAGCCGGTGCTTCTCGCTTTCTTGGTTTCGATCACGATCATTCTGCTTTTGCCTCGACCACATCTTACGACTTCCCTGCTTATTATTTTGGCTGTGGTATTCGGTTGTCTTTTGTTGAGGCTTGTTTCTTTGACTACATAGCTCTCTAGCTATAGGAGAAAAAGAATAGGTTGAATATTTGGAGAGAATGTTTTTTAAGGCATCATTCACCCCCCCTCTGTTGCCATTTCGGTCCTTCACCCCTACTACTAACCTCTGATCAGATCACTAAGAATGTTAAGTAATTGAGTACTAATCTCTTATCAGATCACTAAGAATGTTAAGTAATTAAGTATACTAACCTCCGATCGATCACTAAGAAGACGGTGATATTTTTCGCCCAACTCCCTAAAGCCGCCGCCTTGCTCCACCGATGCAACAAGAATGAAGATGATCGGTGTCGACATCCTTCAAGCAAGCACGCCAAGCAATTAATACTATGCGAGAATATCACGACGGTTCCAACCACAAACGGTGCGTGAAAATGATATATCACGACGGTTCGTATTAATAACTGTCGGAATTATCACCGACGGTTATTAATATGAACCGCTTGTGATACAAGCAATATCACGCACGGTTCAACTTAATAACCGCGTCGGTGATTGTTGCTCATCATAAACGGTTCACATAAACAACCGCTCGTGATAGTCTACATTATCACGCACGGTTCTTAACACGAACCGCTCGTGATGCATACTATCACGCATTTCGTGTTAATAACCGTCTGCGATTGTTTTATCACGCACGGTTCGCTAATACAACCGCTCAGGATGCCCAGATTCTTCGCAGCCGACATTGCCGACTTCTTGCCGAAGACTATCCATCTGCTTCTTCCCACTTCTTTTCTTCATCCGAGGCCCGCCGTGTCTTGAGGAATGCCACATCCAAGACCATTTCTTGACCAGCTCTAGCGCACGTGATCCGAGACCGAGATGAAGAAAAGAAGTGGAAGAAACAGATGGATAGTCGCCACCGAAGAAGTCGGCATGTCACGCCATCAAGAACTGGAAATGTCTTTTTTGAACTTTGTAATAAAATTGCCTTGAATTTTGCAGAAAAGAAGGATTGTCGAGTGGACATCACATCTCGACAGAGTCGGCATCGCCGAGGAACATGCAAATACAGAGGCAAGCACAAAACTCAACAACACATTCGGATCGATCTATTACAGGATGACAAGCTAACAAACCCTTCGTGGCACGACGGTCACACTAAACAAGACACACTTACGACACTTACGACAAGAGTGTGTTCTTTAGTATGAACCGCTCGTGTGCTGATGGAGGTGCTAGCTCACACGGAGGGAGATGCATACGAAGCTAGCTAGTGGATGAACTCACGCGTGACTAGTACCGTGGAAAGGTTGATGGGGAGTTATTAATAAGGGCATGGCCGTGGAGGAACTGTGCCACCATTCGATGTGGAGAGAATAGACGGTGAGATCGAAATCGTATACGCCAATTATTGGTGACATGTGATTATTACACACCAATTATCGCGACATGGATTATTACGCATTTCCCTAACAGAACCGCTCAGTGTTATCTGAACTTTCGACGGTTTGTGTTAATAACCGTCAGGAACTTTCACGCATTTGCCTAACAGACCCGCCTCGTGTTATCTCGATAGTATAGACGGTTCGTATTAAGAACCGTCAGGAAGTTCACGCACGGTTATTAACAAAACCGCTCGTGATGTCTCACTTATCACGCACGGTTCATGTTAATAACCGTTTATGAAAATATCACGCACGGCTGCGAAGAAACTGCTCAGTGATGTACCCGCTCAAGATAGCCTCTTCTCGTAGCGGTGAGACCGGATTAGGGAAGAGTCACTGGAGAGAGGAGGCGGCCATGGACGAGAGGCGAGGAGGTGTTGGAGGCACAAGGGCGGGCGGCTGGATGAGCAGGGGCTGGCATATAGAGGCTAGGGTTGGGGAGTAGGCAGCGCTGGTGGGAGCCAAAAAGGGGGGAGGACAAGAGGAAGTAGGAAGAAGGGGATAAGGAAGAGAGAGAAAGGAATAGGGAAGAAATGGCCAGCTAAGGCCATTCGGCCGAACAATACATGGAAAGAGAGAGGTTAAACACAATCAATTAAATTCATGCACTATCATTTAAATCATTTTGTTGCTGAATTAAATACTTTATTAATTTTGTTAGTCATATTTAAATCGTAGAAAATCATAAATATTTGTTCAAGAATATTATAATAAATTTAGTGCCATAAATAGATTAAAGCTAGTACGGGTACGGATTAAAATTCATGTACTATTGTTAGACCGCTTCATGACATATTTAAATACCCAAATATTTTTGTTAATTCCATTTAAATTGAAGAAAACCACTAATAATTATTCATAATGATTAAAATAAATTAAATGACATCAGTAGATTAAAGCGTAGCGTGTACCGATTAAATTAGCGTATTATCATTTAAATCATTCTATTTCATAGTTAAATACCTAATTAACCTTGTTAGTCATATTAAATTACAAAACTCCCCTAATAAATATTCATGGCTATTAAAAATAAATTAAGTGATATGCACAGGCTAAAATTGTGTGCATATGAATTAAATTATTATAATATCGTTTAGATCACCCTATTGCACATTTAAATACCTAGTTAATTTTGTTAGCAGCATATAAATAGTAGTAACCCAATAATAATTATCTAGTATTATTAGAATAAATTAATTTCCATTAAAGGACTAAGAGTAGTAGGTTGAGATTTAAAACAGTGCGCACCGATTTAAATTAATACATGTCAATTTAAAATTACACGTAGTGATTAAAATTACACTAATGATTTAAATAGCATTTTAGTCATAAAACCCACAAATGAATAAAATAAAATTATAACTTAATTAAGATTACAAAATTATACTAAGGATGCCTTAGTTAATTTATTTAATTATTTAATTAAGATTTAATTTCTTTTGTATCTATTACTTAACTCGGCACACGTGTACTAATTATGGGGAAAAGAACTGGTACCAAGAAGGAAGAATTTATTCTAGTGACCCTGAAACCTAAAATTATTTAGAGAGGTAGATAAATGTGCACACACCTATGAGAAATTAAATAGGCATAATTACATACGTGAAATTAGCTAGAAATAATTTTTTTCATTATATTCGTACGTGTATTCATTAAATCTTGTCTAATCAATAAATTGTCGATAACCAATAAAACGCCGAATATACCCCCTGATAAGCCACAATCCCTATCGCTAGTACGTTAGTGTCAAGCCACGAGTATCAGATAGAAATAAATTATAATTACCAAGATCGATTTAAGTCGACCAAAGCATCACTATAGAAGCACAAGCGCATCGACATACGATATCTTTATATTTGCATAAATTAAGTAGTAGCCAACGTATCTAATTGTAGACAGCAATCCGAATCGTGGGCAGGAGTTAACAAGATCCTACCAGAATCTGAAGCAATGGTTAAAAGTCTAGGCAAGCATCCCTTTCGAGCATATGACTAGAGTATTTTTAGTAAAATAAAGTATTCCCAAGTAAGTTATTATCACCATGCATAAAAATGAAAATCATATTTAAATTGAATGGTTATGGTGAAAAAGAAAAGAAAGAGATCAAGCAGACAGTTGGAGAAGCCACTGTTAGGCCAGTAAATAAGTGGGTAGAGGGTCCCTAGGGCAGGAGAGAAAAGGGCAAGTACGGGACCTTCTGCATTGGGATAAAATATAAGGTTAATCAGACTTCACTTGTGTAATGGACCGTATCAATCGTATCAACCATCATTTCATCTAAAGGTGGGCAGAATCAGTAACTCTATTAAGGTTATTATATTCTCCACATGGGTAAGTATTAATTAGGGAAAGAATCCAGAGCCGGACCAGAACCGGGAGTGGGGGATCCAAAGCCGCAAGAATCCAGAACTAGTACATAGGCCAAAAGTGGGGGAAAGCAGATTGCAAGAACCTAGGACTAGTCAGATACCAGGAGCGGGGTACGCAAAGGCGATACATTATGTAGTTAAGTGTTGGGTATGGATGAACGAACCAACCCAACCACCAATTATGAGGCTTTTAATGGGTCTGGGTGAGGGTCAGATACCACCCCAAGCTATCGATTGAGAGTAGCTAGGTGGAGATATAATATACTAAGATAGATATAAAATTTCTGTACTCTGATCTAAGCATCGCATATAAGGAAATGAGAAGAACCACTTGCTACAAGGATTAGAGTGACTATGGGTAAGGTGGTACAAGCCTACGTAGTGCTCTATAAATCATGAATTCATGCCTGTCTCCTGGACTGGAGGCTATAGAAACCAGTGGTGGTTTGATGCCACTGTATGAGTGTTCAGTAGGTATCTAAAGTAACAATCTAGACTTCTTTCAAAACCTAACAACAAAACTTTATTTTCTGTAAATCATGAGAAAGAGAGAAAGAAGAGAGATACAAAATGAGCATGAGGAAGAGATAGGATGTTCCTAGAAATGTTAGAAGATGAGCATTCAGTGCATTTTGCTAATAACCCTTGTTTAGGAGTATGTTAGTCCGAAGAATAGCTATGATCTGGCGGAGTCTACCTGGATGAATTGAAATACTACCCGGATGGAATGTTGTGGTCTCGTAATATGACGAGAATGAGGAGGACATCCTGTGTGGAGGTCGAATGGAGTAGGCGGTGGTCGGGAATCATCCATGGTGAACTCGATCGCGATAGGGTGTAGTTTATTATCTTCATTTTGGATAGACAGTAGTTAGAACATTTTCATTTCTAAATATTGCAATAACCAAGCCCTCGCGGCTTTGTACTAAACTTTAGCCCTGTGTGGCTATATTCTTGTAATATCTTATTATGTCTCATTCTGCTACAACACTCTATTGGGCTTATTATTCATTAAAAAGATGTTCTATCGGCGAATAATAATTCGTTGACTAGCACTTTTACCCCACGGTAAAAATGTGGGTCATCACAAAACACCCCAGTTTCTATAAGTCATTTCTATCAGCCGCTACTATTCATCAGTCAATACATTTCACTTTCACATTATGTTAGACCATGTGGATAGGTCATGATACAATGATGATGAATAATTGACATTTGGGTAATGTTGAAATTTGTGTTTGTGAATGTTTCAGTTGATGCACTATGGCAACTGAATTGCCGGAATACTCGATTAAACTATTCGACTACCTTCTATTAAGCGATAATAATGCCCACTGTTTATTCCAAAATTTTGGAAAAAAAATTAAAATATAAAATTAAGTTAATTTAGTTTAAAATAAAAATAAGAGTTTTGTTTGTGTGAAATTTGAATTTTGTTTGCCCTGATTTTCTTCTTTTAGAAAGCTGGATTTGAAAAGGAATTTATAGTAAAACATAAAAATATTATTGAATAAAATGATATTTTGATTTTCTATAAAAATCCTAATTCAAATTAATTCCTTGGATTTATTTGGCCTTTATTTGGTGTTCGAGTTTTTCCTAGAGTTTTAAAATCTATTTTGAAAATAAAAAGTATTTTAAGTATGAAAATTAAAATGCCAACAGTAGTTGGAAATATTTTATTAAGTCAAAATGTCTCCAAGAAGTTCTTTGAATTTGTCTGAATTTTGGATATAATTTTATATTTTTCTCGAGCTTTATTGAATTTTCTCAAAAATAAAAATAAAAATCGGTATTTTCCGAAAATCTAAATCAATTTAATCCTCTTTACTTACCCGCTCGCTTATCTAATATCGTCCGTCCATCTTCACCTAACCCTTTTCGCTCTCCATCCGATGATCCCGATTTCCTTCTTGCGCCACATCGCTCATCCGATCGTCCGCTCTTTCTCTCTCTCTCTCTCTCGATAAACCGGTCCCACTGTCGCTGAATAAAATTATTTTCTTTACAAAATAATTCGCCAGAAAAACAAAATTCTTGCTGACGTCATAAATTTATTTTCCACAGAAAATAATTCATTTGAAAATCATTTCCTTGATGACGTCATAATTTCATTTTTCAGTTCAAAAATAATTCCAAAAATCGGTTTATTCTTTCTCTCTTTTCAAACTTCCGAGAGCCCGCTCGTTTCGCTTTAACTCGATTGAGCCCATTAAAATTTCTAAATTCATATAAAATTCTAATCAATCTATTTATACCCTATTTTCAAATTTTTGAAAATTTTGAATTTATTTGGTTTAATCTAAAACTTAATTAGAATTTTTATTTAATAAAATAAAATTAAACATTAATATTTGCTAAAAAACTTTTATTTGAGTTCTTTGAGTCTCAAGGAAGTTTCGAAATTTATTTTAGAATTTTCGGAGTTTGTTTGAGCTCAATTTCAAAATCTCAAACAAAAATACAAAAGAAAAGAAAGGGAGAGAGAATGAACAGTGTCAAGCACTGCTCATCTTCGCCTGCATCGAGCGCGACGCGTAGAAAGCATGGACGCCATTTTTCAAATTTCGATTTCGTTGATTTTCTCACCATTTTGTGCGAAATCAAGGGCATTTAAATCCTCTCATCAAGACCTTTCCATCCTGGCCTAATCCCCTCATTTCATGCGCTAATTTCACGGAATATTCCATGCCACCTAAAGACATTCCTTCTTTGATCTCTCTCTCCGTCCACCTCCACCCCTATAAAAGGGAGCACCGGTGCCTCCTCATCCTCATTCACCATCGAAAATATCAAGTCCTCTCTCCTTCTTCTCTCCACAATCTCCAATTTTCTTTTGTGAACCGAGAGGTGTTCATCGCCTTTGCGCCTACAACAAAGGAGTCCGGTCACTTTTGACCACACCGTTGGCTTCTCCTCCTCGCGTTCTACATGGTGCTCCCTTCGCCACGGGGCATCACCGAGCATCGCCGACCACCGTGGCCAAACCGCACCGATGTTTCTCTCCTCGCCGCGAGCCGACCGTGCATGTTGGATCAAAACCGAGGTGAGCATTGTGTTGCCGACATTCTCCTCTTCGCTTCGCCACAAACCTCACCTCTAACTCCTCTCCGCTTGCCCGGGCAGCCGATGCCAACCCTCCGGTCGCCGAATGTCTTCTCCGCCATGTTTCGTCACCATCCGATGTCCGCTGGCCGAGCCGTCATACCGCTGAGTTCGCCGACGCGCTTCTATGCCATGCTCCCATCGCCATCACTCAAGACTCACCGAGTCCTCGCCGACCGGTCGAGCCGCATCAAACCGTGCCTTCACGCTGCACACCACTTTTTCGGTAAGCGCTTTAATTTTTGTTCATGTCATATCATGTCCTAGCCTCCAAACAATTTATCTATTTTTTTATTTAATTTTTCGTGGAGCCAATTGTCGAAATTGAACTTTCCGCAAAGTGGCTATTTTTGACTCCCGACGCCGATTCGCCGTCTCTGCTGAGTTTTAGCCTCAGGCCGTAATTTTTCTTAGACTTGTCTCGCCGCGCTTCACGCCGTGCTTCCTTCCGCTTCCCGAAAAGCCTCCACAAATTTTTGCCTCCGACACCTCGCCATGGCCGCCAATGGCATCTCGTGTCCCCAACTATCCAGTGGTATTTTCCCAATCCGTCACACATATCGTGCCAAACCATCCTGTAGCTACCTTTCAAATGGTTTTGGATTCGCTTCACCGAGCACCAAGATATCAAGTTTTTCCTTTTCTCACCGTCGTCGCTCAAACGCCGATTGTATCGCCTCCGATGAAGTTTCAGCTTAGCCAATAATTTTCCTAGCTTCACCATGTCGTGTTCTACCCTGTGCTCACCCTACATCTCCATGTTCTATACCTGGGTACTATCTCTCCAACCTGTAGATGTCGCTGCTATGTCGTCACTGCCGTTTTTCCCTCACCGCCAGTGATTGCCGCCGTCCCACGACGCCGTACCCACGTCACCACCTTCGCCTCATCACCGGGGTTCTATTTTGTCCATTCGCCACCTCGCAACCTATCGACACCGCTCGCTCAAAAAGAAATTTCGGATTTTGTTATCATTTCATGTGATCTTTAAAACTTCAAATATTCGTTCTCCTCATTTGAACTCCGAATCCGCTGATTCTTTTCCTAAATTCATCTACAATCTTAACCTTTCTTCCAGTATATATTTTATATTTTGTGATTTTATTTGTATTTATTTGTTCGTTTGTATTTATCGTTCGCCAGAGAACCCGACGTCGTCAAGAATTTTCCGACCCGCTGCAAGAAAGTCAAGATATCGCACACGAAGGCAAGTCTCCTTTGAACATCTTGAACCTATGTTTGAGAAATATTTTGATTAATTTAAATTAATGCATTGCTATGTTACATAAAATGATAATTCATGTTTTAGAGATAATAGTTAAACCGACAATTGTTATGCCCTCATTTGACTTTGACAACCATGTACCTTTGACACCCTAGGATTTCCTTTGTCTCAATAATGAGATTATTATAAAACTTTGGTGAATGTTGTAACGGTAGTAAAATGCTTAGTCATGCTATATACTCCTTTGGTACCTTTTGAAATGGGAAATTATATTTTGTGGAACTGGATTTTGTTCAGAATTTAGTGGTGATTGGTGTTACCACTGTTCTTTAAAATAAAATAAAATGGGAGAGTTGGTTTAGACTGGGGCGGATGGTAAGTTTGGTTTGGTGCGGTTAGCACGAGAACTTGTAAAGTGTATGTTCCGCCTAGTCAATTAAGGACCGACGCTTGTGTTTGTCCGCCCGAGCACCACCGCACAACCACAAGTCTATATGGGTACGACATAGCTAACTAACTTGCAATAGTTTAGTTTAGGTACCACCAGTGGAAAGTGAGTGCCAGGGATTTACTGGTTATTCACAGTGAGGGACAGGGATTTACTGTACTCATATGGCGCAAGAGGGGGCTTCTGTCTGGGTGGATTTAACCCTTCAGCGGTGAAACCTCAGCGGGTGGTGTCTAGCTAGACTAGAGTAAGGTAAAAGCTTTGTGATGAATTATCTGAGTCTCATGCCAAAGGAATCGTGTTGACTATTAAGATAACTTATCTCTTGTGGGTAAAGTGTACAACCTCTGCAGAGTGTAAACTATTCGAATAGCCGTGCCCACGGTCAAGGGCTGCAAGGAATGCATTCACATGGTAGATCTTTGGTTTTGGTTTTAAAATAAAGTTTTGAAAACCGGGAGTGGTTGGAACTCTCGAGTTGTGTCCCGGCGGATGTAGCCAGTGTGGGTGGTGTAACCCGTTTTCTTGAACTTTGGCGGTTAGCCAGTTCTTTAGTGTGGGTGGTTTAACCCGTGGTTTTGAACTTTGGCGGTTAGCCAGTGGTTTAGTGTGGGTGGTTTAACCCGTGGTTTTGAGTTTTGGCAGGTTGAGCCAGTAATCAAGTGTTGGTGGTTGGAACCTTCACTATAAAATTATTGATAGATTCTGTAAAAACAATCACTTTGCTAAAGTGATGCCTTTAAAAATAGCTAAAGGTATTTGAATAAAATATGGCTTTGAGCAAAAGAGCCATACAACCCTCCTTTGTTAAGCCTTGCATCTATTGCATTTTCCCAAGACTTGCATGAGTACTTTATGTACTCACACGCTGCACTCAAAAATAATACCAAGCGGAATATGAAGCTCAAGAAGGAATCTTCGACTACGGTGCATATTGATTCGAAGAAGGCTTTCCGGAGTACTAGGTCGCGCTCCCCAGTCAATTGCCTGTGGCGTATTGATGGGTCTTCATCCGCTGGATTTATTTTGCTTCCGCTGTGTTTTTTGTTTTGTGTGTGTGTGAGGTCTTGAAACCTCATTTGTAATAAAGAGGCCTTTTGGTCTGTACTCTCGATTATTGTAATAAAGCGTTGTTGGTTATGT
Source organism: Bonia amplexicaulis (assembly GCA_036346245.1). NCBI lineage: Eukaryota > Viridiplantae > Streptophyta > Magnoliopsida > Poales > Poaceae > Bonia > Bonia amplexicaulis. The sequence continues at coordinate 77,741 of JAYGGG010000533.1, read as the reverse complement.
ATTCATCACTGTTTGACTGTGTGCACTAGCTTTGATCTGGGACTAGTGCTGTAATACACAGAGGGTCCGGATTCGGAAATCCGGGGTCCCGACAGAGATGGTATCAGAGCCAATTTGACTGTAGGACGTAACCTAGTTAGAATGGTCGTTAGTAGAAGAGCTTCAAAATTTATTTTATAAAATTTAAAAAAATTAATAATGTGCTACCCTTGTCTTTTCTTGTCTTTCTCTCCTTACCTTCGTTATGGTATTCTCCCTTCGCTATCTCGCTTATCTCCTTTTGAATGGTAAATGTATCCCTTTCTTTGTAATTTCTATAGATGGCTCAATAAGGTTTCGCCCGAGAAGCGAAGCGCCATCATGAAGGAGCGAGGAATAATTCTTTAGTGGTAGTGCCCAAGTAAAGTGCTACGATTTTAGAACGATTATATATTATTTGTTTGTGTGCTAGATGCACTGTACCAAGTCTTTGTATACTTGTAGTACAGTCATCCTTAAAAACTATTTTAATTTCAAGCTAAGTTTTGTCCAGCTGTTGTTTAGTCGTTCCCCTGATCTCTTATCTATGCTACTTCCCTCTTACCTTGTGCTAACCCCAGCCATCAAGAATAAAGGCAAGTTCCAATTCTTTCACCGTAATCTAAGTTTGGAAAATAATTGAGGACCCGAGTATAGGGAAGACAACAAACTTATGGAAAGTACTCTTGTCGGGAAAGCTACCTTAATCAGTAGATGTCAATTTAGGTAATTTGGAGAATTTTTGGTAGCGTGATATATTTGGTGTAGAATTGGTAAGATTGGATAATATTCGAGAGGATTGAGATGAAAAGGTATATTTGTGGATACCAATTGATTATAAATAAATCTAAAGAGTGTCATCTTGGTGGATTGATTAAAGTTTAAATATAAAGTTGAATTTGGAGGAGCTAATTAGGTCATAGGAAAAGTCTAAACTTTGCATTGGATTTGTTATCTAGGATTGAAAGGAGCAATTGGATGTAAAACAAGATTTTTGTTGAAGGAATTATTTGTGATCATTGGAGAATTAGTATTAAGAGATTGATCCAGTAAAGGGGGAGATTAAAAGATTAAGAAGTTGAATTATCATAAACAATTCATGATATCAATTTTGAGTGATTTGGTTGAATCATGAAGATTGGATGAATTTTGTGGAGTTAATTGATTATCAGAGTTTGGTGAACCTATTGATGATGAGTGGATACTAGTGGAATTCTAGAAGATAATACACTTAGATATCTTGGTGGATTAATTTTATCATTGCAAAGTGGATTTTGTTATGACAATTTGAATTTGGTGGATTTAATAGATCATTGCTAGATAATTGGATTTGAACAAATGAGATTAATTAGATCATTTAAGGATGTTCAAATGGATAATCTGGAGGATTCAAATTAATTATGGGAGATAGATTGAGAGATTGTTCGATAAGAATTAATTGAGGTATTTGGATTCATTCAAATTTGGTGGAGCCAAATGAGGATTTTCAAGAGATTGATGTTGGTGGATTATTGAATATTAAATTATTACCGAGATGATCTTAAAATTGATTGATGATTACTAAAAGGTTGGATTAATTTTATATTATTTGATCGGAGTTGTGGATCAGTTGGATTAGATACTAATCATAAAATAATTGGTGGAAATGACAAATTACAATGTTATTGGATTCTTGTTAGAAAAATTTTATGGTTTGCCGTCGAATCAAATTAGAGCAAAGAATAAAAGTTTATGGGATTTTTTGTCGAAATCAATAAGGTGCATTTGTGGTATATGATATTGGAATCAAGCACTTTTGGAAAGTTGAGATAATTATGTCTTTCTCGGATGAAGTCTTGTGGAAGTTAAGCCCTTTTGGTGGAATTCTGAATTAATCAATAGGATAAGGGCAATTGAGGTTAACCCAAAGCTTGCAGCCGACTAAAGATGTACCACTCCAATTTGTTGTTGTCTTCCATATTTCTCAGTTAAAGGAATACTTCATTGTACCGGAGAACAAGTTAGAATCATGAAGCAAGTTGAACGTGATACATGAAGCAAGACTATCAAATTCCCTAAGGTGCAGAGGAGCACCCAAACGTAATCGAGCGGCTTGAGAGCACAATGAGGAACCAAGAGCGAGTTTCCTCTCTTTCTTTTCCTAGTCCATCCGAATCTCGGGACTAGATTCTTTCTAAGGGGTAGCTTGTAACACCAAATTGTTTATTCCAAAATTTTGGAAAAAAAATTAAAATATAAAATTAAGTTAATTTAGTTTAAAATAAAAATAAGAGTTTTGTTTGTGTGAAATTTGAATTTTGTTTGCCCTGATTTTCTTCTTTTAGAAAGCTGGATTTGAAAAGGAATTTATAGTAAAACTTAAAAATATTATTGAATAAAATGATATTTTGATTTTCTATAAAAATCCTAATTCAAATTAATTCCTTGGATTTATTTGGCCTTTATTTGGTGTTCTGAGTTTTTCTGGAGTTTTAAAATCTATTTTGAAAATAAAAAGTATTTTAAGTATGAAAATTAAAATGCCAACAGTAGTTGGAAATATTTTTATTAAGTCAAAAATGTCTCCAGGAAGTTCTTTGAATTTTTCTGGAATTTTTGGATATAATGTTATATTTTTCTGAGCTTTATTGAATTTTCTGGTATTTTCCGAAAATCTAAAATCTAAATCAAATAAAATCCTCAACTTCTCCTCTGAAAAGTGTCAAGCCCGATCTAATATCCTCGCCCGATTTAATCTTAGCCTCCCCGTCTTCACCTAACCCTTTTTAATCTCCATCCGATGATCCCGATTTCACTTAAACCTTCGCCACATCGCTCATCCGATCGTCCTTGCGCCGCATCGCTTCCGACCGCTCTCTCTCTCTCTCTCGTTGATAAACCGGTCCCACTGCCGTTGAATAAAATTATTTTTCTTTACAAAATAATTCGCCAGAAAACAAAATTCTTGCTGACGTCATAAATTTATTTTCCACAGAAAAATAATTCATTTGAAAATCATTTCCCTTGATGACGTCATAATTTCATTTTTCAGTTCAAAAATAATTCCAGAAAATCGGTTTATTCTTTTCTCTCTTTTCAAACTTCCGAGAGCCCGTTCGTTTTCGTTTTAACTCCGATTGAGCCCATTCAAATTTCTAAATTCATATAAAATTCTAATCTATCTATTTATACCCTATTTTCAAATTTTTGAAAATTTTGAATTTATTTGGTTTAATCTAAAACTTAATTAGAATTTTTATTTAATAAAATAAAATTAAACATTAATATTTGCTAAAAAAAATTTATTTGAGTTCTTTGAGTCTCAAGGAAGTTTCAAAATTTATTTTAGAATTTTCGGATTTTGTTTGAGCTCAATTTCAAAATCTCAAACAAAAATACAAAAGAAAAAGAAAGGGGAGAGAGAATGAACAGTGCCGAAGCACTGTTCATCTTCCAGCCCGTGCGCGACGCGCAGAGCGCAGCCATGGCTCCGTTTTTTCAAATTTCGATTTCTCATGATTTTCTCCACCATTTTGTGCGAAATTAAGGGCATTTAAATCCTCTCATCAAGACCTTTCCATCCCTGGCCTAATCCCCCAATTTCATGCGCTAATTTCGCGGGAATATTCCATGCCACCTAAAGACATTCCTTCTTTGATCTCTCTCTCCCGTCCACCTCCACCCCTATAAAAGGGAGCACCGGGTGCCTCTCCTCATCCTCATTCACCACCGAAAATATCAAGTCCTCTCTCCCTCTCTTCTCTCCACAATCTCCAATTTTCTTTTGTGAACCGAGAGGTGTTCATCGGCCTTTTGCGCCTCCAACAGTGGAGTCCGGTCACTTTTGACCACACCGTTGGCTTCTCCTCCTCGCGTTCTACACGGTGCTCCCTTCGCCTTCGCCGGGACATCACCGGAGCATCGCCGGACCACCGTGGCCAAACCGCGCCGTCGTTTCTCTCCTCGCTGCGAGCCGACCGTGCATGTTGGATCAAAACCGAGGTGAGCATTGTGTTGCCGACATTCTCCTCTTCGTTTCGCCGCAAACCTCACCCTCTAACTCCTCTTCGTTTGCCCGGAACGCCGATGCCAACCCGCCGGTCGCCGAATGTCTTCTCCGCCGTGTTTCGTCACCATCCGATGTCCGTTGGCCGAGCCGTCTATACCGCTGAGTTCGCCGACGCGTTCTATGCCATGCTCCCATCGCCATCACCAAGACTCACCGAGTCCTCGCCGACCGGTCGAGCCGCAAACAAACCGTGCCTTCACGCTGCACACCACTTTTTCGGTAAGCGCTTTAATTTTTGTTCGCCATATCATGTCCTAGCCTCCAAACAATTTATCTATCATTTTATTTAATTTTTCGTGGAGCCAATTGTCGAAATTGAACTTTCCACGAAAGTGACCATTTTTGACTCCGAGGCCGATTCGCTCGCCTCTGTGAGTTTTAGCCTGTGCCATCATTTTCTTAGACTTGTCTCGCGCGTTCTCGCCGTGCTTCCTTCCGCTTCCCGAAAAGCCTCCACAAATTTTTGCCTCGACACCTCGCCATGGCCGCCAATGGCATCTCGTGTCCCCAACTATCCAGTGGTATTTTCTGCAATCCGTTCATGTCATATCGTGCCAAACCATCCCGGTAGCTACCTTTCAAATGGTTTTGGATTCGCTTCACCGAGCACCAAGATATCAAGTTTTTCCTTTTCTCCACCGTCGCCGCTCAAACGTCGATTGTATCGCCTCCGATGAAGTTTCAGCTAGCCAATAATTTTCCTAGCTTCACCATGTCGTGTTCTTCCCGTGCTCACCCTACATCTCCATGTTCTATACCGGTACTATCTCTCCAACCTCAGATGTCGCCGCTATGCCGCCATCGCTGCTTTTCCTCACCGCCATGATTGCCGCCGCCCCACGACGCCGCACTCCACGCCACCACCTTCGCCTCGTCACCGGGTTCTATTTTGTCCATTCGCCGCCACCTCGCAACCTATCGACACCGCTCGCTCAAAAGAAATTTCGATTTTGTTATCATTTCATGTGATCTTTAAAACTTCCGATATTCGTTCTCCTCATTTGAACTTCGAATCCGTTGATTCTTTTCCTAAATTCATCTACAATCTTAACCTTTCTTCCAGTATATATTTTATATTTTTGTGATTTTATTTGTATTTATTTGTTCGTTTGTATTTATCGTTCGCACAGAGAACCCGACGTCGTCAAGAATTTTCCGACCAAGAAGAAAGTCAAGATATCGCACACGAAGGCAAGTCTCCTTTGAACATCTTGAACCTATGTTTGAGAAATGTTTTGATTAATTTAAATTAATGCATTGCTATGTTACATAAAATGATAATTCATGTTTTAGAGATAATAGTTAAACCGACAATTGTTATGCCCTCATTTGACTTTGACAACCATGTACCTTTGACACCCTAGGATTTCCTTTGTCTCAATAATGAGATTATTATAAAACTTTGGTGAATGTTGTAACGGTAGTAAAATGCTTAGTCATGCTATATACCCTTTGGTACCTTTTGAAATGGGAAATTATATTTTGTGGAACTAGATTTTGTACAAGATTTAGTGGTGATTGGTGTTACCACAGTTTTTAAAATAAAATAAAATGGGAGAGTTGGTTTAGACTGGGGCGGATGGTAAGTTTGGTTTGGTGCGGTTAGCACGAGAACTTGTAAAGTGTATGTTCCGCCCTAGTCAATTAAGGACCGACGCTTGTGTTTGTCCAGACTGAGCACTACCGTACAACCACAAGTCTATATGGGTACGACCTAGCTAACTAACTTGCAATAGTTTAGTTTAGGTACCACCAAGGAAAGTGAGTGCCGTGGTTTACCGGTTATTCACAAGGAGGGATGTGGGTTTACTGTACTCATATGGCGCAAGAGGGGCTTCGTCTGGTGGATTTAACCTTCACGGTGAAACCTCGGTGGTGATGTCTAGCTAGACTAGAGTAAGGTAAAAGCTTTGTGATGAATTATCTGAGTCTCATGTCAAAGGAAGCGTGTTGACTATTAAGATAACTTATCTCTTGTGGGTAAAGTGTACAACCTCTGCAGAGTGTAAAACTATTCGAATAGCCGTGCCCACGGTCAAGGGCGGGCAAGGAATGCATTCACATGGTAGATCTTTGGTTTTGGTTTTAAAATAAAAGTTTTGAAAACCGGAGTGGTTGGAACTCTCGATTTGTGTCCCAGCGGATGTAGCCAGTGGGTGGTGTAACCTGCTTTCTTGAACTTTGGCGGTTAGCCGCTTCTTTAGTGTGGGTGGTTTAACCCGTGGTTTTGAACTTTGGCGGTTAGCCGCTGGTTTAGTGTGGGTGGTTTAACCCGTGGTTTTGAGTTTTGGCGAGTTGAGCCAAGAATCAAGTGTTGGTGGTTGGAACCTTCACTATAAAATTATTGATAGATTCTCAGAAAACAATCACTTTGCTAAAGTGATGCCTTTAAAATAGCTAAAGGTATTTGAATAAAATATGGCTTTGAGCAAAAAGAACCATACAACCCTCCTTTGTTAAGCCTTGCATCTATTGCATTTTCCCAAGACTTGTGGAGTACTTTATGTACTCACACGCTACACTCAAAAATAATACCCGAGAGGAATATGAAGCTCAAGAAGGAATCTTCGACTACGGTGCATATTGATTCAAGAAGGCTTTCCGAGTACTATGTCGCGCCCCCACCAATTGCCCGTGGCGTATTGATGGGTCTTCATCCACCGGATTTATTTTGCTTCCACTGTATTTTTTGTTTTGTGTGTGTGTGAGGTCTTGAAACCTCATTTGTAATAAAGAGGCCTTTGGTCCATACTCTCGATTATTGTAATAAAGCGTTGTTGGTTATGTATTCATCATCGCTTGACCGTGTGCACTAGCTTTGATCCGGGACTAGTCTTTGAATACACGTAGGGTCCGGATTCGAAACCGGTCCCGACAGCGCCCGACCGTAGGCTTTGACCACGATGGGAGTCGGTAGTCCAATCAACCTTGTGTTGGGTGGTCCAATCGGTCTTATGTTGCGTGGTCCAATCGGTAGATCGACCACGGCAGATTGACCATGGCAGGTTGACCATGGCAGAATGACAATGGCTGGTCGACCACGGCAGGTCAAGCACGCTAGAATGACCATGGATAAACTACCATGACAGAACGACCACGGCTGGTCGACCATGCCTGGTCAATGATTGTAAACTACAGTGAACCGGTTGTAAGCTACAGTGAACTGATCCTAAGCTACAGTTAACCTGTTGGTAGCTATAGTGAATCGGCCGGGTCGTAAGCTAGAGTAACCGGTCGAGGTCGTAGCTACAAGATGTGCCGGAGGTCGTAGCTAAAGTACCCTATCGGAGGTCATAGCTACAGTACCTGGTCAGTGGTTATAGCTACAGTACCTAGTTAGTAGTTGTAGCTACAATGCTTGATCGATGGTACAGTGACTGGTCGATGGTCGGTTGTCGTCGTTTTGAGCGTTACAATTCTTGTTACTTTCGAGTACCTCAAGTACTCATATTCTTCGAGTACTCATGTTAGGCCAAGACTTCACCTACTGCATGGTGGTCAGACCGATTTTCTGAGTGATCTGAGGTTGATTTTTAGAAAGCGTGAATTTGAGGTCGTGGATGATTTGGATCATGTTTATGGATATACAAGGGTATGTTATACGTGTGTGGACTGATGTTGGTCATGCTAGAGAGAACTTGTGCTGAGAAAATATTCTTTCGTCTTTGCGAGTACATGTTGGGCACAGAGACGGTTGTAATAGCCCATCTATTTATTTCAATTTATGAGTGAAACAATTATTAAATTAAATTGGTTTAAAATAAAAATAAGTGTTTTGGTTGCCTGAGTTTTGAATTTGATTTGCCGTAATTTTCTGCTTTTAAAAGGTTTGATTTGAAAAGTAATTTAAGTAAAACGAAAAAATATTATTAAACAAAGTTTATTTTAAATTTTCATAAAAAGTACTAATTCAAATTAATTATTTGGCTTTTGTCTAAATTTCCAGTGATTTTTTTGAGTTTAAAATCTATTTTAAATTAAAAAGTATTTTAAGTATAAAACTTATACCAAGTTAAGTTGGAAATATTTTCCTAATTTCAAAATAATTCAAGGAATTTCTGTGAATTTTTCTAGAATTGTTGGAATTTATTTGGTATTTTTCCGAGCCTTTTTGAGCTTTTTGGTTTTTTCTGAAAATTGAAAATCAAATTTAAATCTTAACTCTCTCTCCTCCCTGGGCTGACAAGTGGACAGTTCAGATTCACTCATCCTGCGCCAGCCTAATCTCTGTCGTTCCCTTGCCTTCCCTTTTCTCTCTCCCGCGTGGACCCCATTTGTCGGCGCCTCTTTTCCCGACAGGCCCCACTATCCGGTCTCTCTCTTCTCACCGGGCCTACAAGTCAGCCACCCACTCCCCTTCTTCCCGACTCTCCTTCCCACCAGTGTCACATCACCGCCTCACACCTGCTCGGTCACCCCGCCCTTCCCGACCTCACCCTTATCCTTACTCTCCAGCTCTCTCTCTCTCTCTCTCTCTTCTTGCGTCGTAATGCCCGAGCCCACTCCCCACTCCCCGCACCAACCCATGCCCCTATATCCCCACAACGACCACCTGCGCCACCATTTTCGTGTTTGGTTAGCTCGTCGTTCGGCCACCCCTTCCCTTATAAATACCCCTACCGAGCTTCCTCTCCTCACTCACCTCTGCCCTCCCCAAAATCCTCCTCCCGAAGCTCGAGCTTATTCAACGCTGCCCGTCTTTCTCCCGCACCAGTGAGCTCCTTCGGTGAGGAATTCCGGGCACCTCGGCCACCTCCATGCACTGCCACCCCCGTATTCGGCAACGCCGAGCCTCCACCGACCTCGCTGCCCCTTCTCGAGCTTGAACCCCATCGGAAGACCCTCCCCACCGGAGCCACCATCAACACCGCCGCCTTCCTCATCGCTAAACACTCTCCGGCCACCCATGGTAAAATCCGTGGGCATCAACGCACTCCCCTCCTTCTCCTCTCTGTTGTACGCTGCTCCCTGGCCGCCACCGTCCACAGCACCGCCGGCGACCCTCGGTCCCAGAGCGTTGTCGCACGTCGGTGAGGCCACATTAGCGAACGGCCAATGTGGCTGCCACATGGCACCACACGGGACGCCACGCCAACGCCGCCACCCGGCCAAGACCATGTCAAGCCCCAGAGGCACCTTAGTTCCTCTCTTCCATGTGTGCGCCACCTATTCGCCATGTCATAATTTTGAGTCTAGTCAACCACCATGTAAATGAAATGTCATCTCCCTTGCCACCATAGCAAGCCTACGGTCCATGGACCTGGTCCACGGTAGACCGAGCCCACTGGTCAGCCTCAGTCAAACCATGGGCTCACATCATCATGACATCATAATTCCCTTCGTCTTTACAAAAATAATTCAGCCAAAAAAGAAAATCCCCTACTGACATCATAAATATATTTTCCTTTAGAAAAATAATTCTAGAAATTTGGTTAATTTTTTCTTTAGGTTCAAACTTCCAAAAACCCGTTCTTCTTCATCCTAACTCCGATTTGGCCCATTCAAAATTTTAAATTCCTCAAAAATTACAATCTATCCATTTCTACCTTTATTTTAATATTGGAGTTTATTTGAATTTATTTAGATTTTATTTGTATTTGGTGGGTTATTTTCACGTGTAGACTGCGACGATTTGGAAGAATTCTTTGACGACGATTGACATCAGGCTGCAGAGCAAGGTAACTCACACTCCTTGACCATGTTGATCCCAAATTGCAAAATAAAATTGTGTTGACTTAAATTATATTGCATGCATATGTTTATTCAAGTATTTCAATTCCAGTTTTAAACTTAGTTAATTCTCAATTGTTATTGACACCTTTGATCTTGTGCAACATTATATCTTGTCACCCTAGAATGAAACTCTGGTTAGTATACTAGTATGATTAGAGAGTTTTTGTAGCAAATGCTTAGACCTGCATAGTTCTACCTGTAGGTTGGGATAATCTTTTCACAAAATGATAAGCTTTCAAAATGTACTATTGACTTCGGTGAGTCAAGAAAGGCTATGAATTATTCTAAAACAAAATATAAAATCTGGTTTAGACTTATGCTAATGGTTAGGTGGTGGGCCCTGGCATGCATTGTTATTCGGTGACACGATGTTGATTGTCAAGCACAAGAGGTATGTGGTTTGAGCCTAAGTCAATTAAGGACCGGTCTATGAGCTACTGTTGCAAAGCCCTTTTCATACTACCACAATGCTGGTATGGGACAGTCCTAGCTGACTAATATATAGGTCCCAACCTAAGTCTTGTCGTTGGTTGAAAGTGAGCGTGGTAGGCCATGTGAAGTCTCACTCGGCTCAAGAGGGGCCCCCGATCTAGTGGATTCCTTATTGGGGCAAAACATTAGTGTTGGCTTGGCCAAATTGAAGGCTTTGTGTCGGGACCCGGATTTTCAAATCCAGACCCTCTGTGTATTACAGCACTAGTCCCAGATCAAAGCTAGTGCACACAGTTAAACAGTGATGATTACATTGCCAACAACGAAATTACCATAATAAAGAGAGTACAGGCCGAAAGACCTTTATTACAATTGAGGTTACAAGACCTCGCACTCACACAAAAGATAAAGCACAGCGGAAACAAAAGTAAATCCAGTGGAGACCCAACAATTCGCCACAGGCGATTGACTGGGGAAGCGCAACCTAGTACTCCGGAAAGCCTTCGTCGAATCCATACGCTCCGTAGTCGAAAGTTCCATCTTGAGCTTCATACTCTTCTGAGTTTTATTTTAAGTGTAGTATGTGAGTATATAAAGTACGCCGCAAGTCTTGGGAAAATGCAATAGATGTAAGGCTTAACAAAGGAGGGTTGTATGGTTCTTTTGCACAAAGCAATATTTTTTTTCAAATACCATTAGTTATTTTTGGAAGGCATCAACTTCAAGGAGGTAATTGTTTAAACAAAATTTATCAAGTTAAATAGTGAAGGTTACAACCACCAACACTAGATCACTGACTCTAACTGCCAAGGTTTAAATCATCGGGTTATATCCACCCACTGGCTACATCCGCCAGGACAACTCCGGGAGTTCCAACCACTCCCGGTTCCCAAATCTTTTATTTTAAATCCAAAAACAAATGATCTACCATGTGAATGCATTCCTTGCCCGCCCTTGACCGTGGGCACGGCTATTCGAATAGTTTTACACTCTGCAGAGGTTGTACAACTTTACCCACAAGAGACAAGTTATCTTAATAGCCAACATGCTTCCGTAGGCATGAGACCCAGATAATTCATTACAAAGCCTTCACCTTACTCTAGTCTAGCTAGTTACCACCCGCTGAGGTTTCACCGCTGAAGGGTTAGACCACCCAGTCAGAAGCCCCCTCTTGCGCCGTATGAGTACAGTAAACCCTGTCCCTCATTGTGGATAACCTGTACACCCTGGTACCCACTTTCCACTGGTGGTACCTAGACTAAACTATCGTAAGTTAGTCAGTTAGGTCGTACCCATATAGACTTGTGGTTGTACGGTAGTGCTCAGACTGGACAAACACAAGCGTCGATCCTTAATTGACTAGGGCGGAACATACACTTAGAAGTTCTCGTGCTAACCGCACCAAACCAATCTTACCATCCGCCCAAGTCTAAACCAACTCTCACATTTTGTTTTTAGTTTTTAAAGAACAGTGGCAACTCCAATCACCACTAAATTCTGAACAAAATCCAATTCCACAAAATATAATTTTACATTTCAAAAGGTACCAAAGGGTATATAGCATGACTAAGCATTTTACTACCGATACAACGTTTACCAAAGTTTTATAATATTCTCATTATTGAGACAAAGGAAATCCTAGGGTGTCAAAGTACATGGTTGTCAATGTCAAATGAGGGCATAACAATTGTCGGTTTAACTATTATCTCTAAAACATAAATTATCATTTTATGTAACATAGCAATGCATTAATTTAAAATGATCAAAACATTTCTCAAACATAGGTTCAAGATGTTCAAAGGAGACTTGCCTTCGTGAGCGATGTCTTGGTTCTCTTGCTGCGGATCGACAAAGTCTTCGGCGACGTCTGATTCTACGCGCGAAAAAGACAAAGCAACAAAGCAAATAATTACACATAAAATCAAATAAAATTAAAAAATTGAAAAAGAGTGTATAATTGAGTAGTTCATGCTTTTAGAAAAATTTAGAAATTTGAACTGGTCAAATCGGAGTTAAAACGAAAAAGTTATGGCCTCGGGAAGTTTTAATTGAAAGAAAAAGAAAAGAAAGATTTTTTCGATTTATTTTTGCATTGAAAAATCATGATTATGATCCGTGGCGACGGAGGAAGGCCGGCGGTGAGGAGCAAGTGGCGGCGGTGGCACTCGTGGCGACGACGCTCGGGAGGTGGGGGACGGCGCACGAGGTATGGAAGAGGTAGAGGAGGGAGAGGGGATGCGGAAGAGGGCCTCGGGAGGGTTTTTATAGGAGGGGAGAGGGGAGGGAAGGCCGGCGGCCATGCGCACGGGGAGGCGGCGATTGCGGCCGAAAACGGGGGAGTTTAATGGGGAAAAAGGCCGGAGTGATGGAGGGAGTGAAGAGGGGAGTTGATTACGCAATTCAATCGGGTTTTAAAGGCAAGAAATGGCCGAATTGAAAAGCTCCATGCGGCTCCAATGGAGGAAAGAGAGAGAGAGGTGGGAGGAAGAAGGGGAGGAGGAAGGAGGATATGACATGTGGGGCCCACTCGTCGGTGAGAGAAAAAGAGAGAGAGGGAGAGTGAAGGGCACGGTCATTTGATTTGCGACACGTGGCAAGTGAGTTGATCTCGTGCGTTGATTTTAAATGAAGAGGTAAGTTGTGATGGATGGATGAGATTAAACATGGAGAGAGATGGATTGCATCCGGGCGCGACACGTGGCAAGCTAGGATTAAATTGATTTTTATTTTCGGATTAATTTTCAGAAAATACTAGAAACTTTATAATTGCTTGGAAAAATAATAAATGATATTTAAAAATTCCCGAAAATTCATAGAATATTCCAGAGAATATTTTAGGCTTAATAAAAATATTTTTAATTTCAGATTTGCTTTTAATAATTTTATAAAATTCCTTTTATCTTTTAAAATTGATTTTTAATTCCAAAAAATTCTCAAAAATTGTTTAAAAATCTGGGAAGGTTAGGTAAAATAAAATGAACTCTTTTTGGCTTTAATAAAATATTTAAAATACATTTTGTTGTTTTAAAAATGCACAGAAAAATCCAAATAAAAGCCAATTGCTTTGAAATAATTAATTCGAATTTAACTTTTTCAAAACTCAAATTTTTGGGATGTTACAAACCTACCCCCTTAGAATGAATCTCGACCCCGAGATTCGGACGACCGGGAAAAGATCGTGAACTCGCTCTTAGGTCTTCTTCTCGCTCCCAAGTTGCTTCGCACTCAATGATTACTCCACCGCACTTTACAGAATTTGATGCTCTTGCTTCTTGTACGACGCTCTGCTTCATCCAAAATTTTGACTGGATACTCTGGATATGACAAGTCCTCTTTCAAAGATACTTCTTGTAAAGACATTTGCTCTTCTGGCACTCTGAGACACTTTCTTAACTGGGACACATGAAAGACGTTGTGCACATTCGATAACTGAGGTGGAAGCTCCAACTGGTAAGCAACTTCTCCCCTTTTTACTACCATGGAAAATGGTCCAATGAATCTTGGAGCAAGCTTTCCAGTAACGCTGAAACGACGCATCCCTTTGAGAGGTGAAACTTTCAGATACACATGATCTCCAGGTACAAATTCTAATGCTCTCTGGCGATTGTCCGCGTAACTTTTCTGTCTTGTTTGTGTTGTTTTTAATCATCACGAATCGACGGACTTGCTCTTCTGCTTGCCTTAACACATCCGGACCAAACACTTGTCCTTCTCCCGTTTCTTTCCAATATAACGGTGTCCTGCATTTTCTGCCATACAAAGCTTCAAACGGAGACATCTGTAGGCTGGATTGATAACTATTATTATAAGAAAATTCTGCATAGGGTAAATTTGCCCAACTTGCTTTAGCACACGTGCTCTCAACATGTCTTCCAAGATTTGATTTACTCTTTCTGCTTGACCATCTGTCGAGGATGGTATGTCAGATCGAAATTTAGATTGGTGCCCAAAATTTCATGCGCCGCTAAAACCTTGAAGTGAATTGAGTTCCTCGATCCGACACAATCTTCTTTGGAACTCCTTGCAGACACACAATTCTTGACATATATAATTCTGCGAGTCTATCTCCAGAATAAGTGGTTTTTACTGGGATGAAATGTGCGACCTTTGTCAGTCGGTCCACAATAACCCAAATTGAATCATACCCTGCCTTAGTTCTTGGCAATCCAGTTATAAAATCCATTCCAATTTCTTCCCATTTCCACTCGTGTATCTCAAAGGTTGCAAAAGTCCAAGCAGGTCTCGATGTTCTCGCTTTAACTCACGACATACATCACACAAGGCTACATATTCAAGAATTTCTCTCTTCATACTGGACCACATGTACCTTTCTTTAAGATCTTGATACATCTTTGTACTTCTAGGGTGAATTGAATATCCAGATTCATGAGCTTCCTTTAGGATTAACTCTTTTATTTCTTTCTTTTCGGGTACAAGAATTCTTTTCCCAAACCAAAGGACTCCTTCTTCATCTTCTGAAAATCCTGGTGCTTTTTGTTTCTTTATATTTTCTTTGATATCCTTAACATATTTATCCACTTTTTGAGTTGCCTTGATTTGATCTTGTAAGGTTGACTGAACCTCCAAAGTAGCTAAGAATCCTTCCTCTACTACTTCTAAATTAAGCCGTTGAAATTCTTCATGAAGTGCAGGCTGTCTTTCTTTAATTATCAAATTATTGCAATAACTTTTTCTGCTCAAGGCATCAGCTACAACATTAGCCTTTCCTGGATGATAATGAATTCCAACATCATAATCCTTTATCAACTCCAGCCACCTTCGCTGTCTCAAATTGAGGTCAGGCTGGGTAAATATATACTTCAAACTCTTGTGATCCGTGTAAATTTCACAACGATTACTGATCAAATAATGCCTCCATATTTTTAGAGCATGCACAACGGCAGCTAGCTCTAAATCATGGGTCGGATAGTTTTGCTCATGCGGGCGCAATTGCCTTGAAGCATAGGTTACGACATTTCCTTCTTGCATCAAAACACATCACAAACCTTGTCTAGATGCATCACAGAATACCTCAAAATCCTTTCTGATATCTGGAAGCGTTAACACCGGCGTGGTTAATCTCTTTTCGCTTCTTGAAAACTGTCCTCACAAGATTTACTCCATTCAAACTTCTTTCCTTTCTTTAGTAACTGAGTGAGAGGTCTTACGAGTTTGGAAAATCCTTCTATGAAACGACGATAATATCCTGCTAAACCCAGAAAACTTCTGATCTCTGATACTGACTTGGGTTGTGTCCAATTGAGTACATCTGTTACTTTTTCAGGATCTACAGATACTCCTCCTATAGAAATCACATGACCCAAGAAAGCTACTTTCTTCAACCAAAACTCACACTTGCTAAACTTGGCATACAGCTGATGCTCTCTGAGCTTTTCTAAAACTATCCTCAGATGTTCTGCATGATCTTCCTCATTCTAGGAGTAGATCAGGATGTCATCAATAAATACGACAACAAACTTATCCAAATACTCCATGAACACTTTATTCATCAGATTCATAAAGTATGCGGGAGCATTGGTCAAACCAAAAGACATTACTGTAAACTCATACAGTTCATAACGAGTGGAAAATGTTGTCTTTGGTATATCTTCTGGTCTAATCTTCACTTGATGATATCCTGACCGGAGATCAATCTTGGAGAAGACACAAGATCCTTTTAATTGATCAAATAAATCATCTATCCTGGGCAATGGGTACTTGTTCTTAACCGTCGCATCATTCAGGGATCTATAATCCACACACATGCGAAGACTTCCATCCTTCTTCTTCACTAGAAGTACTGGTGCTCCCCAAGGCGAAGAACTTGGTCTCACAAAACCTTTCTCTTGCGGTTCCTGAATTTGCTTCTTAACTTCACCAGTCATTTGGCGGACATGCGATAGGGTCTCTTAGATATTGAGTCGTACTGTACTAGGTTAATGACAAATTCAATTTCTATCCGGCGGCATTCTGGGCGATCTTCGTGAAACAAATCTGGATATTCCTCTATAGGACACTTTTTCCAAAGTTATTCCCTTCAAGCTGTTCAACCCACAACTATTCTGAAAAGATGGTTTTGACTTGTACTTCACTTGAATTCCTTCAGAGTTGGTAATAGTAATGGCACGATTGGCACAATCTATCTGCCCTTTATACTTGGTTAACCAATCCATACCAAGTATTACATCTAGGCTCTTGGAGTCTATTATAATTAAATTCGCTAGGAATTTTACTCCATTTATATCTATGGTTGCTCTAGGGCAAACCGTACTAGTCTTCATTTCATTTCCGTGTGATTGGACTAGCATAGGTTCTTTAGCAAACGCACATCCCAATTATATCTTTCAACAAAATCTTTGACACAAAAGAATGCGAAGCTCCAGAATCAAATAATGCTGATGCAGGTACTGAGTTGACAAGAAACTTACGCAGAACGACGTCTGGTGCATCCTGAGCAGCTTCTGCAGTGACATGATTAACATGCCCTCTGTTAATCGCTTGTGGAGTCCTTGGAGTTTGAGGTGCTCCACGGCCTTGTCCTGTAGGTCGAACTCTAGCTGGTGTAGTCCCCAGGTTGAAACGAACAGGGGTCATAGCTGGGCGCTTCTGCGGACAATTATTGGCATAGTGTCCCATGCTCTTGTAGTTATAACACTGCACTCCAGCCACTGAAGTCTTGTTCTGCTGAGGCGGATCTGCATTGTTTGGTCGAGGAGCTTAAGGAATCGGGCGAGGTCCACTGAATGGTGTCCTTGGCACATTTGGCACTGAGGGCCTGTTGAATTGGGGTGGATTAGGGCGATGCCGAGAACTGCTTGCACCCTGCTGAGCTTGAAACTTCCTCTTCCGGACTTCATACAACTGACGTTGAGCTTCCTCTTGTATTATGGCCTTATTCACCATATGCTGGAAGGTTGGATAATCATTTGAAACCAGCTGCACCTTGAGGTTAGGTTCAAGTCCCTGCATGAACCGCCAGATCTTTGCTGCATCAGTTGCAACATCCTCTGATGCGTACCTGGATAATTGGGTAAACCTATTCAGGTACTCGGTAACACTGAGGTTTCCTTGCTGCAGTTTATGAAATTCCATTCTCTTCATTTCCATTACTCCAGTAGGGACATGTGCAGTGCGGAAGGCTTCCTCAAATTCAGCCCAAGTGATGGTCTGCACATTCTGATGAGCAGCACAATAGTTTTCCCACCAAGTCGCTGCAATTCCTTTTAGCTGATGAGCAGCATAAAGCACCTTCTCATTATCATTACACTGAGCCAAAATCACCTTCCTCTCCACATCCTTAATCCAATTATCTGCTTCCATTGGATCTACCGCACCCGAGAAGGTTGGCGGTATGGTCCTCATGAACTCCCCTAGCTTCGATTGTTGTGCCTGAACGGGTGCTTGGAGCTTGTTGAACTTGATTCTGGGCCAAGGCTTATAGCAGTTGTAGTTGCATTGCCATCATCTGTTCCATGCTAGGAGCTTGAGCAGGGGGTGGAGGAATGTTGTTCTCTGGTTGAGCATTGGCACCACGGCTGTCGCCGGCATTGTTCCTTGTGTTCACCATCTGAAGCGGTAACCAGGATTAGCCAAAAGGTAAGAGGGAAGTAGCATAGGTAAGAAGTCAGGGGAAACTAAACAACATCCCAAACCAACACACAAGAAAGAATACAACAACCACTTGGAAGAAATTTATCCTTGAAATTATAATATTTTTAAGAATGGCTGTACCACAAGTGCACTAAGGCTTGGTACAGTCCATCTAGCACACCAACATAATATAAAATGTTCTAAGGAAGATAGACATTTTATTTGGGTACTACTGACTCAACAACTACTCATCCTCCTCGAAGATGCGCTCCTCAGGATCCTCCTCTGGGTCCTCTTCTGGGTCACCCACATGGAGCTGCCTACAACCACACATGGGGCGGTTGCAAGATCCACGAGAACGAGGATGGTTATGACTGGAGGTAGGCGAACGCGAGCAAGAGCGAGAACGGGAGAGACTGCGTCTTCTGCTGGAATCTCCAATGCTGATATCAGGTAGCGGACTAGGGCGCCGCACACTCTTGCGCGCTGTGAGCAAGGTACGGGGTCCTGTGCGCCGAGTCGGAGCCTGGTTGTTGGGAACGACGGCTGGTACAGGTGAAGACGGCGTGTAGTCCTCACGGAGATAACCGTCTGCTCGGAGTCGCCCACCAATCTCTCGCCGCTCGACTGGATGAGCCGAGCACGGAGAGTGTCGGTGTGTCTGGTAGCTAAGTGAGGAGCATCCGTCGCCCAATCTCCTCCAAGGCACCGGCGTGGTAGTCGCCATCGCCGAGTAAGCCGCACTGGTGCATCAATCGTGATCGCCCACGGAGATCTCGAGGGCTCGGATAGCGCCGCCCCGCCCGTGGTTGGAAAGAAGCAAAAGGCGTCGCCGCAGAATATCCTTATGAATCCCAAGACAAGTCGCCTAATGCCAGACGAGCTGCATCCTGGATAGCGTATGAGCGGTCAGTCCGAGGATGATCGATAGTGTATGTGGGGGAGTTGAATTCCCCTTCCCGTGCATACTGAATACCTCCATCGTCCAAGAATCTCGGTCCATGATCCCGACTTTCGCCCCGGAAAATAGGCGGTTGGGGATACTTGACATCGCATAAGTCGATTTAAGAAGGCCAACAAATGCTCCAACATTCTCGCCATGAGAAAAGTAGTCCCAAGAGTCAACGGAGGATGAACCGCCATCTACAAGTTTGAAATAATAGAGAAGATCAAGAATGACATTTTAAATAAATGAATATAAGATCAAGAATAGAGCAGAAGTAAAGAGATATAGAAAATGTTCTCAAATATTTTTAATAAATATAGGTCCTTAAGGTTTTTACCACTCTAATCTAGGTCACGTCCTACAGTCAAGTTGGCTCTGATACCATCTCTGTCGGGACCCGGATTTTCAAATCCAGACCCTCTGTGTATTACAGCACTAGTCCCAGATCAAAGCTAGTGCACACAGTTAAACAGTGATGATTACATTGCCAACAACGAAATTACCATAATAAAGAGAGTACAGGCAAAGACCTTTATTACAATTGAGGTTACAAGACCTCGCACTCACACAAAAGATAAAGCACAGTGAAACAAAAGTAAATCCAATGGAGACCCAACAATTCCGCCACAGGCGATTGACTGGGGAAGCGCAACCTAGTACTCCGGAAAGCCTTCGTCAAATCCATACGCTCCGTAGTCGAAAGTTCCATCTTGAGCTTCATACTCTTCTGAGTTTTATTTTAAGTGTAGTATGTGAGTACATAAAGTACTCCGCAAGTCTTGGGAAAATGCAATAGATGTAAGGCTTAACAAAGGAGGGTTGTATGGTTCTTTGCACAAAGCAATATTTTTTCAAATACCATTAGTTATTTTGGAAGGCATCAACTTAAAGGAGGTAATTGTTTAAATAAAATTTATCAAGTTAAATAGTGAAGGTTACAACCACCAACACTAGATCACTGGCTCTAACTGCCAATGTTTAAATCATCGGGTTATATCTACCCACACTGGCTACATCCGCCAGGACAACTCCGGGAGTTCCAACCACTCCCGGTTCCCAAATCTTTTATTTTAAATCCAAAAACAAATGATCTACCATGTGAATGCATTCCTTGCCCGCCCTTGACCGTGGGCATGGCTATTCGAATAGTTTTACACTCTGTAGAGGTCGTATAACTTTACCCACAAGAGACAAGTTATCTTAATAGCCAACATACTTCCGTAGGCATGAGACCCAGATAATTCATCACAAAGCCTTTACCTTACTCTAGTCTAGCTGCTTACCACCACCGAGGTTTCACCGTGAAGGGTTAAACCACCCACCGAAGCCCCTCTGCGCCGTATGAGTACAAGAACCCACGTCCCTCATCAGTGGATAACCAAGACACACCGGCACCCACTTTCCATCGGTGGTACCTAGACTAAACTATCGTAGTTAGTCGGCTAGGTCGTACCTATATAGACTTGTGGTTGTATGGTAGTGCTCAGACTGGACAAACACAAGCGTCGGTCCTTAATTGACTAGGGCGGAACATACACTTACAAGTTCTCGTGCTAACCGCACCAAACCAATCTTACCATCCGCCACAGTCTAAACCAACTCTCACATTTTGTTTTTAGTTTTTAAAGAACAGTGGCAACTCCAATCACCACTAAATTCTGAACAAAATCCAGTTCCATAAAATATAATTTCCCATTTCAAAAGGTACCAAAGGGTATATAGCATGACTAAGCACTTTACTACCGATACAACGTTTACCAAAGTTTTATAATATTCTCATTATTGAGACAAAGGAAATCCTAGGGTGTCAAAGTACATGGTTGTCAATGTCAAATGAGGGTATAACAATTGTTGGTTTAACTATTATCTCTAAAACATAAATTATCATTTTATGTAACATAGCAATGCATTAATTTAAAATGATCAAAACATTTCTCAAACATAGGTTCAAGATGTTCAAAGGAGACTTGCCTTCGTGAGCGATGTCTTGGTTCTCTTGCTGCGGATCGACAAAGTCTTCGGCGACGCCTGATTCTACGCGCGAAAAAGACAAAGCAACAAAGCAAATAATTACACATAAAATCAAATAAAATTCAAAAATTGAAAAAGAGTGTATAATTGAGTAGCTCATGCTTTTAGAAAAATTTAGAAATTTTAACGGGTCAAATCGGAGTTAAAACGAAAAAGTTATGGCCTCGGGAAGTTTTAATTGAAAGAAAAAGAAAAGAAGGATTTTCCCGATTTATTTTTGCATTGAAAAATCATGATTATGACATCAGCATTATTGTTAAATTCGGCCCAAATATTTTTCTAAAGAAAAAGGAACTTATGACGCAATGCTGATGTCAACAAAATTTTGAAATTTGAAATTTCGGACATGTGGGCCCGGTCCACCGTGGACCGAGTCCACGGACCGGCGGCCGTGCCGAGGTGGCACGCGCGGTGACTTATTCTTCCTGGCATTTTATTTTAGGAGAAGTATCATCATTATTTCCTTATGAAATATAATACATAGAAATTTCCTGAGACTTAGCAGTTTAAACAAAAACATAATGCGTATGCGAATGCAATAATAGTAGCGATTCAGATTCCATCCACCGTTACATGGCATCTGCATCATATGCTTAATCCTCCAATGTTATAGCCGCTTAACTTATCACTAGGGCGACACCCAGGGCAACACAAATCAGGGCTTTCCACGGCCCTCCACTTTTCCATTCTCATCCACAAAGTTTTTGAAATAGAACTATATCTGGTTAAGTTCCCATATCCTCCCATGACCGTGGGCACAGCTATTCGAATAGTTTTGACTCTGCAGAGTTTATACACTTTCACCACAAGAGACAATCAACTCGTTGTCCCACAAGATTCCTTAGTTATGTGGTTGGGCAGACCATCACAGTGACTTTTCAAAGTATCTAGTCCCTTTTGTCATCTCACTTTATGGGAAACAGCCCGAATATATCGAGAATCTTGAATTAAACATGTATTGTATATAAAATAGCAGCATGCAATTTGATAATTTAAACCAAAGTAATTTGCAGAAAATGTAGGTTCAACATGATCAAAGTATTGACTTGCCTGGCGTGGTTTACCGCGGTCTTGAGCTCACACAATGCTTTCTCTGGAGCTTCCGATCTTGATCTTCACCTCGATCTTGAGCACACTTGATCCCTCGATTCTTCAGGACTCCAATTTCTAATTACGTGCTAAATGACTGAACACGGATAATGGCAAATGACTCAAAAGATCCAAATAAATCCGAATAATTTTGATTTAGTTTTATTATGAGTTAATGGGCAATTTGGTTAGTGTGAGGCAAGGTTGGTTATATAAGGTTATACTTTTAACATTTGTTATTTCAGCAAAACTTTATTTTTAAGGTTTATTTAGGATGACATGTTAGATATTGGACACTTATTCCAATTTTTATTAAGGGTATCTTTACTTAATTCGAATAATTAACCAAAGCCACTTTTCTTTATAATGCCTTTAATTAATTTAGATTTTAACACAAATACTAAAGGCACCTTACTCATTCATTATGATAACTAATCCAAATTTAACTCTCACATCATTACTTTTACATCCTATTTAAATTTTATGAGTTTCTCTAAATTATTTTCTAAATTCAAATGAGCTACAAAAATCATGATTTTGGTTCCTTTGGACAGATCTTGAATTTAGATGAATTTAGAAATTTGTTTCATTTAATTTGGAGTTAAAATGAATAAGTTATACCCAAATGTAAGCCTTCCGGTTTAGTTAAATCCCGAAAATATCAAAATCTGACAGGTGGGGCCCACTAGCAAAGGATCGCGCACGCAGCGCCGACAAAGGGGGCCGGCGGCGGCTCCTTCTCTCTCCCCTACTGCCTCTAACAGGCGGGACCCAACTGTCGGCGGGACACACAGCGGTCGTTGACAGTGGGGCCCACATGTCACCAAGATTAAAGAAAGGGCTCAACCTCGGCTGCTGCGTGAGCGGGAGCTCGAGCAGCGTGGTCGAGGGAGCCCTGGGGAAGAATTAGCGTGATAACCATCCGATCTATTAGGTGTTGCTTACCCATATAGGATAAATATACCTTTTAAGCTATCTGCTGGGGAGGGCCGAGCAGAGGAGGTTCCGGGCCGAGGGAGGGCGGTGGCGTCGCCAGTGAGGGCTGACCGAAGGGTCGGAGGTGGCGACCAAAATGCGTTGCTGGAGTGGTGAGGATGCCGACGGTGAGGTCGACAAGGAACGGGAGTGCCGGGAGGGGTCGGCGTGCGGTGGCGGCTCGAGAGGAGCTTGGTGGGAGAGCTACAGAGGTAACAAGTTCAAAGCGAGGCCGGGTCGTCTTCGCGGTGAGTCGGAGATGGTGTGTTGGCGGGGAATCGGTTTTAATGGCTTGGATCGATGGATTGGTGATCGCTAGAGTTGGGGAAGGAGACGGGCTCGCCGGCGTTTGGATGGCTCTGGGGTCAATTCCTTTCGGTGGGATGATGAGGAGGACACGGCGGTGTGTTTGGAGGGGCACACTGGTTTTATAGGCGGCGGGGTGCGGCTGGCCACGAGTGAGGCCGTGCGGCATGCCGATGATGTCAGGCGGTGGTGGCAGAGTAGCGAGATTCGAGGGGAGGATATGGTATGATGGCCTATGCTGCGTGTGGAGCGATAGGAGGGAGCTGGCGCCACGCCTCACGATGGCTGTCGCTCGGTTCTGGCCGAAGCAGTGCGGAGGAGGGGGGGCCTGGGCGCGCACTGGGAAGAGGAGGAAGAAGAGGGGCGTGGGGAGGAAAAGGAAGAAGGAGAGCGCGCTGGGTCGGCGTTGGCACTAGAACCGGTCCGGGCGAAGGGAGGCAGGCGACGCGGGCGCGGCAGCGTGCTGGGAGTGAGAAGGAAGATGGAGGCAGCGGCTGGCCAAAGGGGCCAGCGGCCGAGAGGAGAAAAGGGAGGAGGAAAGAAGAAAGAAAGGAGGGGCCACATGGCATAGAGAAAAAGGGAAAAAGGGAGAGAGAGAGAAAAAGAAATAATGGAGTGGGAAAGAGAAGAAAATGTTTGGGCCTGGTTTTTAAAGTTTTGATTTCTAATTTAGATTTTTGTTTCATATTTATGATCAATGATCTTTGCATGACATTTAAAATTTAAACTTTAAATTTTCAGCTATTAAATGAGTTCTATTATTATTATTTAGGTTATATGTATATATTTAATTTCACATACTTGTTATTTTGCTGGCCTACCTAACCTTTGCATATATATATTTTATTTCCTATATTGCCTTTAATATCTCGAACGTCGTTACGGCGTAAGTTTTTAAAACAATCGCGGAGTCGCCGATTTTTCGGTAAATTGCGGGAAGGAAAAATATGAATTGTATAACTTTGTAAAATAAATTAAATAAATTAAAATATTTAATTTGGATGTTTTGGACTGTCCGGAGGGTGGGCCACCATTTTAGGCCAAGAACCCAAATGGGGCCGTACCTCCCAAACCCTAACACCCCTTTATAAACCCCTCCTTGGCCTCCCACCCTCCCCACCCTTTGGCCCCCCAGCCCCTTGGGCGCCCTCCCCTATTGCTGCCATGGGTGCCCCAAGAGCTGCTGCCATTGGAGGAGAAGGAAGGAGAAGAAGGAGAAGGAAGGAGAAGAAGGAAAAGAAGAAGAGGAGGAAAAATTGGGGAAAATCTTCATCTTGGTAATTTTTTACCATCCCAAATCCTCTGTTTTATGGATTAATTAAGGTTCTTGGCACGGAATTTATTGGTAGATAATAGATCAAATGCCCGATTAGAGATTAGACGCTGACTGCTTTTAGATTGATTCGCGCCGCGCGTCTTGTAATGCAGTTTTGATCTAGAAAACGAATTTTCCTGCGGGTCTTCCGAAAAGGAAAGTTGTAGAGGACTTCTAGGTGTATCTCCTGTATTTGTTTCAAATTTTTCTACCGAAGGATCTGGGAGATACGGAGTCGGCAATACCGTTGTCCATCAGGCAGACAGATTGGTACAGTCCGGCGGTAATCCGGCAATTTAAAATAGTAAACTAATTGTCCTGCGGGTCTTCCCAAAAGGAAAGTTGTACAGGACTTACATACGTATCTCCTGTATTTTTTCCAAATTCGTCTACCGTGGGATCTGGGAGATACAGAGACGACAATACCGGTGTCTGTCAGGCGGACAGATTGATACAGTCCGGCGGTAATCCAGAGATTTAAAACATTAAACTAATTTTTATGCTGGTCTTCCCAAAAGGAAAGTTGTAGAGGACTTCCATATATATCTCCTGTAGTTTTTTCAAATTTTCTACCGTGGGATCTGGGAGATACGGAGACGGCAATACCGCTCTCCGTCAGGCGGACAGATTGGTACAGTCCGACGGTAATCCGGAGATTAAAAATAGTAAACAAATTTTCTAGACATGTCCGTAGTTGAGAAAGTTGTGGATAATTTAGAGATCTAGCGTCTGTATAAATGTGAAAATGTTTAGACCTCTGTGTTGTCGTTGGCACGTGTTTGAATACTGCTGTCCAATCTGCCAGAACAGAGTTCTTCCTCTGTTTTGGGCATTAAATTACATCTAGTTTTGTTCCGAATAAAAATAGGTGTTCTACCTGAAAATTGTAGGTTTTTAAGTCATGAATCCAGAGAGGTATCATTTGCTGTTTTTAGATTTATATTTTTAAAGTTACAAAATTGTGAAGCAGCGCTGCTGCAGAGGGTATTATGTTGGTTTGTTGGGCGGAGTAGAGATTGTGCGGGTTCGGGTTTCGCGATGTTTTATATATTTATGTCATGCTTGTACACTGTGGTAGTGTACTGAGAGTTATCTTATGGACAGGTGGTCTTGTCCCTGAGCGCTCTTGAATTTTGTTGATCTTCGCTTCGTCGGATTGAGGCAAGTGAACGTAGCGGTGGTTGCTACCGTTTAACTTGTTATTCCTTCTACTTGCAATTTACATTATTATCTTAATTTGATACATTATGCCATGATTGCATGATATTTTAATTGTGGAGATGGTAGTAAGTATTTATCCATTGATATGTTGATATTATGCTACTAGACATGTGGAATTCTTGCTTAATGTTATAATGTGGAACATGAAAATAACATGTGGTGGATGTGGATATGTTGAGAGCATCATAATGCTCCTTGTGGATGAATTAATGTGATTAATGAATTATCATATCATTCATGTCATATCATGTCATTTGCATATGTGGATGTCGCCGCACTTAGCAGCGACCGTCGGCGTCTGACATCGTATATTGCCGTACGATGCACCTCTTCGCCCGCGGAAGCATCGTATATTGCCGTAATACGATGCACCTCTTAGCCCGCGGAAGCATCGTATATTGCCGTAATACGATGAACTACAATTCCTACCCTAGCAAGAGTGATGTGGAGCATAGCATGAAGCATTCAAATGCATTGCATTGTGAAAAGATTTATTTGCATACATATGCAACATATTGTGGTGATGTTATTTTGTGGAATATACAACTTTCTAGTTGTAATGTGGAATTGGCTCATGTGAGCTACTTGTGGTATGAGGATTGTGGATATGGTCGTGGAATGGGATTCGTGCCTTGTGTATGGTAAGGGTTGAGGTTGTGGCATGAGATTCTTTTCTCTAGTGTTAATTGTTGATAGCAATTGTGGATGTGAGAATTAATAAAGTAGTGAGGTGATCATACATATGTCTTATTATCATTGATGGTAATTTGAGGTTGAGGATATAAACATTGTTATTATGGAAGAATAAATGTTGATGATTAATCTATTGTAGTTATGGTAAGGATATGAATGTTTCTCCTTATTAATGTTGAACTTGGAATTGTTCGTTAGGTTATTATTGTTAAGTTGATTATGAATATTAAATTGTTCTCATTATTCTGTTATTTACTAGTTGATTATGCTTTCGCTTATATTATCCTGTTAATTAAATGTTGCCAGTTTAATTTATCTTGTAAATTGGCTAGTTGTAGAGTAGTTTTAGTAGCATCCCAGGGTATTGTGGATCCTAGGGTGTTACAGTTGGTATCAGAGCGGGCTTTAGATCCGTGGTAATTAAATTATTAAATTGACACACTGGTGCACAGTAGGATGGGATGGGTCAAGCATTGCATTTATGCTTTTGACATGTTGCATTGATGATTTACATTATGATATAATCTTGTATGATTATGTTTTGCTCTTATGACTGTTATGAGTGAGAATTGTCAATGTTAAGACCTAGAGATTGTATTTGCTATATTGGCATTGCCAGGTTATACCACTGTTTGTAGTATGGGGATTAGCAATGTCGTTACCTCAAGTAACTTAATTGCAGATGTTGCGGGTGAGTTTCTTAGAAAAGTTGTTATTATCCTTAAGTTGATTTCGGCCAATTTTGGCCTATTGCAGTTAATGAATTTCTTTTGAGTTTGTGGTTCTTGCAGTTGAGTGTATGCAATTGGTCTCACTGCTCCTTGAAGCGATATTGTTTCTTTTCGGACTAATGAGATACTTTTGCTACCGTGCCTATTGTTGATTTGTAAGGTTAGTCCCCTCGTGGGAGTTTTGTCCTGTTGTGATTCATGACTTATTGGTTTGCTTGGTATTTTCTTTGAGTAATGCCAGTTTTGAGTTGCAAAACTCATTGATATGTGAAAGTCTTGGATCTATGTATTTCTTTTAGATTATTTCGAGTGTTGAAGTCTATTTTTCCTCTTCTTTCTGAAAGAGAGTGTTAAGATCCTTTATGATGTTTTTCTATGCTTAAGTGTAAGGTGGTAATCATATAAACTAATTCATAAAGTATGAATTATCAAGTTGAATTGTTAGCGTGGTGCATGATTAATTTCAACTAGCATCCTTGGAAGTGTAGTTGATTAATTTTGATATTGCTTTATAATAGCTTATTGAAAAACTGTGATTAAGAAATTGTCTATTCATGATTAGAACTCATGGAGTTACTGAGGAGTGTGCAAAAAGAATTAGAATGATTATTATGATTACTTAAATTTCTATCATGTTGCTTAAATTGAATTATTTTTGTCTCTAGTAATTAATCTGAATGTTTGGAATTATTAAGTAATGAGGTGTTGGAATATTGCCTTGGTAATAGTAACCTTTAATCTGTCCTTTACTAGCTACTTTATGAGCATGTACAGTTGTTATTTTCATCTATCTTTCATCATGCTGAATTGCTGAAACATGTATAAAGAAATAGATGAAGATTGATGTATTCACTTATAGAATCTTGTCTTACAAAGCTGATATTATTGAAGTTTAAAGTAATTTCGTTCTAATTTCTGAACGTAAGGTAGGATACTGAATCTATGCTCATGATTGTTTTATGATTGTAAAACGGAATCAGGATCATGAATGTTGTTGTGATAAAATAATAATCAATTATTGCCAGTAATGACTAGAGTATAATCAATTTGTGCTAAATTAGAGTTGAGCATCAATAAGAATTGAATATATGGAATCTAATAAGAGATTTATACTAGCATGCTTTGTGAGATTGACATGTTCTAGTATCATCTTGTTTAAGAGCTTTGTTCTATTATGGTGGCTTATGCACTAGGATTTCCTAGATTAAGTAGTCGCAACCTTATGTAGATAATAGAAACATGATGAAATGGTTCCTTGTGTTTCTTTTTGAAAAAGTTTGTGAAGAGATTTGAGGATATGATAATGCTTGTTAGGAATGTATTACTTTGATGTTAGTATGATGGTTAGTATGTTGTTGTGATGATAATGTTGAATGTTCTATAAATAAAAGAATTTGATAACTTCCATGATACTATTTAAATCAAAAGTTTTGAGAATTATGTACGCGATCTTTTTGATCTCATGATTTATGTGGTAGCTGAAATTATTTTTAAGCAAAGTGTCGTGTTGAGAGGTTTTATTAGTTCTTAAAGAATTAATGTGTTGTGGTCTTCAATTTTCTTTTGTTGGAATTGTTAAGGTGATACCATAATCAAAGAAGGTTGTTCTCTTTGTTAAAGAAAAGTTTGGTAAAAGTATTGGAGGTTGAAGTCAAGTTGTGCATTTTTTGGAGGTGTGTTTGACTTCTTATTCTTGCCGCATAAGAGTTACTTGAGCTCAAATGGCAATATTTTCGCCGCATAAGAGCTTCTTGAGCTCGAATGGCAATATTGTATTCTTATTGGTTGAGATTTGATATTTTTCTTCTTGAGGAGGCATGTGCCTTCAGCTGTGATCTTATCTTTTGTTGTCCAAGATTTATTGTTATTTCTTCTGGTCTTGTTTTTATTGCAGATGGTAACATCTTCCTTTGTGCTGGAATTTACTTCTTTTTGCCTCTCCAAGAAAGGGGTAATCTATTTGGGTTGCAAAGTCTTTTAAGAGGTGTATGGCATTTAGTTAGTGTGTTAGACGATGATTTGGAAATCCTTGGTTCAAGGAAATTATTTTTTTAAGGGGAATGGATAGGGAAATTAATAATATCTCGAGCAGTAATAAGCTCTCTCGATTCTTGGTTAAACTGTGTGTTTATGGCAGAGATTATCTGCAAATTGAGTTGTTATATGTTGTGGTGTATTCTTTTCCAGTTAGGAAAAGAAAATGATTGTTATGGTCTGTCGAGTGATTTTCACTCTTGGCTTGTGTAGTGTGGATTCTCCAAATGTCTATTTGGAGAGTGTGAATGGTTTTGTTGAGAATCCTTTGATTTGGACTGTGGTCCTTTGAAGGAAAGCTGGTTGCTAGTGTGTTGCTTGAGAATGCTTCATTCTTCTTGTGGATGTGTTACATTTGTAACAGTTATTGTTTGTGCTTCAAGAAATATTATGAGTGGAATGTGTGGTTGAATTCTTTAAAAGGGGTACAATGTATTATCCCGATTATAATATATAGAGAAAAATATTCTAAGAAAGAGTATGGTTTTAGATAGTGGCTTTATATTTTTTGTGAGAACCGTAGGATCTGTTGGCCGCTCAAAGCCGACAAAAGAATTGCGGGCACTCGGCGTTGACTGGCGCGTGTCGTGGACTCGTTAGAGTTGGACATGAGGAAGAGAGCCACCAGATATGTGGAGGCCCACTTGACGAATCAGCCCGGCGGGGGTGACGTGGAGCTTGAAGTTCAAATGTAGAAAATGACCCGAGTTCTTGAGGGGGTGAGAACCCGTAGTTGTTGTTCCCTTGGGATGTTCTATCTTGGGATGCTCCATTCTATGGTTGTTCTTTCCTTGTTTGTTCTTTTTTTTGTGTCTCGCGGGTTGAGAAGCGAGATTCGAGGACGAATCCTTTTTAGGTGGGGAGAATTTAATATCCCGAACGTCGTTACGGCGTAAGTTTTTAAAACAATCGCGGAGTCGCCGATTTTTCGGTAAATTGCGGGAAGGGAAAGATATGAATTGTAGAACTTTATAAAATGAATTAAATAAATTATAATATTTAATTTGGATGTTTTAGGCTATCCGGAGGGTGGGCGGCCGCTTTGGCCAAGAAGCCCAAATGGGGCCTACCCCTCCCAAACCTTAACACCCCTTTATAAACCCTCCTTGGCCTCCCACCCTCCCCACCCTTTGGCCGCCCCAGCCCCTTGGCCCCCCCTCCCCTATTGCCATGGGTGCCCCAAGAGCTGGTGCCATTGGAGGAGAAGGAAGGAGAAGAAGGAAGGAGAAGAAGGAGAAGAAGAAGAGGAGGAAAAATTGAGGAAAATCTTCATCTTGGTAATTTTTTCCCATCCGAATTCCTCTGTTTTATGGATTAATTAATGTTCTTGGCACGGAATTTGTTGGTAGATAATAGATCAAATGCCCGATTAGAGATTAGACGCTGACTGCTTTTAGATTGATTCGCACCGCGCGTCTTGTCGTGCAGTTTTGATCTAGAAAACGAATTTTCCTGCGGGTCTTCCCAAAAGGAAAGTTGTAGAGGACTTCCAGATGTATCTCCTGTATTTGTTTCAAATTGTTCTACCGTGGGATCTGGGCGATACGGAGTCGGCACTACCGCTGTCCGTCAGGCGGACAGATTGGTACAGTCCGGCAGTAATCCGGCCATTTAAAATAGTAAACTAATTTTTCTGCGGGTCTTCCCAAAAGGAAAGTTGTAGAGGACTTCCATATGTATCTCCTGTATTTTTTCCAAATTCGTCTACCGTGGGATCTGGGAGATAAAGAGATGACAATGCATCTGTCCGTCAGGCAGACAGATTGGTACAGTCCAGCTGTAATCCGGAGATTTAAAATATTAAACGAATTTTTCTTCATGTCTTCCAAAAAGGCAAGTTGTAGAGGACTTCCATATATATCTCCTGTAGTTTATGCAAATTTTTCTACCGTGGGATCTGGGAGATACGGAGACGGCAATACCGCTGTCCGTCAGGCGGACAGATTGGTACAGTCCGACGGTCATCTGGAGATTAAAAATAGTAAACAAATTTTCTAGACATGGCCGTAGATGAGAAAGTTGTGGATAATTTAGAGATCTAGCGTCTGTATAAATGTGAAAATTTTTAGACCTCTGTGTTGTCGTTGGCACGCGTTTGAATACTGCTGTCTAATCTGCCAGAACAGAGTTCTTCCTCTGTTTTGGGCATTAAATTACATCTAGTTGTGATCCGAATAAAAATAGGTTTTCTACATGAAAATTGTAGGTTTTTAAGTCATGAATCCAGAGAGGTATCATTTGCTGTTTTTATATTTATATTTTTAAAGTTACGAAATTGTGAAGCAGCACTGCTGCAGAGGGTATTATGTTGGTTTGTTGGGCGGAGTAGAGATTGTGCGGGTTCGGGTTTCTAGCGATGTTTTATATATTTATGTCGTGCTTGTATGCTGTGGTAGTGTGCTGAGAGTTGTCTTATGGACAGGTGGTCTTGTCCCTGAGCGCTCTTGAATTTTGTTGATCTTCGCTTCGTCGGATTGAGGCAAGTGAACGTAGCGGTGGTTGCTACCGTTTAACTTGTTATTCCTTCTATTTGCAATTTACATTATTATCTTAATTTGATACATTATGCCATGATTGCATGATATTTTAATTGTGGAGATGGTAGTAAGTATTTATCCATTGATATGTTGATATTATGCTACTAGACATGTGGAATTCTTGCTTAATGTTATAATGTGGAACATGAAAATAACATGTGGTGGATGTGGATATGTTGAGAGCATCATAATGCTCCTTGTGGATGAATTAATGTGATTAATGAATTATCATATCATTCATGTCATATCATGTCATTTGCATATGTGGATGTCGCCGCACTTAGCCGCGACCGTCTGCACAAAGATCGTATATTGCCGTGTCGATGCACCTCTTCGCCCGGAAGCATCGTATATTGCCGTAATACGATGAACTACAATTCCTGCCCTGACAAGAGTGATGTGGAGCATAGCATGAAGCATTCAAATGCATTGCATTGTGAAAAGATTTATTTGCATACATATGCACATATTGTGGTGATGTTATTTTGTGGAATATACAACTTTCTAGTTGTAGTGTGGAATTGGCTCATGTGAGCTACTTGTGGTATGAGGATTGTGGATATGGTCGTGGAATGGGATTCGTGCCTTGTGTATGGTAAGGGTTGAGGTTGTGGCATGAGATTCTTTTCTCTAGTGTTAATTGTTGATAGCAATTGTGGATGTGAGAATTAATAAAGTAGTGAGGTGATCATACATATGTCTTATTATCATTGATGGTAATTTGAGGTTGAGGATATAAACATTGTTATTATGGAAGAATAAATGTTGATGATTACTCTATTGTAGTTATGGTAAGGATATGAATGTTTCTCCTTATTAATGTTGAACTTGGAATTGTTCGTTAGGTTATTATTGTTAAGTTGATTGTGAATATTAAATTGTTCTCATTATTCTGTTATTTACTAGTAGATTATGCTTCCGCTTATATTATCCTGTTAATTAAATGTTGCCAGTTTAATTTATCTTATAAATTGGCTAGTTGTAGAGTAGTTTTAGTAGCATCCCAGGGTATTGTTGATCCTGGGGTGTTACATTGCCTATCCATTCGTTGCACAATTTGTGTATATCTTTGTATACGTGTTTGTATTTTACTCCTTCACTTTTATTTCTATTTATGTCATTATTCCCAGAATGAGATTTTATATTTTAAATCAGGTTCCTCTTTCCTTATACTGGATCATCTTTTCAGATTCGTATTTAAAATTCTAGTTTTCTATTATTTGCATTTGGGATTACTCTTTGATTATTAATTTGCATCCCACAACTCTCAAAAAGATTTCAAATAAATATTCAAAAGAAATTCAAGTGCCAACAAAATGCAGGAAATGATTTTAAAACTCCATATTTTTGAAATAACCAAATTTCAGGATGTTACAATACTGGAGGCGATCAGTTTGGCCACTTTCGCCTTGATATTCTCCTGCCTATCCGGTGACATGTTCTTCATTCGTTGCTTAACGGGCTTTGCATTGGGGATCATCGTCAACTTGTGTTCGATGGTGGAGCGCTCTACTCCTGTGATGTCAGCAGGTAGCCATGCAAAGAGTCTGCATTGTTGTGGAGGACTTCCAGTAGGCACAACTCAGCCTTTGGGGTAAGGCCTTTCCCAATCGATATTTGCTTCGATGGGTCTCCGCTGTTGAGTGGCACCCTTTTTACATCACCGTCTGGCCTCGACTTTGGCATCCATCCTGGCACAAAGGGAGGCGATGCTGCCAAGGTGGGTAGCGCCTTCACTTACTGCATGCACCTTATGAAGAGGACTATGCTGCCTACTTTGACTTGTCGAGCGAGGTCCTGCCTAAGATGGCGTTGTACGGATACGAGAGGCCCACCACATCAAAGTTGATAACCTTCCTTCTACTTTGATCTCTTTGGCCGAAGGCTACCTCAAGCACCACCTGCCCTAGTGCGCTGATTGGGCACCCTCCAAAGCCTTGCAGGGGTATCCCTAGCTGCTCTACCCTGCTTCAAGGGATGCCCATTGGTCGAAGGTGCTAATGAATAGTAGGTCTATAGAGCTACCTCCGTCCTCTAAGGCTCACCTCACATCACACCCCGTGATGCTGGTCTCGATGACCAATGGGTCTTGGTGAGAGAAGTCCACTCCCGATGTATCATCCCTTGTAAATGTGATATCTATTGGGCCCACGTGCGGGAGCACTTTGTGCTAGGTATGTGGTGGCATGGTGTATTTGGCGTGCATAGGCCCTCTATTGTCACTCAGAGGGGAATTCCAGGGATGACCTGCCTATGATGGCATTGATCACATAGCAAGAGCCAGTCTTGGGGGCTTCTATTCGTAACACGTTTGACGACGTTGGTCTAGCCGTACTTCCAGGGGCTATTGCAAGTGTGCCACCACTAGCACCCTCGCATCCAGGACACGCTCCCTAGCTACTCTTTGGTGGAGCACCGTGATGGTGGTGCAATTGGACATGAGGTGCTCTCCACGGGCGTGCACCTTGCACCATGGTCCATGCTATGCTTGTCTTCTTGACCATGCCCATTCTGCATCCGTGACCCCTTCGGCCGTGACCATGACCTCTAGGGGCAGCGTTTTCTTCAGTGCCCCCTTTGATGCTAAGGATGTACCTGACCCAAGGTCCCTTTCGCTGCTTACGGCTAGAGCCTTCCTTCGGAGCTACTGTGGTGGGCTTAGCTTTAGAGGCGGGCACTGCGGTGTTGGTGTCATGTGACATCACATCCTCCTCTGCCCTTGCATACTCCTCCATCGTATTGAAGAGCTTAGCCACCATTCTTATGGGCTTCCACATGTTGTATTCTGCGAGCGGCCCCTTCAAGAGGCCACAAATGGCAATGTTGATGATGATCGTCTCATTAACATCTTTTACCTAGCAGCGGACCTTCACGAAGCACCTGAAATACTCCCGCAACTTCTCCCCCGATGTTTGCCTTATTGCGAAGAGCTAATCGGCGTCGACCCGCTCCATATAGTTGCCTTCAAAGTTATTGTGCATGTGGTCTTAGAGCTGGGCGTGATGGTGAAGAACCAAAACAGTGTGACTCCTTAGAGGGCAAGCAGTAACCCTTTGCCTTTTTTGAGTCGTCTGCCCTTTTAATTTCGATGGCGATCTCGTAGACATACAAGAATTAATGAGGATCTGTGTCTACCATGGGTATTTTGAAGTCCTCTGGCCAAGCACTCCGCTACAAACCTATAGTAGGGGAACTGGAGTCCACTCATTGGGGGTGATATGGGCGCCTGTGTTGGCGACTCTCCATCCTTCCTGCGGCCACCTCTGTCACCACCATAGTGGGAGTCTATCAACTCTGGGTTTCTTGCATCTCAACATGGCCCTTTGTAGGTCTACCAGCTCCCACTATAATGTTCCACAAATCGTCTCCAAGTCGCCTCTGCTCATGCCCGATGTAGCGACCAGGATGCCCTCTGTTCTCTACGCTGTGATGGTGAGGGTGCCGTTGGCTTTGCCAAGGGGGCCATATTCGGGTCCTTTGTTCATGAGGCTTCTCGCTTCATTGTTTGCACAGCTACCGGAGAGCCGCCTTCGTTACCTGTCATGGCCCCAGACGCGGGTGCTCTGATGCATCACTGCCGCGGGGGTAGGGGAGCCTTCAACCACTAGCTCCCTTGCTCTCGTCATGGTGGTCTCGACCATAGTACTTCTCTTCCACTTGGAGGTCGACATCATTGCCTTCCTTGGTGCCATCATGTCCAAGCGCCCTTGCTTCGGCTTGTAGCTTCTACGCCGCTCCCTAGACAATGCCAATTATTATGG
Source organism: Bonia amplexicaulis (assembly GCA_036346245.1). Lineage (NCBI taxonomy): Eukaryota > Viridiplantae > Streptophyta > Magnoliopsida > Poales > Poaceae > Bonia > Bonia amplexicaulis. Next base: position 42,281 of record JAYGGG010000533.1, on the reverse strand, counting down.
TTATAGAGCAAGCAATAGATAATGGAGTGGATTGGTGTGGTTCCTCCGCGCCTAGGACACTAGAATATCAAACCATGAATGAGTAAAGGCATGAGAGACATATTGGCTAGTAATAATTAAGCCCCAATTCTTTATTGGAAGGGACACCAAAGGCCTCTTCCCTCCCTCTCTGTCTATCCAAGAGATGGAAGGGCGGGGCTTTTTTGGTTTTTTCATCTTTTCATCAAAGAGTTGAACAATCACGCTTTCTGAGACAGCCCTATCACAGACGGTTCGGAACCGTCATCACGACAGTTCTCGAACCGTCGGTGTTTAGGTGTCGATGATAGTTGGTGGTTATCACGAGCGGTTCTGAGCCGTGCGCGATAACATACATTACGACGGTCTTGACTACTAACCGTGCGTGATAGTGCGGTATCACGACGGTTTTTATAAACAACCGTCGTGATACCTCACTATCACGAGCGGTTAGTAGTCAAGACCGTCATGTCTGAGACTATCACGACGGTGTTTGTTTAAACAACCGCTCGTGATACTCGCTCATCACGACGGTTAATAATCAAGACCGTCGTGATATATACTAATATCACGCGGTTTGTGTTACTAACCGCTCGTGATATTAGTATATCCTGCACGATCGGTTGTAAAGGCCGCCTCGTGATATCATTCACGCACGACGACGGTTTGTAACAACGAACCGTCTCGTGATACCATATATCATCCATTTTATTTGTCGCTTTTGGCTAGCCTCGGGATATGCTAGCCATGCCCTCTCGAAAGCAAAGCGGTGCGATGAGATAAATGATGATATAAGTTAATTGCAACTCATAGTAAATTACAACAAAATTCGATACACGGATGAATGTAACAAGCGGCGCAGATCACATACATATATATATAGAATGAAAATCGTTACACAACATCCGACAAATGAATTCAATTGAAGGAGAATTGTTTGATTATGCAGTTGAATCAATGTTTCAACATCTAATTATCACCATTGCCGGCGTGGAACTCTCCATTCTTATTTATGACCTCTGCTAGCAAGAATTGGGAGATAGTTCCACGAATATCGACAGATTGTCAAGATCATATGCACTTTCGTCGAAGTTCACCACCGTCGCTAGGAGCAATGTTAAGTCATTAATTAGCATGTGTGTAACATAAATACATATATATAATCGAAAATAATAATTATTGGAAGGACGACAAACCTCGGATCATTGATCTTAGTACCCATGATTTCCTTCATATGGCGGCAAGCGTAGAATCCACATCGTTGCCACAGTAGCTCTTGGTGGCATCGCAAAAATAGAATTACATACATCGGTATTGTCAATTCTAGAGGCATTATAACAAAGTATGATATAGGATTGTTGTGTTGTGGCGGTACCGAAATCGCGTGTTGTGTCGTAGTGTGTCATTGGATTTTTGTCGTGTGTTCCTCCTTGGGCAACATAATCGGCAAACGCCCCACGTGATTCAAAAACTTAGCCTCGGCGTGGCAAACAAAAGAAATATTACAATAGAGTTATGTATGGAGGAAATGAGTTTACTGTTATACTTCTTGCACACGATCAAGTCGTGGTTGCTCTAAGGAGGAATCAAGGTATATTACCTTGCTCCACTTTGGTACAATCACAAGCAAAATCCAAGTGATGCCTAGTTATGTGTGTCGCCACGGTGATTAATCCTAAGTTCATCTTGCATGTAAAGTACAAATGAAACATATGTGTGGCAACTAGTGAAGCACTTACCCTTGGTTGAAGGGTACCATGATGTACTCCTTGTCGGTGTGAGCAATCAATCCCTCGTTATGTAACCTTGCACGAAGGATGCATCGTGTTGATAGATTGCTCGGAGACCAACTGAGGGTCGAGGAAACCCACCGGTCGTCGCGATTGCCGGACTTGTTGGATCATGTATCTATACATAAAGAAAGAGTAATGACATTTATCGTATAACGTGAATGTAGAACTTCATTGTACAAGACACTTACGGTGTCGACATCGTAGAAGTGAGGCGTCGAGTTCGTCGAGATTGAATAGTAAGAATAAATCTTGAATGTCACGACGATGTAGCCCGGTCGTGGAGGAAATGTGTCTCGTTATATTTGAGTGAATGCACTCTGCGGTTTGGCTTCATGTTGGACTTCTCCATGTATCGGGCATGCAATCTATTGCAAATCATACCAAGCTGGCGTAATTGTGAGTCGGGCACCAACGACACTCCTAGAGTAAACGTCCATGGCACGGGACGCGGCTTAATTTTCTTCGCATGAGCCTTGGAGGCCTTGGAGCCTCGCTTGTGATATGTTCTCGGTGGCGTCTCGGCGGGAGCCGATGCAATGACTTTCTTGGATTTGAGGTGGAGGTGGAGCCACCGGGCCGATGTGCCAGTCGAGCGGCGTCCTCTTGGGCCACCGGATGTGAAGATTGTGGCACGGACATGTCGAGGGCGATGTCCCTCTTGGGCCATTGAATGAATGTGGGACGGCATCCCCTAATGTCTTAATCTCTTCGTTTGGGGGCTTCTCAAGAGGGACGGAATTAAAATATCGTGTCGTGTCCACCTGGACCTTTATGAAACCGGTGTCTACTTGTACACCGTGCACCAGCGTCCCTGGCAGCAATGGATACACCATGCCTCTCCCAGCGTCAACGGGAATAGAGCCAACAAGCCTGACTTTGAGGCTGCAAGGCATGGGCTCCTACATAACGATACAAGAGATCAGTTAAGGCGTCTACTAGAGAGATCTATGTACCATTCTAAAGAGGTACATTACCTGAATGTCATCAATACGTAAGCGGTCGTCGCTATGTTCAGAATTGGTGTGGGCCAGCGCACTCTTTGCGACGTTGAGTGGGACCCGGTACCGCGATACTAGGAGTGGGTTGCGATTGGTTGCGGACTTGTCTCGATTCTTCCCGCAGCGAATCTATCTCTCCTCGAGTGAGGCCGCTCGCTCTTGAAGTGAGGCAGATAGTTGTTCCTCAAGTTGAGCATGAAGCTCCTGTTTTATTTGTTCGCTGCGGTACGCCTTGGATCTCTTCCTACTCCTATATGTCTCGGAGTAACTGAAATCCGTGCCTCAAGGTACATAAACCCCATGCCTCGTGTGCGACTGGTGCTCCTTGTTTCCCAAGGCACGTGATAGTAAATCTATCTCCTATATTCTTCAAAGGAGCCACAAGAAGATTCGGTAGTCAATGATTGCTGCAAGAGGCAATTAATCATGTTATTTTTCAACCCATGAAGTTCAAGAGGTGTTAACAACTATCTTTGTTGAACATATTTTACCAGCGTTGGGACACTTCCTCATCTGCGGGTTTTTGAAAGAGACACCGAAGATGTGGTTGATGACCGCTCTTAACCGATTCGGCGCTTCGTTTGCGATCCGGCAAATGGCGGAGAGGCCTCCGATCGGATTGCGACCTCATCCCGCATCCTCCATTGCGGATTTTACCCGCGTACCAGCAGATGCGAGTGCGTGAGGGTGCGTGTTTTTGATGAAGGTCCTTGCGCCGCACTTTGTTGTTCAAATTCGGTCGTCGTCTTCATCGCACAAAGGCCTCCCATGTTTCCGGCGACACGAAAGGATACCGTGAAGGGCGTGACATCCTCGACCACGTACTTTGTCACAAGAGTGCTCTTAAAATTCTTCCATGCTTTTCCCATCGCGAGGCGCTGCTGTTGCGAGTCCTCGTGCTTCTGCTTGGGAACTCGAGCAATTTGTAAGTTCCTCCCATAGCTGATTTTGTGATCATTTGTCAAATCTTTCCAGCTTGCTATGGTGATGGGGACCCGTTGCCTTCCAATTATACCGCAGTAGTCCGAAATGATGACGCTGCTTCGGCGGTTCGGAGGGACCCCATCCGGAGAGACCACCGTGATAGTCATTCGGCCTGTGGCCATTCGATACTCCTCGGCCACGTTTAGATTTGCGATCTTGGGGCGTGAGACCCGGATGACGACAGCGAAGACCGTGTGAACGCCATCTCTCTTCTAAGAAAAAACTAATTGCAGTGAGCTATGGGCCTTCCAAATAGACCTTGCAGCTAACAAGTGCAGCATATATTATATGCTACATAAAATACATGTGAAGCATATATCATAAAGCTAACATGTGAAGCATATAACATAAAATACATGTGTAACACCCCAGCCTAACATAGGCCTGAAATGCTACTAACTATCCACAATATATCAACAACTAATATAAATTACCTAAAATTTTCGGCATGACCTCCTTTGTTTATTAATCCGGATGGCGGTTTAATAAGCATGAATAGCACAAGTTCTAAATAATGAGCGGAAAGGTAATACCAAAAGGTACTAAGTCTTTATTACATTTAATCTGAGGAAATACAAACTGAACCAAATAAGCTATCAAGCCAACAAGTTTATCATAACTGTCTTTATTTCTTAATGAAGGAATTGTGCACGTGATTCTGAACTAGCCAATCATGTTCCCATGTATGCTGATCTCACATTGGTACCTAAAATAAACAAACAACAACAAGAGTGAGTCCAACGACTCAACAAGTATATGATATCAAATGCAAGCATGAACATTAACTCTCAAGTTAAACATACTACATATGAATTTCATGCTATGCATTATGATCAAAACTCCTCTTTCTCATCTCTTTCGCATTTTACCGGTAATGCGGAGTGTGCATCCGTCAATGCACACCATGCACTACCCTCGGTGCAGGGACCAATGCCCACACTCGCAAGTGTGGGGACCTCGATCTTGATCACCACATGACCAAGACTTCAACAATTCTCAATATGATGCATATATGTGAATGTATCAACAAGATAACATGCATTCACCATACTACGCATCAACAAATCTCATAAATGCCATAATGTAAACAGAACATAAATAGCATTCACAACTCAGAACATTACTCAAATTCATAAGTAAAGCATTCATAACTCAAACACCACTCATATCATCCAAATCACTCAATCACACAGATTAATCATAGCAATGTTATACTTGCCTCAACCGCGAGACAACGAAGAATGAGCAGAAGGCGAAACCCCCGGAATCCGCTCTCCTCCTGAATAATTAATTAATAATTACTAACATGACAGTAGCGGGTTTCTGGATATAAAATAACAGCAACCCCAATTAACCCAACAATTTATCTCAATTAAATCCCCAACTCTCCTCGGCCAAATCTGCCCCACCACAGACAGCCGACTTCCAAAAATCATAACTTTCAGTACGTAACTCCAAATTAAGAGTTCTTGGACTCTCTGTAAAGATAATTCAATTATCTACAAAAACTTAGTTGGGGAGACTCTCTGATTCGGCCATTTACTAACCGATCCAAACCCTTTTCTAAAGCATCAAAATTCACGTCGGACTCTCTGGACAGCGCACTAAAACAGGCATAACTTTCGGCCAGATCATCGGAATCCGGACTTCTTGACCTTTATTGAAAGCTAAGAAACTTATCTACAACTTTCTCAATTTGAAGGACTCCTGAATCGCAACTATTTCTGTCGCACAAACCAATCTACTAAACTCTGTCCAGAACTACCCCGATCTGCAGAACAGTAACACTAGAAAATTCATAACTTTCGCTACACAAATCCGAATCACGTGTTCTTGTACTCCTGGAAGATAATTAAACCTCTACAACTTTCTAGAAGGGTCCAGACCTGAATCCCGACGAAACTAGATCAAAACCGCCGAGAAACAACTACTGTCCCAGCAGCCCAGAAAACCGACGAATCTAAATCGATTAAAACTCATCTAGAGACTACCAGGATTACCCTTGGCGACACGACGGCGAACACGTCGGCGAACACGACGACGAGCGACGGCGAACACGACGACGAACGACGGCGAACACGCCCGCGATCTCCTCCTCTCCTTCCTCCGGATTCACGCGGTACAACGGCGAGCGTCGGCGGCGGCGCACCGGGAAGCGAGGCGACGGCGGGCAGCGGTGGCGCGGAACTCTGGCGGCGGCGTGGCGCAGCGAAGGGCGACGATGCGGCACCGGAGAGCAGCGGCACCACGGCGCGCAGGCAGCGGCGGCGGCGGCGGCGGCTGAGGCGGCGGCTGGCGGATGGGGCGCGAGGGTGGGCGCGGTGTGGGGGCTGCCGAGGTTTTAAATGGTGACCTCCCTCCCTCTTGGGCCTAGAAAATCCCACAGGCCAAGGCCTAGGCCCAGTTGTCTTAATTTTCGGAAAACCCCAAAACTCTTTTAATTTTAATCTTTTCACTTAAGTCCCTCTCTATTAATTAAACAATTAATAAAATATTTTCCGGGTATTACAACATGTGAAGCATATAACATAAAATACATGTGAAGCATATAACATAAAATACATGTGAAGCATATATCATAAAGCTAACATGTGAAGCATATAACATAAAATACATGTGAAGCATATAACATAAAATACATGTGAAGCATATAACATAAAATACATGTGAAGCATATATATATATCATAAAGCTAACATGTGAAGCACAGGGAGGGACCGGCGTCGGGAGGTAGCGGCGTCGGGAGGGACCGGCGGCGTCGGGAGGGACCGGCGTCGGGAGCGGCGGCGTCCGGAGGGAGGGACCGGCGTCGGGAGGGACCGGCGGCGTCGGGAGCAAAACCTAGCTAGCAGGGGCGCCGCTGCAGAGTGGAGACAAGAGGCTGCGGCGGATGGCGGACTCCGCGAGACCTGGTTGCGGTATTTATAGATGATCTATCACGAGCGGTTCTATCAATATAACCGTCAGGATATGATATCGCGAGCGGTTCTATATATAGAACCGTCAGGATGTTATCCTGAGCGGTTTCTTTTTATAAACCGCTTTGTGATAGTTCACTATAAATACCGCATGACTAGCTAGGTTCCTATGTCATTTCACAATTACAATATGGAACATAGATACATTTATGAAAAACATAAGCATAACCATAAATATAACAATATGGAACATACATACATTTATGAAAAACACAAGCATAACCTATATCATTTATTACACTTTGGCTACATCATTTTAAATAAAGCCCTTCACGATGATCGATACGCATATAGCTTGCTTCATCGCCTTGTTCTTCATCGAGCGATCTTGGTCTCGAATGGAGCAAATCATCAAATTGATTGTACTCTTCCTCATCCACAACATTCTCAACCCGACAATCCTTCTTTTCCTGAAGAACTACATGGCGCTTCTTATTTGCGGGTCGGTTACATAAAATACTTGAACAACTTGCCTCATGATACGAATGGTTCGTCTTTGTATCCTACACATTTGAGGTCCACGGTAGTGTCGCCGTACTTGTCAACCTTACACCCGTGGGAGTTGGACCCAACGACACGAAATAGAGGAATTTTGAAAATTACGTAGTCAAGCTCCCAAATCTCCTCTACAAGCCCGTAGTACGAGCTTGGGCGGTGATCTTGCCGTGCGAATCATAGGCATCTATCACGGACACACGAGTTTTGCTTGTTGTGCTCTTTCTATCTTGATCTGTTGTATAAAATGTGTAGCCATTAATGTTGTATCCTTGCCATGTCACAATTGTAAATTTTGGCCATTTGCCAACCATTGTATTGTTTCATTTGACGACCTCCTAGTCAATTGCGCCTTCAACCATTCGTTGAGCGAGGTTGTGTTGTCTCGTGATCCAAACTTCGGCGCTGCATTCTCTGACGTAGCATGTCCTTGTGCTCTTCAATATATGGGGTCACTTGGTCATGTGTTGTAAAACCATGAAATGGGCTTGAGCATACGTATTTTGATCCGGAGTTATTGCTTTCCTCCCGATAGTCCCTATACCCTCTAACCTCCCCTCGTGACGAGATAGAGGTACACCTATCGGCTCTACCTGAGCCATGTAGCCGATCACGAAATTCAATGACCTCTTACGTTGTATAACCTTCCATGATGCTACCCTCCGGTCGAGATCGATTGCGTACATAGGACTTGAAATTCCCATGTACCTCTCGAAGGGTACATATGGCGTGAAATACGGGGCCACATATTTTATCTCTTTCACAAGGTGGACAATGAGATGGACCATGATATCAAAAATGATGGAGGAAATACATCTCTAGATGACATAGAGTTGTCACCACCTCGGTTTGCAGAGCATCTAGTCCATCCGGATCAATGACCTTCTGAGCAATTGCGTTGAAGAAATAACATAGCCTTATGATTGTCACTCGAACCTTGTTCGGCAAAATACTTCTAATTGCAACAGGTAGCATTTGAGTCATTAGCACATGACAGTCGTGAGACTTTATGCCAATTAATTTCAAATGTTCCATGAAACAAGTTTCTTCATGCTTGTGGAGTGGCGGATGGAACTTTCACACCATTTAAGGTGGCACAATTCAGTTCTCTCGGACTTAGGCAGTGTAACATGTTGGGGAAGGTGCGTCCGGCCTTTATCGGTCTCTATCGGTGCTAACTCGGTCACGATGTTCATAGCGACCAAGTCACGCCTTGCGTTAACACCATCCTTTGTTTTATCGGGAATGTTCGATGAGAGACCAATCAAACTGTCACATACATTCTTCTCTACGTGCATGACATCGATGCAATTGCGAACTTCTAAGTGCTCCCAATAAGGCAAGTCCTAAAATATTGACCTCTTTTCCACATGTTCTTCCTCAATTTCGTCCCTTGCCAAACACAACATTTATATCCTTGACCATATCAAACACCTCTTTCCGCTAAAAGGTCTTGGTCTTGAGTCATCCTCTTTTTCCGTCAAATTGTTTCTTCCTCTTGCGGTATGGGTGATACTTTGGAAGGAACCTACGGTGGCGCATGTACCACGTTTTCGCGAGTTGTTCAACCACACACTCTCGGTATAATCTAAGCGGTGCGGACACGCTTTGGCTCCTTTATACTCAACCTGACGGGTTACCAAGGGCGGAAAATCATTAATGGTGCGAGAACAACATGGCGTGTAGAGTGAAGTTCTCTCGTTTGTCGCATCCCATACATGTACCCCTTCATTCCACAGTGTTGCAAGATCTTCCACCAATGGGGCTAGGAACACATCAATATCGTTGCCGGTTGCTTGACCCTTGGATAAGTAGTGACATCAAAATATATTTCCGCTTCATACACGACCAAGGAGGAAGGTTGTACATGCACGCGAGTCACGGGCGGTGCTATGTCGGTGCTCATGTTACCAAAAGGATTCATTCCATCATACTCAACCCAAACCTTATATTTCTCGGTTCCACACGAAATCTACAAACATCCTATCGATGTTCCTCCATTGGCGAATCAGCAACATGTCTTATCATTCCGTCTTTCTTCTGCGCTCGCGGTGCCAGCGCATCAATCTTGCATCCTTGCGGTTTGCAAATAAGCGCTTCAAGCGGGGATTACGGAAGATACCACATGACCTTAGCGGAGGTCCTTGCTTCACCTCGATGCCCTTCCCATCATCGAGTCATTTTACGCTTGTATCGGGATGCTTTGCACCGGACAAACATGTAAGCTACCATACTCTTTACGATGCAGGATACAATCATTCCGACATGCATGTATTCTTTCTACTTCCATTCCTAATGGACAAAGAATCTTCTTGGCTTGGTAGGTGGTTCTCGGCAACACATTTCCCATTGGAAGCATGTCCACTAGGAGACCTAATAATGCCGTGAAACTCTTGTCGGACCAACCATTGCTTGCCTTCAATTTTAGCGATTCTAGAACGATGACAACCTCGTGTATTGCGGCTTGCGGCCGGGAACAAAGGTTTCTCAGAGTCCTCCATCAAGCCCTCGAATTTACAAACTCTCTCTCACTATAGTTCCCTTCGCATCACGTAACATCGATCCAGTTGTCATCCTGCGACCTATCCTCATGATCCAGTTGTCATCCTGCGACCTATCCTCATGATCCAGTTGTCATCCTGCGACCTTTCCTCATGATCGAAAGAACAGTCCACAACTGGCATATCGTTGTCTCCCTCGACTATGTCATAAGAGCCGTCTTGTGTACTACTCTTCTCTTCACCGTGGTGGTCCAACATTTGTACCCTTTTACGAAACCCTTGAATCAAGTGAGCTTCAATCTGCTGAGTTGCTAAACATCTTGAGATTATCACAATCAATACATGGGCAATACATATATTTCATCCCTTCTTCAACATATCCATTTCGTAGCCTTCTAAGCGAACACGCCCGATAATGTACTCTTCACTCACACGGTTCTCAACATACATCCGGCTTGGTCCATCTCGCTACACAAGTGACAAATGGGTGTCAAAATGATTATTACCCTACTACTAACCTCGATCGATCACTAAGAATGTTAAGCAATTGAGTACTAATCTACGATCGGATCACTAAGAATGTTAAGTAATTAAGTATACTAACCTCGATCGGATCACTAAGAAGGCGGTGATATTTTTACTTCAACTCCTAAAGCCGGCCGCCTTGCTCCACCGATGCAGCGCAATGAAGACAGATCGGTGTCGACATCCTTCAAGCAAATCGCCAAGCAATTAATACTATGCGAAATATCACGAGCGGTTCCAACCACAAGCAGTGCGTGAAAATGACATATCACAGACGGTTCGTATTAATAACCGTGCATGGCGGTTAATAATATGAACCGTTTGTGATACAAGCAATATCACGAGCGGTTCAACTTAATAACCGTCGGTGATGTTACCTATCATAGGCGGTTCACATAAATAACCGTGCGCGATAGTCTACATTATCACGAGCGGTTCTTAACACGAGCCGTGCGTGATGCATACTATCACGAGCGGTTCATGTTAAGAACCGTGCGCGATTGTTTATCACGAGCGATGCGTTAATACAACCGTCGTGATGCTCGATTCTTCGGCGGTAGACATTGCCGACTTATTCGATGGCGACTAAGTATCACATACGGTTCATAAGTAACAACCGTGCGTGATAGTTCAACACCGCCTTGAGATATCTCAAAGGGATTATTACCCTTATAGAGTAAACAACACCGGTGAACCACACGGCTATCGGTGCGATCTTTGTCTCCCCGCTCCCTCGGCGCGTTCGAGCCCCCGCTAGCACCTCCATCGCGGCACGTCCGGTTCATACTAAAGAACACACTCTTGCCGTAAGTGTCGTAAGTGTGTCTTGTTTAGTGTGGACCGTCGTGCCACGAAGGGTTTGTTAGCTTGTCATCTGTAATAGATCGATCGATCAATGTGTTGTTGTGTTTTGTGCTTGCCTCTGTATTTGCATGTTCCTCGGCGATGCCGACTCATCGAGATGTGATGTCGGAGTGGATGAACTCACGCGTGACTAGTACCGGTGGAAAGGTTGATGGAGAGTTATTAATAAGGGCTGGCCGTGGGAGGAAGCTGGTGCCGACCATTCGATGTGGAAGAATAGCGGGTGAGATCGAAATCTCGTATCGCCAATTATTGGTGACATGTGACTATTACACACCAATTATAAGTGACATGGGATTATCACAGACGGTTCTTAACAGGAACCGTCTGTGTTATCAACTTTCACAGGCGGTTCGTGTTAATAACCGTCGTGAACTTTCCTGACGGTTCTTAACGGGGACCCGTCGTGTTATCTCGATGGTATAGGCGGTTCGTATTAAGAACCGTGCAGCGAAAGTTCCTGACGGTTATTAATAAAAACCGTCTGTGATGTCTCAATTATCACAGACGGTTCATGTTAATAACCGTCTATGAAAATATCACAGACGGTTGCCAGTAAAACCGTCTGTGATGTACCCGTCCAGTATAGCCTCTTCTGTAGCAGTGAATGAAGATAGATGGCAAGTGCCTGATCAATTTGATCAGGTCATATAGGAACAAGGTTCAAATCATTTGTTTGTTAAGATGCCTTAGCTGCATACATCACTGCACTTCCACTTGACACCTATTTAAACAGCTCGTCTCACAGCTAACTTATCCTATTTCCATACTTCTGTCACTCCATCCCCATATGGGTGGAGAACCCGTCACCGTCTTGGCTATGCTACCGGAGGCTCTAGGGAAGTCAGAAAAGAGAGCACTCATCTTGGGGTGGGCTTACTATTTATATGCTTTCAGCAGTTATCCTCTCCACACTTGGCTACCCATCGTTTACCGTAGGCATGATAACTGGTACACCAGATGTGCGTCCTTCCACGACTCTCGTAATAGGGAAAGGTCGTCTCAATGCTCTAACGCCCACACTGGATATGTCTCACAATGTTCTAAACCTAGCTCACGTACCGCATTACTGGGTGAATAGCCTAACCCTTAGAACCACCTATAGCTCCAAGTGGCAAAGATCCGACATCGAGGTGCCAAACCTTCCTGTCGATGTGGACTTTTGGGGAAGATAATCCTGTTATCCCTGGAGTAACTTATATCCATTGAGCGACGACCCATCCACTCAACACCATCGGATCACTAAGGCTGACTTTCATCTCTACTCGACGGGTGAGTCTTGTAGTCAAGCTCCCTTCTGCCTTTGCACTCGAGGACTAATGCTCGTCTTGCCCGAGGAAACCTTTGTAAGCCTTTATTACCTTTTGGGAGGCTTACACCCCATAGAAACTGTCTACTTGAGACTATCCCTTGGCCCGTGGGTCTGACACAAGGTAATAATCTGAGCTCTTCCAGAGTGGTATCTCATTGATGGCTCGGGCCCCATGAAGGGGCCTTCTTCGCCTTCCACCTAAGCTGCGCAAGAAAGGCCCAAAGCCAATCCCAGGGAATAGTAAAGCTTCATATGCTCTTTTTGTCGAGGTACAGGTAGTCTGCATCTTCACAGATAGGTCTATTTCTCTCAGCTTCTCTTCGAGACAGTGCTCAGGTCATTACACCTTTCTTGCAGGTTGGAACTTACCCGGTAAGGAATTTCGCTACCTTAGGGCCATTATAGTTACATACACTTTCACCAAGGCTTCGGTCACTAGCTTTCGTGTCATCAGTTCACCAACTTTCTTGACCTTCCGGCACTGGGCAGGCATCAGCCCCCATACATGATCTTATGACTTTGCGGAGACCTATGTTTTTAGTAAATAGTCACCCAAGCCTGGTCACTATGATCCCCTTTTGCAAGAGGGCACCCTTTCTCCTGAAGTTATGAGGCTATTTTGTCGAGTTCCTTAGAGAGAGTTGTCTTGTACCCCTAGGTATTCTCTACCTACCCACCTATGTTAGTTTCGGGTGCAAGTACCCTTTTGTTGAAGGTCATTCGAGCTTTTCCTAGGAGTATGACATGGTTTACATACTTCAGCACCTAGTATTAGCCTCGTGGAGAAGCAACAGCTAGTCCACGGGGCTCATACTTCAATGCTATAACGCTTGGTACTCAGACCTCGACTCGAGGCATTTTCTCTACCCCCTTCTTACCCTGAAAAAGCAGGGTCTCCTTGTGCCCTTAAACCTATAACCATCTTTCGGCTAATCTAGCCTCCTCCGTCCCACCGTACCAACAAGGGGTAGTATAGGAATATTGACCTATTGTCCATCGACTACGTCTTTTGGCCCGATCCTGAGCCTAACTCACCATCTATGGACGAACCTTGCGGAGGAAACCTTGTATTTTGGGGCATTGGATTCTCACCAATATTTTTGTTACTTAAGTCAACATTCTCTCTTTCGCTTTGTCAACCCCGCTTTCATGTTTGCTTCCTCTAAGGTGAACGCACCCTACCAATGCATTTTGACATCCCACACAAATCGCTTAGCCCCATTCATCTTGAAGAAGAGCTCTCGGTCAATTAGCTATCATGCACTCCTTAAAGGGTGGCTGCTTCTAGGCAAACCTCCTAGCTGTCTTTGCATCTCCAACTCCTTTTATTTCCCTCTCAACGATGAAGCCTATCCCCCCATCGTGTCACTGGTCGACATTGACCCCTTTTATTTTTGGGTCATATTTAGTATTCAGAGTTTGCCTCGATTTAGCCACTCATGCAAACCACATCGAAACAGTGCTTCACCCCTAGATGTCCAGTCAACCGCTGCACCTCAACGCATTTTGGGGAGGACCAGCTAGCTCTGGGTTTGAGTGGCATTTCACCCCCTAACCACAACTCAACGTTCAACATGCACGCGGTCAAAAATCACTTTCCCCTCCCACTGCTTGGGAGCTTAGCACGGTTTCACATTCTATTTCACTACTCGCTAGGGATTCTTTTCATCTTTCCTCATGACAATACTTTGCTATCGATCACCTAGGAGTATTTAGCCATGCAAGATGGTCCTTGCTAATTCACACGGGATTCCACGTGCCCCATGCTACTCTAGCCAGAGCATAAGCTAGTGATGCTTTCGGCTATTAGACTTTAGCCATCTAGGGTGTGGCACTCAACCACTTCGTCTAGCACAACGTTTGTATTGCTCTCCCACATCCTCGATTTTACGGTTTAGGCTGCTCCTATTTTACTCATCGCTGTTACGGGAATCGCTTTTGCTTTCTTTTTCTCTAGCTACTAGGATTTTTCAGTTAGCCGGGTTATGTCTTGCCTGCTCATGGATTCAGCACAGCAGGCAGTAGACGTCCTTACCTTGCATTGCATGCAGCTAAGCCGAAAGTAAACTAAAGCTGAGAGAGTTATATTTTCTTGGAAAAAAAATCAGAAGATATACACGTCTCATTGATAATCCAAAGCTAGAAAAATCAACTTAGAGTTGATAAAAAAATTAGGAAAATTTTAGAAATAACAAAACGGAATATAATACTCAACGAAAAGCACTTATTAGCACGGCCTTTTTATTACCCGTCAACTTCAATTTTACAACACGCTTATCTCCTCTCAACACTTAAATTAAACCTCACTAAGCTCCTCCCCCTTAAACTCGTACCCCTCGCTCTTCCTGACGGCGACGAAGAGCGGCTCCTTCTTCCTGGTGGCGAGCCCGAAGCTCTCGTCGAGGTTGACGTCCTCGGCGCGCACGCCGGCCGGCAGCGCCCACTCGAAGTGGTACAGCAGGCTGGCCAGCGACACCTGCACGGTGGCCAGCGCGAACGTGTAGCCCGGCAACCTCCGGCCGCCGCCGAAGGCAGCAGCTTGTAGTCGGGGTCCTTGAGGTCGATCTCGCCGCCGCCATTCTCGAACCGCTCCGGCGAGTCTCTAGCGGGTTCTCCCAGATCTCCGGGTCCCGGCCCATGGCGAAGGTGTTGATGAAGACGCGGGTCTTGGCCGGGATGTCGTAGCCGCCGAGCGTGCACGGCGCGACGGACTCCCGAGGCACGAGCAGCGGCACCGCCGGGTGGAGGCGGAAGGTCTCCTTGATGATGGCGCGCATGTAGTGGAGCTCGCCGAGGTCCAACTCCTCCACGCGGCCCTTGGCGCCAACGACGCGCCGGACCTCGTCCTGCGCCTTCTTGAGGATGCGAGGGTGACGGACCAGCTCCGTCATCACCCACTCCAGCGTCGCGAACGTCGTGTCCGTGCCGGCGACGAACATGTCCTGTAAACCACAACATGGTGATTGGTACGTACTATAAAATTTGTGCAACACCAATATTCATACTAATCCAGTCGTCACAACAATGGCAATTTACGAATTGCAAAATCGTATAATTTTAATTAAGAGGTGACGTACCAGAACGAGGGCCTTGAGGTTGTCGTCGGTGAGGGGACCTCGAGGTCGGGGACTTCTGGACGCGGAGGAGGACGTTGACGAAGTCCTCTTCGCGGTCGCCGGGGATGTGCTGGTGCTTGCCGCTGATGTGCTCGTCGACGATCTCGTCGCAGACCTCGCGGAGGTCGGCGAGGCAGCTCTTGAGCCGGCGGCGGAGTCCCGTGACGGTGCTGGCGACGGGCTCGAGCTCTGGGAAGAAGTCGCCGATGGTGAACCCGGCGAAGAGGTCCTGGGCCTCGGCGAGCACCGCGCCGAGCTTGTCGCCTTTGCCGTGAGGGAACCGGCGGCCGAAGGCGACGCGGCAGAGCACGTCGTTGGCCAGGTTAAGGAAGCACTCGCTGAGGTCGACGGGGGTCCCAGGCGAGGTGTTCTTGGTGAGGTGCGCCAGGAGGCGGCGGAGCTCCTTGACCCGGACGCTGCCGTAGGTGGCGACGCGGCGCGCCGAGAGGAGCTCGGAGACGACCACCCTCCGCGCCATGCGGTGGTATGGCCCCGCCGGCGCGAACGTCACGTCGGAGCACCCGAACGACAGGAACTGCCCAGACAGGAGGTGCGGCCTCGACGCCAGGGCTGCGTCGTTGCTGGTGAGCGCGGCGCGGGCCAGGTCCGGCAGAGATCACCACGGCCGGGATGCTCCCGAGCCGGAGCCCGAGCAGCGGCGCGCATGCTCCTCGCCAGCTCGGTGAGCGCGTGGTGGGGCATGTCCGACAGAAGGTGAAGGTGGCCGATCACCGGCCACCCCGCGGCGACGGTGGCAGCCGCCGCGGCGACCTGCTCCGCGTCGTGCAGTAGAAATACACGGAGGAGAGGACGAAGAGGACGAGGACACCGACGAGACAAGGCTCAGCTCCATGACGTGATTGCCTTCCACCACCTTTGCTGTGTTGTGTAGTTTGGCTAGCTTCTGTGCGAGTCCAAGAAGCAATGGATGGAGTTAACCATGGTTAAGTGCGTGGTGCTTAACTGCTTATATAGTGCGATCTAACCGTGTAACCAGGAGGGGTGGTTGGTGAGAAGGTGAGACCATGCTGAGATCATGTTGGAGACTTGTGTAATTGTGTTTCGTGTGAACAATTCTTTACTTTGTCTAATAAATGTCTGATTCCATTGGATCTTTTATCTGTTGAAGAGATCAAGTTGGAAGACGATAAGTAGTTGGAGCGTGTAACTATCATGGAAGTTGCTCGCTTCAGAATAATGATCAATGGTATGAGAGTTTAGTCGTAAATAATTTTATGTTTGGAGAGGTAGATCATGGAAGATATATAGTCTCCTATAAAAAAATCATAAGACATCGTATTTCAAAGAAACTAGGCGTGTCTTTCAAATTTAACCACAAACAGTAGGAGCTGAGCTATTGGAGCTCCTAACATCTCGCCTGTTTTTTTCTTCTGCGGCTTATCAGCCGATGGACTTTGATACATGTCTTCGAATCAATATGTGTCAAATCTGTATGATTACTTCATAATCAAATGTGTCGCATGTAATCAAACGGAACGATTTTAATAAGAAATGATATTGTGCGATGGTTGCTTGACTTTAGGAATTAGAATCATACGTTTAAATTCCCTCTCCCTCCCTTGAAAATATAACCGAGATTGTGCGTGTATAAAATATTACCCGCCGTATTTGTTAAATGCTAATTAAGTTATTAGTAGTATTAATGGCCTAATTCCCCAGCTAAGTGATTAACGTTGTATGGTTGCTTGAGGAGAGCAAGAGATGGCCACGTGGTATTGAATGACATGCGAACAGAAACGTTGGATATGGCATTTGTGCTTAAAGTTGCACGCATCAGCAGCTTTCACTTGAGCATGGTCAGTTTTCAGCCATCAAGTGTGAACATGCATGCAAATTAAATTAAAGGTTAGCTTGCAGCTCTCTCATATTGTGTTCTCCTCGTGGGTTCTTTTTACACTTATATTTTGCCTTTAATTTTCGTTATTGCTGTAACTAGTTTTTAAATAATGTATTTTAAAGTGGGATATATAAGTAAATTAAAGTAGATACTATACTGAATTTAGTTATACCGATCAAAAGCGTATGTGGCTATTTTTCTGATTGTATTGTTTCGAACGAACAGACAGAATTCAAAATTTATAAATTAAAATTTATAAGTCACAGTCGAAAACAACCCATCCGCACGGATTCTATGAGAGAAATGTGATCAGAGAAATGACAAGCATTACTGAGGAAGTGCATATATAAAGCTAGTAAGGATTCTACACATGAAAGATTGTCGTTCTGTGATCGTCGAGGGAACACTTCAGGAGAAGGAAGAGAGCAGAGAAAATGTCGGGAACACTTTCGGAAGAACAAAGGAGAGAGCGCCTCATAGAATGTGGTCTACATGTGACAAGTGGATGGATCGAGCGTTGTCGAGGAGATACGCAAATTATTGGTTGAATCAAATTGTGCTAGAAGATTCTGGGACATGATGGTCTCCGCTTACAAAATCATTCCAGAGTTCTTCAATCAAAAAATTTCTCCAAGCTTAAGCTTAGATCCTGGATGTCAAACACCGAAATACTGGCTATATGAGTCGAAATATACTGAGTGGACATAGAGAAATTTGAAGGATCCTGACCAGAAAAAATGAAACAACCTCAAAATTTCAAAATTTTGAATTCTTTTGGATTTTACTTGAATTCTCAATCCTTACCCAGTTTGACAATTACCCTTGGAAACTGCCTTCTCCTTTTGGTCATCCGCCTTCTCGCCTTGTTGGCGCCTTCGGTGAAGCCGCCTCCCCATTGCCTCACTGTGCCGCCGCTCCACGTGCCCTCAGGTCGCCGCCTCCGATTGCAGCCATGCCGCTTCCTCCTGTTCATAACCCCCCTGCCAACTCCTAGTGTCGCGGTCCCACCAGCCAGCCGCCCACCCTCTGCTCCCTCTCCTCGCTTGGCGTGCCCAGTTAACTGGCGCCCTCTTCCGCCGCAACTCGCTACCGCCTATCGGCCGACGCGCGCGCTCGAGCCGTACCAGCTGTGTCATGCTTGCCAACTATTACAGACGCCGTACGCCTCATCGCTTGCACCTTCACTCCCTCGGCAGAGCTCCGCTCTCCCTCCCCTTTACACGCGCTAGAGCCGCCCGAGCCCTACGAATGCTCCCACCACCTCACATTGTCTTTAAAGCTCAACCGCCTTTGCACAAAGCTTCACACCACTCCCAGACACCCACCAGAACCACTCAATTGAGCTCTTACTCACCGCAGCACCACCGGCAACCTCGGCTCAGGTAAGCCCAACACCCAATCTTTTTTGTCTCTCGATTAAAATTCAATAGCATTCGCTAACAGGTTCTTTGCCTCCTGAACACGCTGGTGTACACACTTGGACGTGAGCATTTCCTGAGAACTTTGGTGGCAGAAGCTACCGCCAACCGAAAAGCCTCTCCCGTGGACAGCTCAAATGAGCAATCACCTACCCAAATCAGTACCACTACCAAGAAGCCTATGCCCCACACATGGGTAAACCACCCTCAATCTCGTCGGAGAATCACCGAAAAACCCTAATGCAACCGTAGAGCTCCAGACCTTTCCTCCTGCCACCTTCCACCACCCCTTATGCTACCGCCTCCCAAAGACCCAAAATGAACTCCTTGAGCTCCAAGGAACCCAACCGTGCCGCTCGCCTTTGTCGGAGAGCATTGCGGTCTTTGCTCACTTTGTTGTCGCTCCTCTGTTTTCCGCTGCTGAGAGGAGGACAGAGGTTGAAGACGACCTCAGGCGTGACGTGGTTGCATCGTGGTCATTCGTGCATCGTGGCCGTCTAGATTAAGGTCGTTCGCGTGTTGCCCATCGGCGCCTGGCCTTGTGCTGGGCCGTTCATTGCTGGCAGCTTGGGTTGAATCGGCCGGCCCATCTGCCCGGGCCAGTTTGCTTTCTTGAGGGTCATGCACTGTTCATCTTGGGCCGGTCCGACACAGTTCATTACTGTTCACCCAAAAACTCAAAAAATCACAAAATACCCCATTTCGATCATTTCGACACCGCAAGTCCATTTGTGATTTCCATTCCTCCAAATTGAGCTCCAAATAAACCCAAACCCTCCCTTAGGATGACGAGCTCTAACCATACAAGACACACACAAGACTCTAATGAAGGAAACCACGACCCTATACTTGATTCCTCTAAATCTGTCTCAACATAAGGACTTATATATTGAACACTCCTCACCTCTCACTTAACTTTAACAACCAACAACACTTAGTGGAAACAACCATTTACAATTGGAGAAACACGATACCCTATACAAAACAGGTTTTACATTTGCACGCTTTTCAAAGTGTGACTTCCACAAGGCTCCAATAGCACGATAAGTCCTTTCATCCTCAAAGGTGTAATCTAAACCACTTAGACCAACGCCATTTTGCAAACCATTATTTCACTTAGTATTGGATAATTCTCATAATTTCCACCCACCGCCTTTATGAAAATTCTATGCCCAACATCTTGTCATCAAGATCCTACACCGCTCGAGGCCATCACTATGTGAGATGTTCGAGTCTGTGGTACACCACATGACACTATCATCCATGATGCACAATTACTTGCCACCAAGATAGCATGTGTGCTCAGAGAACCGTCGACACTTGAAACACACAAGTCCAATTAGTATACCACATGCATACACTCGTCCCTCACGATTCTTGTCCTTCTTTCGTGCTTCTCTGCTTGAGATGATGTTTCGCCTGGATTTACACGACATACCATGGTCACTAAGTTTCGGTCTTGTCGCTGACTGCAACAATCATCAAGCACTTGCCTATCAAAAAATAAGTAATCGATCCGAGTACAAATGACATGCACTTGACTCTCAATTAGCAAAACACATGCATGGACCTACACCATGACTCACACTTATACGGACTCCGCCATGACCAACACTAAAAACAAACTCAACACAACTCAATATGGCATAGGGCTGGTCGACCACGACACTTATGTCGTTCAAACCGCCTAAACACTCACCGGTCAAACCGCCATGCCTTTGGTTAGTCGACCGGTCGGTTGCCGATCAAAAGCGATCGACCGCAAGCCAGTTACATCGGCGGTCGGTCAGACCACTAGCCAAAGATCGGTCAGACCGCTGCCACTTTAACAACAAAAACCAGATAATCAAAGGCACAAAATTAAATTCAACCAATGAGAACACGTAAGAGCAAGATCAAATACTCATCACTAATATAGAACTGCCACCACATAGCCTTACACCATTTTATATCAATTAAAATCTACTGGCTAGGACATGGGGAGTTCTCGAGGATCCTGGCCCTAAAAATCTCCTTTGTAGTGGAAGCGGCCACCTTATTTCCACGAGCTTATCGAAGCACCCGTTCTTTCCTCCCCCCATGTACCTGCCATCTCAAGCTTCGCTGGTAGTAACCGACCTATCGAAAACAACTCGTTTTCTTCTATCTGAATAATGTAATCTCTAATTACAGATCTCACGTGCAGTGAAAAAATGTACGCATTATCATTTGAGCGGAAGGTAGAGGATCGGGCTCAGTGTGTAAAAGTCAATAATGTGATCCTAAACAAGGCCACGGGTTGGTAGGGTACAACATGTTCATTTACCGGAGAAAAAAAATAATTAGGCGTCAAAATTCACAGAAGGTTTGCGTTTCAAACTATTGAAGTTCCAAAAGTCTACTTGGTGGATTTTGGCACATGTCAATTTCGAATCAATCTATGAAAACCATCCGAGCGTCCTCAACAAAAGGAATTTCTCAAGCGTAAGCACAGACCTTGAATGTCAAACATTGAGAAACAATTTAGGTTCGTTGAAATATATAAGTTGGACTTTGGAGAAATTAGAAGGGTCCTTACCCAAAAAAAAAGAAGCTTTTTTCACATGGGAACGACCTGACCTCTGTATCACGGACACGTGTCTAAACCGTTGTATCCGTGTCCGACACGGTGTTGAACACGGATACGAGATGGACACGCCTCGGACACGTGTCGGCGACGTATTGGCCGATTTAGGAATTAATTTTAATTACTAAAATTCTCAACATGTGTCGGACACGATAATTATACGAGTCAGACAAGGCCTATAATAAAGGTGGCCCAGGAACAGCCCAGGGCACGGCCAGCCTAGAATCTTGCGTTGCCCTAACCCTACAGCCACTGCCGATTCCTCTCGAGCCCCCCATTCCCCACCCGGCCAACGCCACCACTCGCGCTTCTGAGCTTCTCCCCATCGCCCGCTCGCACCGCCGACCGCCGGCTCCCGCATCTCGCCGCCGCCAACATCTCCTCACTCACTTCTCGTTTGCTCGCTGGCTCCCGCATCTCACCACCGCCCGCTGGCTCCCGCATCTCACTGCTACCTACATCTCCTCACTCGCATCTCCTCCTGTGCGCCGCCAACTCCCGCATCGCCTCCCGTGTGCCGCCGATTCCCTCAGGTGGAGGTTGAGGTGGAGACGGAGTACGTACCGGAGCAGGCCGACTTGGACGACACCCATCTCGCCGACTTGAAAATCTTCCACGTGCACCGCTGGCTTCCTCCCTAACGCCGTCGACTTTCTCCTGTGACTCCCCGGCGTCCCCACTGCTGCCTCCCCGGCGTCCCCGAGGTATCTGCCGGGTGCTACTCTGTTTTAGGCTTTTAGCCTTTAGGGTTTAGATACAGATGCAGGATGTTGATTAATATATATATTTAGGCATTTAGTAAACTTGTGTTTGATTGCTTGTTTCAAGTGTGTCGTCTCTGTATTATACATTTATACTGTTATTCGCATGCATGTCATTGTAATTGTAATTTGTGCTTGATTGCTTGTTTCATC
The DNA here is from genome assembly GCA_036346245.1 of Bonia amplexicaulis. NCBI lineage: Eukaryota > Viridiplantae > Streptophyta > Magnoliopsida > Poales > Poaceae > Bonia > Bonia amplexicaulis. Next base: position 19,902 of record JAYGGG010000533.1, on the reverse strand, counting down.
ATTCTAGAAAAATGGAAGCTACTAATTCTAGTGCTAGAGGAGGAAAACACAAGTAACAATAGGTCAAAACTTCCATTGCTGAAATAAGGTTTGCCTCAGTTGTAGTTATGTTGAAGTGGTTTTGCATGATCAAGAGGGCACTCCAAAACATAGTCATTAGTGATAAATAGGAGAGATATAGAGATGACAATAGAGGAATGGCACAAACTATTAGAGACCTAGTACTCAATGAAGTGTGGTGGGACAAGGTGAACTAGATTGTTGAATTCACTAAGCCAATCTATGAAATGATACGTGTGGCGGACACTAACACACCATGCCTTCATCTAATTCATGAGATGTGGGATATAATGATTGAGATTGTGAAGAAAGTGATATCTAGGCATGAAGGTAAGGAAGAAAATGAGGAGTCCACCTTTTACTCGGATGTTCAAAGTATATTGGTTGATCGTTGGGAAAAAGGCAACACTCCACTCCATTGTTTGGGACATTCACTTAATCCAAGGTAAATTGTAAATCTTTGGTCTTTCTTTGCTTTTGCTTGTAGATATTATAATACATTTTTTGTTTGTAGATATTATAGTGACAAGTGGATCAACCAAGAAGGTGTTGTTGGCCTTGTACCCCCCACAAGGATCTTGAGATTTCACAAATGTGAATGAAGTGCTTCAAAAAGTTCTTCACTTTCCTTGAAGATCTCAAGAAAGTGAAAGAAGAATATGCAAGATTTTCCACTTGTTCTAGAGAATTCAATGACTTCGATTCTATTTATGATAGATGTATTCTTGATCCAAAGAATTGGTGGGCAAATCCTGGACAATCCGTTCCTGTGCTATAAAATTTGGATCTCAAATTGGTTAACCAACGGACTCATCTTCTTGTTGTGAAAGAAACTGGAGCACATATAGCTCATCAACGAGATGAAAAGAAACAAATTAACTCCCGAGCTTGTTGAAGATTTGGTATTTGTGCATAACAATTTAATACTTCTCTCAAGAAGAACAAAAGCATATAAAACAAGGACAACTAGAATGTGGGATGTGGGAGGAGATAGCTATGAATCTCTAACGGTGTTGGCATTCTAGAGGTTGCTCGACTCTCTCTTGAAGAACCGAGTTGCGGTGTGTGTTGTTTGAAGATAAACCTACTATGATGATCCAAGAAGAAAATGAGGACGAAGTTGAAGTCTAAGAGTCTCATGCTGTCTTTAAACCAGCCTTGCTACTAGAATTTGAGTTTGTGATGTACCTTAAGTTGAATCACTCCTATCCTATGTTGGTTAGTGGATATTTGCTTTTGGTTAAACTCTACATTTAAGTTTCTATGTGAAACTTGGCTATTTCTTAATATTTATCGCTTATCCTTATCAATTATAAATTGTTGTTGGCTTGTCGCTTTAATTGTTTAAGAATCAAATATACATTTTAATATGTTATCTTTGTAGTCTTGCCGATCTGATCCTATTACTTTTTCCCAGGTTTATGGAATTTTTATTTCTAGAAATAGTATTCACATCAACAATTGTCGTCAGGATTAACAAAACAATTCATGAGGTACATATTCCGAGTATACACTTTACAAATTACAAGTTTATAATTTACATTATTTCAGTTTAATAAGCATGTGAAAACATAGGAAATAATACACACACATATAATATATATATATATATATAATTTATTTATTATTTAAATATATATAGTCGTGTCACCGTATCGGTATTTTTGAAAAAACAGCGAATTTCCATATCGATATCGTGTCGTGTCGACGTATCTGTGTCCGTACATTGTAGGGAACGACCACCTCTTCTTGTTTTTCCTTACATGCCGTCACCTCTGCTGAAGCATCGGCAGTACCAGGCCGTAGGACCTCCCCAAAATTGATGATGATCTGATTTAGATCCCACTTCGTAGCGTTTCAGTTTCTACCTTATGGATTATGTTTTTTTTTTACTTTTTCTGAGTTTTTAGCTTTTTTTTTGTTTTTTCCTTATTTATTTGCCTTATTTGTACTGATATAACTTTTTTATTCTTTATTTTTTATATTTAATTATGCAAAATAAGCCAACAACAGTTAAAACATAAAATAAACTATAAACTCTGACTTATAAGTAGGGGTGCAAACGGGTCGGGTTAATCCCGCCCGATCCGGCACCGAATTCGATTGGTACCGAATCCGATTGGTACTGAATCCGGAGAAAAAATATGGGTTAGGATATGGTAACAGCAATATCCGTCCGAATCCGATACGTGTTCAAGTTTGATTTCAGGTTAGTGCTACTATTTGGCGTTTCATTTTCTTTTGCAATGGTAAAATAAAATCTTCCACATCAGCTATTAAGTAGTAACATCAAGTTCTTGATAGTACGTCCTCCTACTCCATTTGTTGTATTGCATGCATTCCTTATAAACAAGTAGGGGTGCAAACGGTTCGGGTTAATCCCGACCGATCGGCACCGAATCCGATTGGTACCGAATCCGGAGAAAAAATATAGGTTAGGATATGGTAACAACAATATCCATCCGAATCCGATCCGTTTGCACTCCTACTTATAAGCCACTTAAAAGGCCTATTTAGCCAGAGCAAGCGTGTAAACTTACTACTGGTGTCCAAGAACCTGACACCTGGGAGGAAGAACGAGCGCCTCTGGTTTTCTCGTATTGAGGTTTTTTAGTAGTGTTTATAGTTTTTAGTTATAATTTATTAATTTAATAAATAGTAATTATTAAAAAGGTCAAAACTAAAAATAGCTGAAAAGTCAAAAATAGCAGGCCTTTTTTTCCGGTGGAAAACGACGATTTGTGCGGCGCCGGAGTCGGGCAGGCAGCTGGTCAGCTACGGGACCTGTCCTTGCGGATTGACCGTAGCAAGTCTGCCGCTGCTGCGATGCTGCATCTCGAGTGTACAACTCTCGCTTTGACCAGGCGTTCCTTACTTGTACGGTTCTTCGTGCTAAGATTTTGAAGCTTTAGCCTATAGTAGGTATCTTACCACCAGGCTATAAATAAAAAGTGTTATTGATTATTTTGTATACATATAAGAAAAAGAAAGTAATAAAGAAAAATCAGAAGTTCTCCCACTATCTCTGTGTTTCAATCTACTATTTGTATTATTCTGTGATTGATCTATCTTTTACATAGCAGAGGAATCAATTAGGCTGAGCTCGCCAGCGACGGCATCTGAACACCGCACGTCATGATTTGCAAGTGCGGTTGGTCGTTGTGGCTATATGTGTTGTATGTTAGCATGTGCGATGCATGACGGTTGACGTGTAGTTACTATGACCGCATCTCTCTCGAAAATCAAGCATGAAAGGCTGTTAATATTGGATTTTGATGAGGATTTTTGACTTAGTTTAGAATAGTAATAGTTATATGGAGAGAGAAGCTCACGTGCGATTTTCTCTAATATAAATTTCGATCCATCAACTTTCTGAAGAGTCCAAGATAGGGGGTAGTGGCGGCGAGAAGGCCGTGTGCTATGACAAGTGATGGCACAAGGTGAGGTTCCACACCACATCAAGAATAACATAAAGATTGACGAAGCGCGAGCGGTCCTTATGAAGAATTCAATATCCTCACCAATGGTGTATTCGATGATGATGATGATTCTCTTCATTTCCCAGAAGAAGAATCTCCAGAAGTTGACCAAATTCAACTTGGATCGGGCCACCAACTAACTGATCCTCATCCTCTCGCTGGAAGGGAGCCCAAAAACAAAGATGTAACCCGAAAGAAATGACTAACTCTTCTGCTAATATGTTAGTCAAGTACGATTTAATCTCTCACTTAAAGAAGATACCAGCTATGCTTTCTATGTATGATACTTTGTGTCTTTCATCTGATTTGCGCAAGACTTTTGTTAGGACACTTTCTTTCCCCGAAGATTATAGAGTAAAAGTGTCGCAAACAGTGTAATACCCCAAAAGTGATTCGAGAGGTAATCGATTAATTGGAGGAAGGACCATATAGAAAAGAGTTAAACATGGATTTTATGGGGATTTCGCAAAACCCGACAACTGGGCTGGGCCTTGGCCCAAGAGGTGGCCGACCAAAGGGGGCGCCTCCCCAAACCCTAGCCGCCACCCCTAAGCCCTCCTCTTTCTCCCTTGTGTAGCCTCCTCTCCCCTTGCGCCTCCCTTGTCCAGCAGCACCTCCTTGTCCTCATCCTCCTCCATTGAAGCCCCCTGCTGTTGGTGAGGAAGATCCCCTTTGCTACCGGTCGAGCGGAGGAAAGAGATCGATCGTCGAGAGGTGTTTTTGACCGGAAGAAGAAGAAGAGAAGAGAAAAGGAAAAGGAAGGAGAGATATCACATGGTATTCATCGTGTTCTTCAGTGGTTCATCAAGAGTAACCCCTATTTCCCCCCGGATAGATGCATATTTAATTGTTGTAGCAATGTCGGTAGTGTGGTCCGCTAGGATGATTGTGTTAGCGGGCATTTTGGGGTAGTTTCGTGGAGATTCAGTTACGGATGTCTACTAGAGTAATGTATAGGACGTCGCCATCTTTCCGTGAAGTACTAGAACACATCGTTGGACCTCTAGCGAAGTTATGATTTTATTAGTGGGATTGTTCGCAGATTGTGAGTTTTCTATCGGGTTTTGGTAAAGTGAGTTGGGCGATTAGAAAATGGGAGAATCGAGGAGCTCGGATTATGAAAATTGTAGATCATTGTCTCAGCTTTCCAGAAAGCTCAAGAAATTGTGATTCGGATACTTGTGATGAAAGTTATGGTATTTTTACTACTCTGTCTAGAGAACCTGACGTGAAATTGATGTTTTAGAAATCTGGCGTGTGCGGGTATAATTTGACCGATTCAGGGAGGTTCACCAGCTAGGTTTAGTTGAAGAATTTAATTACCTTTACCAAAAGTCTAAGAACATCTTATTGGACTCCCGTACTAATAGATATGAATTTTTGAAGTTGACTGTCCACAGAGGGGGCAGATCGAACTGTAGGATTTGGGGATTGGAACTGAGTTAGATGGTTTTGCGAGTTCATGATTGTTTTTATTTAGTCTAAGGTCCACTCCTGTTATCTTAGCATGTATTATAGTAATTATTCAGGTGGTGGACTGGTCCCGGGGGCAGCACCTTCTGCACGTCCCTCGTTCTTTCGCGGTTAAGGCAAGTATAATGATGATTTTAGTAGATATTGTCAAATGACAATGTTTGTTATATACTTTGAGCAATTGTGTGTCCATGATTGTGATGATGACGTAATTGGCATGAGCTAAGTATTTCCATGGTTGTTTGAAGGTTATAGAATGTCAATGTTCGATTTAAATTGTGAGCAATTGTGTTCATGATTGTGATAAAGGCGTACTTGGTAATGTTCATAGTTGTTTGAAAGTTATGAAGTTCATAAGTATTCCTTGTGTAAAGTTGTTGTGGATGCACATTTTCATTAAACTGAGATTTTCATACATATGCATCATGTTGGCTTATTGAAGTCTTGGTCATGTGATGACCAAGCAATTGCTGAGGTCCCCGTCATGTTGATGACTGGCTATTGCGGAGTATGGGCAATTGGTCCCTATACCAGATGGTACATGCATGGGTGTACATAACGGATGCACACTTTGCATTACCGATAAAATACAAAAGAGAAAGGATAAAGAACTTATTGATCATATTGCAAAGCATTTGTTTATAAAGCATCTGTTGGGAGTTTCGTATAGAGTTGTTCACATGTATGCTGTTATTACCATTTATTATATTTGTTGGGTCTTTGGACCCACTGTTATTGTTGTTGTGTTTTAGGTACCTTTACGAAATCGGCATGCATGGGGAAATAAAGGACTAGTCTTGTTGCACTTTTGCACAATCTAACCACAATGGAAAGAAAGAAAAACTAAATAGTTGATGAAAGATTTACTTGAAGTACTTTTATGTTTATTGCTTTCTGGAACTATTCTGTAACAAATGAATAGAAGATTTAGGATGCTCATGAATTATATTCTAGATGTTTAGCTGCTATCATATTACAAGTTGGTTTGTCTATAATTATTATAACTGTTGTTGAAACCTCCGACAAAGACAACGACGCAAAGGAGGTTCTGCTGAAATTTTGTGAGGTGTATTTAGATTATCTTTGTTACATTACTTAGTTTGTTAGCATTCCAGGCCAATGGTTGGTTGGGATGTTACAGTTGGTATCAGAGCGGGCTGTAAGTCCGTGGTTAACGAAATATTAATTTTGACACACTAAGCACTATAGGTGGGAATAGGGTTTGCATTGCATCTACGTTTCTGTCGATTATCATAGTTGAATGTATACTTAATGTTTGACTTTGTACTTGTTATGAGATGATCTTTTGTGCTTATTATTTGTGTGGTGATGGTTAACGTCAAGGGATAGAGACCGCGGTGCGGCCATGGGCATGGCCAGGTTATATCACTATTCGTGGTATTGAAATGGTGAAGGATTTTTCCTTGGACAACTTAGTTTCAGAGGTTAGGAATGTGTTATTTAGAAAAGTTTCTCTCTTCCTTGAGTTGGATTTGGTCAATTCTTATCTTGTGGTGGTAGATGAATTTATCTTGGGCTTGTGGTTCATTTGCAGTTGAGGGTTTTCTATTGGTCTCTACCTGTTTTTTAAAGCAATTATTGTTATTTTTCAGACTATTGAGATGCTTTTGCTACTTGTGAACATTGTTGATTTATAATGTTGGTCCCTTCGTGGTAGTTTTGTCTTGTTGCGAAATATGTCTCATTTATTCGCTTGGTATTTTCTATTAGTGAAAGTTTTATGTTGCAAATTCATTAACATGTGAAAGCCTTAGATCTATGTTTTTCTTTTGGATTATTTTGAGTGTTGAAGTTTAATTCCTTTCCTTTTTGAAAGAGAGTGTTAAACCCTTCATGGTGTTTTTTGTGCTTAAGTGGGAGGTGGTAATCATATAAATTAATTCATAAGGTATGAATTATCAAGTTAAAATGTTAGTGTGGTGCATAATTAATTTCAACTAGAATCCTTGAAGTGTAGTTGATTAATTTGATGTCGCCTTGTAATAGTTTCTTGAAGAATTGTGATTAAAAATTTGTCTATACATGATTGGAACTCATGGAGTTATCGCAGAGTGTGCAAAAAGAATTGGTATGATTGTTATGATTGTTTAAATTTCTATCCTAGTGGATAGATTGAATTATTTTTTGTCTTCGGTAATTAATCTGATCGTTCGAGACGATTAAGTAAGGAGGTGTTGGAATATTGCCTTAGTAATATTAACATTTAATCTGTCCTTTATTTAGATAATTTATGAGCATGTACAGCTGCTAGGTTCATCTATCTTTCACCATGCTAAATTGATGAAATATGTATAAAGAAATAGAGGAATGTTGATGTATTGACTTGTGAAACCTTGTCTTATAGAGCTTATATTATTGAAGTTTGAAGATATTTCGTTCTAATTGCTGAACATAAGGTGGAATGTTGAATGTATCCGCATAACGATTTTTGAGATTGCCATGTTCTAGTACCAGCTTATTAAAAGAGTTTTGTTTCAATATTGTGGCTTGTGCACTAGGCTTTCCCTAGATCAAGTAGTTGCAATCTTATTTAGATTATAGAAATATGATAAAGTGATTTATTGTGTTCCTTTTTGGAAAAGTTTATGAAGGGATATGAGGATGTGATGATTTTTGTTAAGAGTGTATTATTTTGATGTTAGTATGATTGTCAGTATGTGGTTTTGATGATAATGTTGAATGTTCTACAAACAAAAGAATTTGATAATTTCCATGATACTATTTGAATCAAAAGTTTTGAGATTTGCGTACGTGATCTTTTGGACCTCATGACTTATGTGGCAGCTGAAATTGTTTTGAGCAAAGTGACGCGTTGAGAGGTTTTATTAGTTCTTAAGGGAATAATGTGTTGTAGTCTTCAAATCTATTTTGTTGGAATGGTCGAGGTAATACCGTAATCAAAGAAAGTTGTTCTCTTTGTTAAAGGAAAGATTGTGGTAAAAGTATTTCAGGTTGGAGTCATGTTGTGTAACTTTTAGAGGTGTGCTTGACTTCTTATTTTCGTCGCATAAGAGTTTCTTGAGTTTAAATAGCAATGATGTATTCTTATTTGTTAAGATTTGATATTTCTTCTTGAGGGGCATGTGCCTTCAAGCGTGATCTTATCTTTTGTTTTCCAAGATCATTGCTATTTCCCTCGATGCGGTGTCTATTAGAATGATAACATCTTCCCATGTGCTAAAATTTACTCTTTTTTGCCTCTTCTAAGAAAGGGGTAACCGATTTGGGTTGTAAAGTCCTTTAGGATGTGTATGGCAACTGGTTGGTATGGTCATGTGATTGATTTTGGTGAGATTGTGGGTGTCAAGTTGTTTGAGATTCATGGAGTGATAAATTGATTCCTTGGAATAATTCCTGGTGAGGATTTGATTTAAGGAAGATGTTTGTCTTTGGAGCTAACTGGTTACATTGTTGCAACTAGAAGAACCTATAATAAATTGTGGTTCAAAAATATTTTGTTCATTTTGATGGAACATTAGAATTATCGAATGTATGAGAATCTTGATCAATTTTATTAGAGTATCGTGGTTGGGTACTTTGCAAGGTTTAGTAGGAGGATTATGGTGGTGTAGTTAATGAGATTATAATTGTGAAGAAGTCTAACCATTATGGGAATTATTGGGATAGTAGGGATTGTTGAATTATTGCCATGTATGACTTGGCTTCAGTGAGTAACCATCCAAGAGTTAGAATCTTCCTAAATATAATTAGGTTGAGAATATGTTTTTATGTGGTTGTTAATGATTGAGCATGTTTGATTGTGGGAATTTTAGTCACCGAATTCAAGAGTCTTCGTATCAATTATACCGAGGTACATATATAGGAGCCCTAGAGATGGAAAATTTTGGTTTGGTGTTCTATGCTAGAACGTTGGAGGCTAATGATGTTGTGTGGGAATAGTGGAACAAGTGGATTCTAAATAGTGTTTTTCTTTTGGATTATTTTGAGTGTTGAAGTTTAATTCCTTTCCTTTTGTAAAGAGAGTGTTAAAGCCTTCATGGTGTTTTGCTGTGCTTAAGTGGGAGGTGGTAATCATATAAATATTTATCTCCAAATATCAATACATGTACTAAATTTGACCAAGTCTTTGTACTTAGGTTGAAGTTTTTGATTTCTTGATTTGGCTTGGTTTTTTATGTTTCTTTCTTTCCTCTTGATCTTTATTAGTCCCAGGGATGTATAAGTGATAGAGATATCTCTTGAAGACCAATCTCATCCATCTAGGCACTCTGTATGGGAAGTTCTTGAGTTTGTTCAATTTGGCTTAAGAAATGGTGATGTTGGAAGTTTTGATCTTGAGGGTTTTACCTTGGGTTCTTGCTGTTGTTAGGTTTACTAGGATGTGTGAGGGTAGATCCAAGGTCATCTTGACCATCCTTTACTCACGAGCAAATCTTGATTCAAGTTGTTGTGTTTTGTCCATTTTTGGTTCAGCCTTTCTTTAAATAGAAAAAACCATAACTTTAACAATGATCTTCTTAATATTTGATTGGAATATATTTCTGACATTCTAGAAAAGATGCATGCCAAATTTAAAGTGATTTACAGTGTCATCTTGAAAGTTGTGCAAGCTTCTCTCTCTCGTTGTTGTGTTGATTGCATTGAGAGGTCAGACCATCCATGTAGGAGAGATCAGACCACCCAAAGCCGGCTAGATCACCTAGAGGAGAGGTTAGGCCACATCTACCCAGTCATACTGCCCATTGCCCGTGGTCGACTACCCAAGCAAGTTCAGGCTCTTTTGGATCAGTTTTTGTAGTGTTCACTTGTAGTCCGTGTGTGCTTAATCTTTCGCTGGGTGTTTCGAAACTGTAGAAAAACTTAAGGTTCGATTTAATATTAAAATAGAGTGAGTTTCTACTCACCATCTCTAGTCACTGCATTCAGTCCTCCAAGCTTCTTAAGCTTCACACAATCACGAGCTACTTGTGAGCAGATTTAGCTTTCCATCGGTCCGAGCCGAGCTGTCTCTTCACTGCGTTCCTTATGACCTAGCTCGAGCTTGGACTCTGGCCAAGTTTGGCTCATTGCCAGCGTCAGTAATACCATATGTCACATCATCTCATGCATGAGTACAGTAAAGATAAAAGAGTGTGTTTATTTCTCCTTTGACTAGTTTTGGAGCTCTATAGATAGAGTTGGGAGTTGGGCCATGCCGTGCCGGTATGGCCTGGGTCTACCGTGCTTCGTGCCGCTTTGTGCCATGTCGGCTCGGCCCAATCATCTCACTGTGTCGTGCCATGCCATGCCGACCACCGCCCTTGCCGGGCCTAAGCACGGCCCAAAGCCCAGCCCGAAGTAACTATACACGACGAAGGTGACGGCGACGATGGTGGCGACGGTCATCATCTTTTTTTCTCTCGTACCAACCTCGTTAAAAACTAGTTGAAATTGAATTAGTTGCATAAAAACATGGGCACGCAATGGCCTAAATATTTCGGAAAAAAGTAGAATTTCTTTGATATTTAAAAAATACAATGTTACTGTCTCGCTAAAACCTTACATACGGGTGGAGTTCCCCGAGTAAGGAAAAGAGTATAATAACAATATATGTATATACTAATTACAACAACATGCGTACATAGTATCTACTCATCAATGTCTAAGCCGTTCATGCTTCGAGGTCAGCATACGCCTGTACGATTTCAGGATCCTCCAGTTGATGATGTTGCCGCTCTTTGGCTAATTCCCAGTCTTTGGTGCATGTGATTGCCTCCACCATCCTGGGGTAAGGGATGATCTTCTCTCCTCGATTATTCTCCCTACCATGCTGAACGTCGCTTCTAAAGAGACAGTAGACACTAACACCAGGAGAACATAATGTGTGAAATGTGACAACACAGGAAATATCCGCTTGTTGTTCTTCAACCACTCGAGCAAGTCTATCTTGCTTCCACCGATGAGATCGGGATCAATATTTGCAAAATCATGCTCCAAGTAGTGGTTCAACTCCGAGACAATCCACTTGGAGGTCACTGAGACTAAGAGGATGAAAAGTAGACTTGCCCTTTAGTTTCTTTCATAAGTATGATGTCAAGGTTGTCTTTCCTTGTTGGGTCTGCTGTGAGGCCTCCGATCTTCCGCTACTGCCAAACTTATCATGATACATACGGAAAACACGAAAAAGCTCTTCTTTGACATATGCGAAAGCTTTCAATAATCAAGGCCAAGGCATTCACCTATTCCCTCCATACCAACCTGTAAACCTGCCAACTTTTTTGTATGATCGAAAATAATAGCAAAGCAATATAAGTGTAAAATAGAACCAAAATATTTAATAAATTTTTCCTCCGTTGCTACGATGGCATGGCCTAAAAGGGGATCCTCCCGAGATTTGGCAATTTTGTCTGCAATTAACCAAATAAATTCTATAACTAAGCAAGAGGTAGGACAATAAACACTAGATAGAATCTTTGTTGGTTTATAAAAAGGTCTTAAAAACTCTCGAAAACGACTAGCAATCTACCCATCTGAATTAGTAACTACCAATTCATTATTTTCAGAGTTAGCATTGACAAAAATGGATATAATATGTTCGTACCCATGTATCTTCTTTAACATGATATATGTCGAGTTCCACCTTACCTTTATGTTAGGACCAAATTTTCTCGGCTCTTTCTCATTCTTTCGAATGTGCGACTTTCACCCATCCTAATCGGTTGATCTTCTAAAACAATATATCTAGCAATTTCGCATGGGAGGAAAGCAGGTTATATACCCAAGTACTTACAGAGCCATCGGCCTCGATGTTTAGCAGTGTTTGTACTCCTCCTCCTCCGCCTTGGCCCTATGCTGCCATCTTGCGTAAGTATGCTTTGTAGTGCCGGTTCAAGTGCTATGTCCCTACAGCTGTACAAGCAGTTAATTTAGCATTGCAATAATTACATGTTGCGATCTATACCGTTTCGCCGTCTCGGATTTCCTGGCTCTAGGTCATGTGCTTCCAGCAATTCGCCCGTCGTCCAGACCCGCCAATGTTGGCGTCCGTGGACGGGGGAGAGAATTCTGGAGTCCCCATTGGCTCCGGACTGTCCTGGTACTCCTCATAGCCATCTGTATGATGGTCATCCATGCCGTAGTCTCCCATACTTGGTGAGAGCCGACGAGCATCAACGGGAGTTGGAGCGGAAGGAGGACTAGGGGAGCGACGACGAGAGCTTACACTAATGCACTCTGCTGCCCTTTTCATGCTACGACTCCTCTGCATAACGCTCGGGAGCTCCTTGGTGCTCCAACTCCTAGGTAGCATATTGTATGGATGGTGAGTAAATAGGAAGTGTAGAGGGTTGTTGAAAAAATAAGAGATTGAATGTTTGTAAAGTAATGAGAGAAGAGAAGAATGTTTGTGAAGTAATGAGAGAAGAGAAGTAAATTTATAGGCATTGGTCTTCTGATCGTTACTCACTTAAAGACCTGAATGTTGTACTCGAATGTTATTTTTTTGACCATTGGGTGCACCTTTCAACGCTATGTGCTTAGCTTTATTCTCTAGCTTTACTTTTCTCAACGTTACTCTCCAACTTTATTCCCTTGAGTTTGACTCCCAATCTACCTCTCTATCGGCCGCCACTTTCACTGATTCACTCGGCCGCTCCCTCTGTCTGCCTCACTCTCACACAATCATGCACTCACGCCTCACGCAGCCAGGCGTGGGCCCCTCCCCTCGTGCTCTGCGCCTCGCCCTTCCTCCCTCCTCCTAGTCAAAGCCAAGACGCCCCATCCCCTCGGCCCCTCCTCCCTAGTCCCTCCCGATGGCCCCTCCTCCCCGGCCTCCTCCCCACCCTTCCCGGTGGACCCCTCCTCCCAGGCTGCCTCCCTTCCTCCGCCCGCCTCCCCACCCCGACACCCTCCTCCCGGTGGCTCGCTCGGCCTCTCCCTTCCTTTCCTGTGCACCACTCTCCTCTAGTCCTCCCACTGCCCGCCCTCCTCCCTCCCCTCCCTCCCCACCCCGATCGATGGCGTCCCTCCTCTCCGCTTCCTCCCTCCCCTCTCCCCACCCCGTAGTGGTGCCCTCCTTCCTGGCCTCCTCCCCACCCCGGCCTCCCTACCACAGTGCCACCCTCCTCCGGTCCTCCACAGGTGGCCCGGCCTCCTCCCCTCTCCCATCCCGGTGCAAAGGCTCCCTCTTCTCTGCCTCCTCCTCCCCTCCCCCTACCCGAGCACTGGCGCCCCTTCTCCCCGACCTCCTCCCTCCCCCACTGCAGTGCGGCCCTCCCTCCCTTAGCCGAGGTGGGAGGCGGGCGGCCTGAGGTTGCGCGAGAGGCGAGTGGCGCCGGGCGGGAGGTAGCGGGAGGCTCGGCGACGCCGAGGCGGTGAAGTGGCGTGGGCGGGCTACGCCAACATAGGAGGCGGCGGGCTCCAAGGCCGAGGCGACGAGATGGCGAGTTGAAATGTGGGAACCAAGAAGGTGGCGACCCCGAGGCGGGAGCTGGCGTGGTGGCTGCGTGATCCCACGAGGCGGGAGCACGTGGCGCTAGCGCTAGCGTGCCCGCCATGCTGTCGTCATCACTGCAGTGCCACCTCGGTATGCTCCTTCCCTCCGCTCCTCTCTCTCTGCTGCTGTGATGTTTGTGTTGTGGGATGACCGTGGGATGGCGACGGAGGCGAACTCCCTCTCTCTCTGCTCTATGATGCTTGTGTTGTGGGGATGACCGTGGGATAGCGACGCGAGGCCGAGGCCGCCACCAACACTGCCGTGCCGGCCGTGCCCCGTCTTGACCGTGCTCGCTAGGTCGGGCCGGCCAAGCACAAAGACGTCACACCGTGCCGCGCTGCATCGCCCATCGTGCTGGCTTTCTTGGCCTAGCCCGATCCACCTTTGTGCCATGCCGCACACCCTACCACGTGTCGGGCCAAGCCGTGCTTGGTTGTGCCGACCACCGTGCTCGGTCAAGCGGCGAAAAGCACGCCCATCACGTGTCGGCGGGCCGTGCTTGGGTCGTGCCGAGCTAGCCATGCTTTAGGCGACCTGAAAATGCGGCCCGTCTCCCACCTTTATCTCGTAGATAACAAATCTTCCAAACATTACCATTCCACCTTACAACGAAGTCCAAGAAAATAAGAGATTACAAGCCCATTAACACATGACAAGCCCAAGGACAAGCAAAATAAGAGATTACAAGTCCATAACACATGACAAGCCCGCATGACGACAAAATAAGATATTACAAGTTCATAATACATGACAAACCCACTACTACGAAAAGGTCATCACAGACGGTTCCGCGTCATCACGACGGTTTTGTGAACCGTCTCAATTTATGGGTCGATATGTCGAGATCATCACGAGCGGCTTTCGAACCGCTCGTGGTGCAATATCACGCAGCGGTTCGTAACTAAAACCGTCGCGATAGTTATAATCACGAGCGGTTTTAATTAAGAACCGCTCATGATTTATAAATATCGCGAGCGGTTTTAGTTAAGAACCGTCGTATATGAATATCACGACGGTTCTTAACTAAAACCGTCGTGATATTCTATAAATCACGACGGTTCTTAATTAAAAACCGTCTGTGATTATAACTATCACAGACGGTTTTTAGTTACGAACCGTCTGTGATATTCTCTCCTAAACCTATTTCTGTTTATTGGCTAGCCTCAGGAAATGCTAGCCATGCCTTCTGAAATAAGCAGATCAACATATACATGTATACATCCAATTCACATCTCAATTCCTTTCACAAACATAAAACATCCATTTTTATTAAGATTAGAGCCTACCATTACAATATCTCAAAACATTACAATATCTCAAAACAACGAGCAGGTTACACAACAAGAATAGAGAAAAAGCAAAGATCCTCTATGCCTTCTCGCCTCTGATGCAACGCATGAGTAGCACGGTTGGCACGAGCTAGTTACTTCTGCGATGTCTTGCCTCCCATAGACTTATCGTCGTCTGCAAGGAGGAGGACAGAAGAGGAGGAGAATAGCAAGGAGGAAGAGAACAACAAGGAGGAAGAGGAGACCAACAAGGAGGGAAGAACAGAAGGAGGAGGACAAGAGGAAGAGAAGACCAGCAAGGAGGCTGGGTTTTAGTTATATTTATAGGGAAGGGGGAGGGAGGCGGAGCTACGATCCGTGGGGTGAGGATTGGTCGATTTCTATTGGCTATGATTGGGTCGAGTAGGATCGACGGGCCCACAGATTATCACAGACGGTTCTATATATAGAACCGTCTGTGATGAATGAATATCACAGACGGTTCGATATATAGAACCGTCTGTGAATTAGAGCACAAAATTTTATATACCGATGCAATATAAACAACTAGTCTGAAAAGATAAAATAGCAAAGTTTTATATAGCTTATATATACTCATTTGAAAGGTTTCGACGAGATCTACAACTTTTCAGTTGAAGCAAAATCCAAATTCCTAAAGGAAGACTAAGAAAAAAGGCAAAACAGACACCAAAAACTTGCAACGCAGTTTAGGTCCAAAGATGGCCGATTTTGGGGTCTTGGAGGCGACCGCACAAGCGGTCGTTATTTTTGGATCGGGCTCGTCGTTAGCTTTCCAACGAGTACGAGAACGTCAAAACGGACACCGTATGCAAAAGTTATGCCCGTTTCTTGAAGGTGTCTCAAAACCGAATCATACTCGGACTTAAGCGGAAAATATGAAATTTTGAGGAATTGCAAGGCGGAAACATATCACGCACGGTTTTATTATAAAACCGTCGTGATACTAGAATATCACGCATCGTTTTATAATAAAACCGCCTGTGATATTCAAATTATCACGACGGTTTTATAATAAAACCGTCGTGATATTCGATATCACGACGGTTTTATAATAAAACCGTCAGGATAATCTGAAATATCACGACGGTTTATATTATAAAACCATCTCGTGATATTCGATATCACGACCGTTCAGCGGTAAGAACCGCTATGATACTCCTTTCCGCCACAAATACCACGACGGCCTCTAAATTAAAACCGTCTATAATAGTATACATCACGATAGGTTTCAAAACCGTACGTGATTTGACGTCTAGTATTAGGTTTTCTGTAGCAGTGACCCACACTGACATATTGGCCTAGAACTCTTGATCTATCGTGTGGATGCACACATCGCCGAGGTGGAAGTCAAGAAATGCTACCCAAATCGTCGTGTAGGCTTTGGTCGCTGTACGTTCTAAACTGCTCCAGCCTCCATTCGCTTAATTAGGACTTTAATTTCGGTCGATACAGCTGACATTTCCTTCCTCCCACAGAATTCTTTACGGAAAGAAAAGAACGATGGAGTACGTACGCAGCTGCTGGTCCTATGAATATCTTTCTTTACGGAAAGAAGACGATGTCGACGACGACCTCTTGAGCAGGTGTGGTCACTGATTATACAAACATTCGATAGTTGGAAAATTAATCACTGGGAAAACACTGGCCTGCTGCGCAAAGAAGGGTCGCCAGAACATTTCCCCGACTCGTCCTTCACACACGTGTAGTCGTAAACCAGGCACGTGCGTACGTACGTAACCGTGAGTGCGTTCGTGCAATTAATGCGAGAAGATCCACAGTGGTTGTTTGGCGCCCAAATCTTCCGTAGTTTGGAACTTAGCACCATGCATTCGAATCATGGTCTATGCAAGTATTATTTTTACTTTGGCGTTTTCAAAAGCAAAAGTTAATATGGACATTCTATTTTCTATAAATTATTTTTATCAGTTATTATTTTTTATTTGTACATATTATAACGTATTTATATTTTATTATATCATAATTCCGTATGTCGTATGAAGGTCCGAATATTGCAGTGTCTTTTATTGCACCATATTTCTTACATAATAGACTTTTATTTATTAGTCACTATTATTTATCAGTCGTAGCTAAAAATCATCAAGTAAAAGCCATTATAAATATGCTCTATGTTTGTGAAAGTAAGCCTCTTAATCGAACGTCTAACCCGGTTGCATGTTTGACTGAAACACTGCCAGTAGACATTTGATTTGTCTGAATGCATAAGAATGACAAGTCTGACTAAAACGGAGTAGCTAGCACGACGACGAATTCCGGACAGCAAAATCGCGCCAAAATTTTCTCCTGTCGGGGGTACGCCTGCCTACCCCAGTTTTTTCTTCGTTGCTCACCATCCAAATGTCCGGAGCTTGCAATACAGATAGATTTTTTTTGGCTGCGTGTTATGATTTTTAATTGAATTTTTTGAATTCGAGCTATTTATGAGAGATAACATGGAGAGATACTTACGTACGATTTTAGCCGATATATATGAAATCGGTATAGATTCTACTACAATTGACTTGTAGACCCCGTCTTAAAAGACACTCTATTTGAAAACTAGCTATTGTAGATAAACCAAAAACCATAAGACTAAAAAAAGGCAGCCTAAGCCATGTTCATGTTGACTTCTAAAAGTTACTTTTCTATGGTAAAAGACTTTTCTACAATAAAAAACTTTTCTACAGTATCTAACTTTCAAACGGAGTATTTTTTTAAGGTGAGATTTACTAGTCAATTGTACTATATAATATAGTAACTATTTATATCAGCTAAAATCGCACATAAGTTTCTCTCTATCCGTATAGTTTTCTACAAACTATTACTATTCATGAACTAAAACTAAATGCTATCAGCAAAAGGCAATATAAATAGGCGTCATCTAAACATTTTTGTACAGTGCCATGCCTTTGACCGGCTCCAACTCTAGCTACGGTTTTCACTGTCCTCGATTGCAATCGTGAAATTTTCCATGGAATGGCATGATGGAACGAGTCGATCTTTGACGGCACCTTTCATTAGTATACCTTATTTGTTACCACGTTAGTCTATCACGATTTTGGATGGATTTTTTTTAACTGATAGTTTATGATTTAAATATTTAAATTTTGGCTATTCACGAGAGGTAGGACGTAGAGAGAAATAGTTGTACATGATTTTATCCGGTACAGCTGAATTCAATATATTTTTACTATAATTTCTTATTAACCTTGTATTAAAAAAATACACCGTTTAAAAATTAGTTACTGTAAATAATATAAATATAAACTAATTTTAAACTCAAAACGAGCCGGCCAAAGTTTACTTGTTCTAAAGTCTAAACGCAAACGCGTACTCTGTAGTATTTTTTTATTCTCCTTTTGGATCTATAGTCTTTACCTACCCCCTTTGCTACGTTTTTGTGTCACTTTCGGATTTCGTACACGATAGTTAACAAACAAGGTGACCGAAGAAGAGAACGACTTGAAGAAACTACGGTCTATTATTTTTAGCTGAGGTTTGTAGTTTTTGGTTATAATTTATAGTTTTTGAGTTGTTTGTATGAGAGATTATAAGTAACAGAAACCCATGTGCGATTTTTGTCGGTATAAATGAAGTCGATACAATATGTACTATAATTAACTAGTAGACTCTATCTTAAAAAGAACTCCGTTTAAAAGTTAGTTACTATAGAAAAGTCAAAAACAGAAGTCAAAAGCTGAAAAAGAATAGGACTACATGTATTAAGAGATGACCATAGAAGAGAACAGAACTGTTTACGTATGTAGCACTGTAGTTTTTTTTTTTAAATTTGGCTTCTGAACAACCGTTTTTCTTTCAAAAATAGCATCATCCTGAGCTCGACAGGTGACACCTATCACCTGCCACACCCTCGTAGCTCTGCAGGGCGTTCGGCGCACGGCAGGCCACTCAACAACGGCAGGCGACGGGACATGCACGATAGCAATGGGGCCCACGGCCGCTAAGCTTGGGGCTCGGTACCTCGCCACCGAGCACCGGCGACTTAGTAGGTGGCCTAGCGAGCGAGGGGAGCTCGGTTGGGTTGGCTGGCGCGGCAAAGAGAGAAACCCGTTGGGCCGATTGTGACGATGTAACGAATGATTCCTGTTTTATTCCCCCGAGGATTTAACGGCCCTCCGTGCCTGCATGGGAATGTCGGTAGCCAACGCCTTCAAGTGCGTATAAAATAGGAGGCCTTGCGGTATGTCCTCTCTTCCGAAGTTGTACAGCTCGATTTCTTTCCTGCCGAGCGAGAGAGCAGCGAGGGAGAAGAAAGAGAGAGAGCGATTAAAAGGTAAGTTTGTAATAATTTTGAGGTGGTTTAACTATTATTTATGTAACACCCTAGAATCCACAATACCCTAATTTTGAGGTGGTTTAACTATTATTTATGTAACACCCCAGAATCCACAATACCCTGGGATGCTACTAAAACTGCTCTACAACTAGCCAATTTACAAGATAAATTAAACTGGCAATATTTAATTAATAGGATAATATAAGCGGAAACATAATCAACTAGTAAATAACAGAATAATGAGAACAATTTAATATTCATAATCAACTACAATCACAATTATGTCCATAATTATTAATCACCATAAACTTTCATGAATCATATCTCCTCAATTTCATATTTAATTGGCATATGAATGCAGTCATTTTATCCACAATTATATGCAAATGAAACATTTAATCTTCCATAACTACAATAGATTAATCATCAACATTTATTCTTCCGTAATAACAATGTTTATATCATCAACCTCAAATTACCATCAATGACAATAGGACATATGTATGATCACCTCACTACTTTATTAATTCTCACATCCACAATTGCTATCAACAATTAACACTAGAGAAAAGAATCTCATGGCACAACCTCAACCCTTACCATACCCAAGGGACGAATCTCATTCCACGACCACATCCACAATTCTCATACCACAAGTAGCTCACATGAGCCAATTTCACATTACAACTAGAAAGTTGTATATTCCACAAAATAACATCACCACAATATGTTGCATATGTATACAAATGAATCTTTCCACAATGCAATGCATTTGAATGCTTCATGCTATGCTCCACATCACTCTTGCCGAGGCGGAATTGTAGTTCATCG